>OX465564.1:22590299-23190299 GCA_950022955.1 Xestia ashworthii | reverse complement strand
AGCTATTATGTTCAGTCAGATGTCTCAGTTAAAAACCAGTCTGTTTATCATTTTACTGTTTAATGTCATCCAGTACACGTTACAAGCGCGCTCCGACTTGCACTCGATGTTATCCGACGTGTTTGCAACGTTCGAGTACTAATGGGATGCCGCGCGCAGCGCCCTCTGCCGGCGAGCTACTTGTACCTATTACACGGAGAACAATCTTGATTTGTAACCTAATTTTGTTGGATTTGTTTCTGTTTTTCTAAACAATATAAGATACAAGAAATACGTATTCAGTTAAGATAAAAAAATATTTAATTCTGAACGTTTATTGTCTTAGATACCAAAATTGGTAAGACACTAAAATTAGAAAGTCTTGACCAAACTTGCTATAATTCGCCTAATCTATATAAATAAAAATCAATTGCCCAAATGTGTGGACTGCACATCATTTGAGAACGGCTCGACCGATTTCTTATTTCTTGTGATCGTAATAACAGGACAAGGTTTTTATGAAAAGATTTTTTATAAAAAAATCACGAAATAAGCTCAGTATGTTTATGAACATACTGAGCTTGAACAAAGTTGAAGACTATGGTCTTCAACTGTTTTACCGCATGCATGTCAATAGCAATTTTAGTAAAACCGTTAAGACGCCTGCGGAGCATGCGTATTTCATACAAACGTAATACCAAAATAATTTGTAAATTAAACATATTCCTAAGGTAGTGTGTATTTATTTCGATTGAATTACAGAATATCTAGGTTATCTGAAGAATCACGTTCCTAAATAAATACGGTTACTATTCAAATTTCAAGTAACGAGTACAGAATTTAAAACTTGGAATATCTTTTATCGACATTACAAAGGACATATAAAACCTAACAAAAAATGTCTTCGCAAGTAGTTTTTACGGGATCCTGCCGTTTTGCCGAAAAGATTATGCCAAAATTTCATTACCCAAACAAATTTTAGCAACCTTTTTTTATACCATTGCAAGATTTCGAATGATTTTAGTACGCATATTTTTATTTGGTCAAATTTTTACTTGGCAAAATATTACCAAGTATAATGTCAATATGGCATTTGGTCTTTAATCAAATGATTTATTACAGCAAACAATATTCAGACAATAAACGTTTGGTGAAATGATTTGTTAAGACAAAAAATATTTGGGCAAAACGACTTTTATTAATAGAAAAAAGAGATTGTTTTTAGTAGGTTACCCGGAACTGAACTATTTAGATTAGGATAATTACTTATTTAAAAAAATGGTTAGGTTAGGTTAAAACTGTGACCTCCTACTAGATTAAGTTAGGTCCGTCTTTAAACAAAATGGGTAGGTTAGGTTAGGTTAAAACTGTGACCTCCTACGCACGAGCCGAGCGAGCACAGCGAGCGGTGCCGCGGTAGCGCCCGGCGAGTGCCAGAAACGACTTGCATAAATAGAAAAAAGAGATTGTTTTTAGCAGGTTAACCGGAACTGAGCTAGTTAGATTAGGATAATTACTTATTTTGAAATAATGGTTAGGTTAGGTTAAACCTGTGACCAGGAACGACTACATTAAATAGAAAAAAAAAAAAAATGGAAAACTGACGATACAAAATATTTGGCTTATTTGATTTTGCGTAAAAACTCTTTTTCCAAGTGAAATATTTGACTAAATAAAAAATGTTAAAAGTACTAGTTGGTTGGCTAAGTACATTAGGTTTGCGTTACAATTTTTTGGGAATAGATTTTTTGCTAAATAATAATTTGGCAAATGAAATTATGCGAAAAATTCAAAGTCGTTCAAACAAGGGAGACCCAGTTTTTACAACAGGACTGATGGTGCTCTGTCTAGAGTGGATTCTCTGCACCGATCTATGATGTGACCTGACGCCGACGACCTGACTTACGGCGCCGCTGCCACTTCCAATAGCCTCCACAGCCGACCAAATATCTACTCTACTCCGAATTTATAAGGCTGAGTTTTACCTGTGTTCATTCTAGATCTCTTGCCAAAAACTGCTGCAAGATTACAAAGCTTCGCTGGCAATGGAAGAGAGATATCGATCACCAGCCGGCACCGCCCCCCACCCCGCAAACTGCACTATTTCAGACATTCATGTCCAATTCCAATTCAGAGGTAGCCCACTATTGATTTCGACTTGACTTATTCGCTCCTGTAAATCGTTTGATCTCTGGGGTGAGTAATAACCTGTGAAATCTATTCTTCATCATAATTGTGCAAAACTTCTGTTGGTGCCTAGTTGTGACTCGATTGATCATCCAAATCAATTTTGTACCACATGTATCACCGTACAAGCGAGATAGTAAATATTAATCTGGCCATCCAGTGCCGTTCTTGTGAGAGTCTGAAAGACGACACCCATGGACTAGGCGTACGGTCGCATGATGAATTCATACGAAATGTTCTCAAATGTCCATATTTCGGCAGTTCCCAGCCGGAGCCAGCATAAAGCTCCTATTACGCCTCCACGCAACATTTCTCCGCTCGACCTCATAAATCTATGAATTTATAAAACAGTTGAGAAAATATGCGAGTTAGTGAGGGGGTCACGTGTGCCGCGAACCGGCTGGAACCAGTTAAAACTGGTCGGAACCAGTTGATGCATAGTTCGGACGCGTCCCGTCCATACTAGCGCCAACTGTATTCATAGTGTCGTAAAAGTGTCGTTATTATCGCGTTGCCATCGAATAGCGATTGAGCTTGTTTAGTAATACCCGTGCCGCCATGCCGCTGCGGCAAACATGCGAATATTTTAAGGCAAACGAACTTACGTATTCCGAAGGAGCCGTGCTAGGTGGCGCGCATTGTGAGACCACCGTCACTGCAAGCAGATTCAGAAGAATGACATGTCTGAGTGAACGTAGAGACTGCATGCAGCGTAGCGTCCTTCAAAGAATGAAGGATTATAAATTTGGTAAACGTACTGAATATAATTATAATGATCGCTACATTACAGCTTTAGTTTGGGACGCAAGCACAATTTAGTTTCTTTCGGGTAGTTTTACGTGTTTACGGCTTATTAAGTAGAGTGGACCTTCTGCGCGATAGTCGTGACGTCTCTTGTGTAAATAAGACGTGTCACAGAACTCGGCATTCATATCTGCGCGGAATGCAAATATTACAGCGAGCGCATCGAGGCGAGTCGCGACGCACCGCGGCTGTTCCCGTTGGGATCTAGCGCAAACATTGCTTCACTGCTACTGTTATAGAGTGCACACAGCACTGCAGCGCACCCGATCCACGAATACCTCTTAAATAATGTTTGATAATGGAATCAGTTTTGTGACGTCAGATTCTATTTGCACTCGTATCAATATGAACTCGTCGCTGTTATCACAGACAGCGCTTGATTCGCTTGTTTGCCGTCGAGATTGAAATTAGTTTTGTTCTCTTCTACGGGTTGTTAGCAGGATTTTAGAAATTAATTTGGTTAAAAGCCTGAAATTGGAAGATTTATATGAAATGAAAACATTTGGTAACGGGAGAATGAAAATATTTGGTATCAATCCGACATCGAACTTTACCTGAATCACAGACATTAGCGGACAGTCGGACACCCTTTTTTTCTGAAAGGGGGCTAGACGGAAAAAAATCTTACGAAAAGTTGTCACGACACTTTTTATTTTTTAGAACAGCGCCATCTAATGTGTATGAGTGGTACTAATAATATTGGTAACTGCGACATCTATTGTTAAAATATGTAAGTACTACTCCGTTGTGTTACTAGATGTCGCTAGTAGTTGGGAATGCACTGAGTAACACCCTCCGGCCGTTTTCGTAATTTTTCTCATTCGCAACGCTGAAAGTTGTTTTGAAAAACCAAAACGGGGAAATAATGTTTTGCTATAGTAAGCTATTGTAAGCTGTGCGGCGTCGCATGTTTCTCTGTCTGTCTGTCTCTCTCTTATAGAAAGCAAGCTAGAACTTCGTTCCATCCGGGTGTCCCTTGACACCTCTCAAGTTTTTTTTTTTTTTTTGATCGGAAATCATCAAATGACTTCTCCCACTCTGGGCGGAGCGGGAGGGAGTATCAGACTTTTACTGACTAAAACCCATCCATGTTCCTTCTTCGCCCTTTACGTTCCGGGGCCGCGGTATCTCTTTCGAACAGTACCGCAACCCCGGCAGGCTTCGGCCCTTGCGGGCCCCTCTCTTTATGCTGACAACTTTTTGAGGCGCGCGTGGAACACGAACGCGCCGTCGACACGGCCTGTCGTCACTAGACGGACGGACGGCTAGCTAGCCCATAGCTAACCGTCCACAGGCCCGCATCTACGGTGGCCGGTAGCCACCACGTGGCCCCCGACGCCCGGTGCGTCTCCCGCGGCGGCCGGGAAGAGAGGCTCTCTCCCTCTCTCGTTCCGCCACCTCCTTCGCCAGCATGACTGCTCCCCATTCCGTCTCGCTCCGGACCATGGATTGAACCGGGCCGGACGCGAGAGGTCGCCACCGCCGATCGCCGCTACGAGGACACGGCGGTGCTCCGCCCACGCAGGGCAGACTTCCACCGTGTGCTCCACCGTGTCCTCCGGTCGAACCTCGCAGTGGAGACACCCGGGCGTTTTCTCCCGCCCGATTCGGTGCAAGTACCTCCCGAAACATCCGTGGCCGGTGAAGACCTGCGTCAGGCGGAAGGTGAGGACGCCGTGGCGCCTCTCTAGCCACTCCTCAAAGAGGGGACTTACCGCCACTATCGTGCCCTACAGTCGGACACCCTTTTTTTTTTTTTTTTTTTAGGATGGGAAATCATCAAATGACTTCTCCCACTCTGGGCGGAGCGGGAGGGAGTGTCAGACTCTTACTGACTAAAACCCATCCATGTTCCTTCCTCGCCCTTTACGTTCCGGGGCCGCGGTATCTCTTTCGAACAGTCCCGCAACCCCGGCAGGCTTCGGCCCTTGCGGGCCCCTCTCTTCTGCTGACATCTCTTTGAGGCGCGCGTGGAACACGAACGCGCCGTCGACACGGCCTGTCGTCACTAGACGGACGGACGGCTAGCTAGCCCATAGCTAACCATCCACAGGCCCGCATCTACGGTGGCCGGTAGCCACCACGTGGCCCCCGACGCCCGGTGCGTCTCCCGCGGCGGCCGGGAAGAGAGGCTCTCTCCCTCTCTCGTTCCGCCACCTCCTTCGCCAGCATGACTGCTTCGCAGAAGGAGGTGACGGCTCCCCATTCCGTCTCGCTCCGGACCATGGATTGAACCAGGGCCGGACGCGAGAGGTCGCCACCGCCGATCGCCGCTACGAGGACACGGCTTTGCTCCGCCCACGCAGGGCAGACTTCCACCGTGTGCTCCACCGTGTCCTCCGGTCGAACCTCGCAGTGGAGACACCCGGGCGTTTTCTCCCGCCCGATTCGGTGCAGGTACCTCCCGAAACATCCGTGTCCGGTGAGGACCTGCGTCAGGCGGAAGGTGAGGACGCCGTGGCGCCTCTCTAGCCACTCCTCAAAGAGGGGACTTACCGCCACTATCGTGCCCTACAGTCGGACACCCTATATTAGAAACTTTGTAACGGAGCGCTAAGATTAACAAATGTAACCCACAAGCTTCAGGTTTCTGATCGTTGTTACTAAATGTAAGAACTGTCGCGGCCACAATCTCGGGCAAATTGGATTAGCGAGTGAAACAATCAGGGTCAAGTAGTACTCGTGTACAACTAACACTAGTAGGTATGTACTTGTACATACTGCCGCTAAGCAGTTCGCGAGTTCTGCCGCCAGTCACCGCCGATGTACTACTTACTAAAAAACACAAAGAAAAAGCTTGTTCTCGAGCAAACACAAATACCAACGTTTTACGAAGCACTCGCGTATTGCGAGTGTTGGTACAAAATCAAAGGTATGTTGGAGCTCTTAAATGCAATAGCCGCCGCTCCCGCTCCGCTTATGCTCGGGCGGCTCCCGGCGGAATCGCTTCGAATAAAACTGCTCGGTTCGTTGTGTACGATCTGATCGGTGAAACTCGGTCAGTTGAGACCCGCAGCCATTATGTGTGCGCTGAGGAAGAGAAATCCTTTCATTTCAGATCATGTGGGGAGCGAACTGATTTCACGCTCAAGATAAACAAATTGACTCATTTAAAGTGAAACAGTTATAGTTTTAGTACACAACCTGCCCCAATTACTATACATTATCAGACTGAACCAGTGAACATGCAAGAACGAACCGAGTTAGCGATTTTAATGTTCGCGTCATTGTTATCTCTTCCTGCATATTAAGTATACAAAGCTCAGTGTTAATTGTTGTGACTAATCCGTAAGTTTGTATAAAAGACAGAGGGACAGACAATTCAGCTAAATGTGGGGAGTATTAAGTATATTTAACTTTACGCTCAATTTGAGGGAAAGGATAACAACACCAAAGTTCTACTACCTGAGTGCTTAAAAGTTGTGAGAACAAGAGCCAACCACCCCGGTCGGTTCCGGTCTGCGTAGGCACGCAGCGGGCCGCACCGGGCCGCACCGGGCCGCAACGGGTTGGTAATGAGCGCGGGTCCGGTCCCTACGGAGCGGCTTTTTTCAAAACGTTCCTAAGAACAACCCCCTCCTCCTTTCCCACTCCCCTCCCCTTGGTCTCGTAAATCACATAACCGTCGCTAATGATTCGTCCCACATCACTATATACTGGACGAATCTTTTGAGAAACTCGACCTGGTCGTAGTCAGTAGACACGCCAGATACTTTCCCGCGCATTCAAATAGAAAGAAAGATTTAGGGTACGCAACTTACTGAGGGTCGTTTTATGTAAGATACACACATTCAATAAGTATTGATGGAATATACTCCGGCAGCCAGCTAACGGTAATCTTACCGAATACCGAATAAAAGCCTATTTCGTACGTGGATACTATAAAATATTCATACATATAAATTACGTCTTAACCTTTACATCGGAAAGGAAACGTCGATATTGTGTCGTCCAACTAAAAATAACCCTTTTTGTATCGCTATCGAACAAAACGCACACACCACTCACTCACTCTCCCTTTTCAATTAAAATCATAACTTGTAAAAACTATACAAAATAATTAGCTCGTTAAACAAACCGTTCAAAACGTGCGGGATTGTACTGGTGGGGGTGAGCGAGGGGTGCGGGGGGTGCCGGGGAGGTACCCTTCGAGAGGCTTTTATTCCCCGATGTACCGCGGCTCGTGCCCTCTGCAACCCTCGGGCACGAGTCAACGACGTGCAGAAGCCTCACTCTGAACTAAGAGTAGGTACTCGTACCTACTGGAAAGCGATAGTTATTGCAGGCTTGACTCAAGTAAAAGACGAAATGGAACGATAAACATACTTATACAACGTGTAACCGAAAGGGTATAGTCATATGGAAGGGTGTGCTACAGACCATCAAACTGAACCACTTTCTGTATGGGACCACCATCGTAATCGCGAAAAAATAATCAGCTGTCTTATAGATTCGGTCGAGTATGTTATGGAATTTTGTTTGGGGCCATTGAATATTTTGTCACGATTACGTTGGTGGTCCCATAGAGAAAGTTATTCAGTTTGATGGTCTGTAGCACACCCTTTTATATGACTATATCCTTTCTGTTACACGTTGTATACCCTATAGGTAGCCCTTTTTTTGTAAAATTGCAATTTCGTATAGCCTACATTTTTACAGTTTCTAACACAAAAATGAGGACAACACTGCAAACAAGTTATCCAATATAATTTTTTTTTTTACAAATGAAAATACTTTGAACAGCAAACTACTGCAAAATGAGTTGAGTGGTAACATAACTAGAACCGATAATTTTTAAGAAAAAGTTTATTCTAGCATAGAAATAAGCGTATGGATGGACCTTCGGCATCCGTCTGCACATAATGCCGTGAGCTCGCACTACGCGCACTACGCGCGCTGCCCCACTGACACAGTATCGCTACGTATTGTTGAACACGCCACGGTACGCCAGTGACTCGACACGTTATACTGAACTAATGACGACATCGTATCGGCACGCAACACGAACACCTCGCCATTCAATAATAAAACATTTAATTTCAGTACAGAGTAGCCACTTTGTGCCTAACCGTAACAAAAACATGACCGTTCTTCCTCGCAAAATAAATATTATGTTTTAATATTAAAACGCTCGACGACGGGGAACAAGGGTGTCTATCGGACGACACCCATAATTAAATGGAAAGGTAGGACGAAATGTTATTAGGCTTCCAGAAATTGAATCACCAGAAAAATACAGAGGTGGACCGAACGTCTTCTGGCTGTGTTTTGTAGCTTTGCGGGCGAATAGTGTTTCTACTAGTAGTGTTACTCGTAGTATGTGACCAATTACGAGTGGCTTATTTGTAAGGTTACCTAATACATTGTATGCCATGTAATAAGTAACATTACAATACTAAGACACACACAACCATAACCAATGATTTGTGGTACACTTTAACTCTATATATATTTAGCCTTTGTCTAGCTGTGGGATATTACAGGCCAGCAGTAACTTGAAGAAAAGACTCCAGAAGTAAGAGAAGGTTATAAGAGGTTTATTACGACTTCACAAGTCCGTCAAGTGTCGGACCAGTCGCGCAGTCTCAAGCCGGCAACACTCGACGAAAACATTGAGACATCATCAACAACATAAGTTATATATACGCTCGCACACAACGCGGATATCTAGCTGACGAGGAAAAAACTTGAGCAACTTATCATACAAAAGTTATGGAAGCACCAGGGGTAAGCAATTTATGAGAACAATTGCGTAGAGACAGGCCTGGAGCCTGTAGCTAGCCGGTAAGGGTACACTATGCTTATTGTGTAGCTTGATCATTTCATTCGGTTTGATAATTATATACAAACTAGGCTTCAGTTCACTGCCTCTTTGCTTCTGTTTTTAATCCAATGGTTGCAGAAAGTGTAATTCTATATCTATCTATACTTATAATAAATCTGTAGAGAGGTCAATTCTGTACATGAAATATATTTACAAAATAACTATCGGGGGGTGATTAGTGATCGATACTGATGCCAAAAATGCAATCAGTAAAATTTTTGTCTGTCTGTCTGTCTTTCTGTCTGTCTGTCTGTCTGTCTGTCTGTATGTTATTTATAGAAAAAAAAACTACTCGACGGATTTTAACGAAACTTGGTACAATTATTCTACATACTCCTGAGCAGGTAATAGTATACTTTTCATCACGCTACCATTAATAGGAGCAGAGCAGTGAAAGGAAATGTTGGGAAAACGGGAGAAGTTACTTGGTTTTTTTAGCTTCCGTCGCGTGTGCAGCCTTAATGGTTAAAGCTACATAGAAATCATGTATAACGGAAATATTCCACATAAAATTATATAAAAAATATCCCACGACAGCATATGTCTATCTTTTATAGTTGACTCACAATAACACGTGTAACTCCCGATAGCTTAGCAGTTCGGAGAATAAATGTGAATGTAAGTTTGTTTGTTGCGCTTTCACGCGACAACTACTGAACGGATTTGGATGAAATTTTGCACACAGATAGTTTATAACCTGGATTAAAACATAGGATACTTTTTATCCCGGCAGTAAGATTCCATGGGACAATAATCAAACTTCACGCGGGCGAAGCCGCTGGCCGAAGCTAGTGAGGAATAAATCAGTGAGTGGTAGCCCGATGGAAATATGTAGTTTCACTAAAACCATAGGGTTTGTTCTCGGTTTATTTGTCTTGCTCGCCCCTATCACACAGGTTTTCCAAAATTACTTGATAAATGCATACTTAACCTTGCCCAATCCTTCGAAATATTAGAGTTATGATATTAAGGCTTAACTCGATTAGCACAAATTGTCAGTCGGCGCTATTCCGCAAGTCACCGCACGGTGTTTACACGCGCGCATTACGAACAAGCAAATTACTAAGACGGGGTGAACTCGGCACTCGGCAGCTATCGTTAAAAACTTTGCGCTCGTAACTGTGAAGCGATGCGTGCATACTAAATGACTCCCTATGGGATGTGGGGTGAGCAGAGGAGCGAGTTGGCATTACGTACCTACTCATCGCGATGATGTCCCATTTTAATTCTGTCTTTTATTTGTGAGCTGATAACACGGGTATTCCGAATACTTGGTGTTGAGAGATACCCAGAAAGATGGTATTTTTTTTGGATACTAGATGATTGAGACATGATTCACTCTCTCGACAAAACGTGCTTGAATAATAAAACCAAAATACTTTTTTGCAGGCAGTATTAATATTGCGCTCATCTTGTCATCTACAATTCTTGCGCGTCCATATTTACGCTCGGCTATGATCGTAAAGTGTGTGAGTAATCTGTGTCACATTCCCCCTGCCCCCTGCCCCCATCATTGTGACAAATATGCCACCTGGGAAGAACCATGTCACATTTGTCACACGTCATGATGTTTGTCCCATAACACTATGCTGCTGACTCAAATAGTTGAGTCAGAAGAAAAGTCACTTTTAAAATGCTTATAAAACAAAAGGCAGCTTGTTTAATAAATGAGAAATTGGGAGAAATTACCTTTTAACTACTGGTTCATAAATTCGAAGACATTCAGTTACTTACAGAAACGGCCAAGCTCATAGTCTCACTGATTCGAGGGATCAATTTCAGAACGACGTGGTCCGGTGAAACATCTGAGATACATGAAAGGTTTGTACAACATAAAATAACTTTACTGAAGTAACAAGAAGAAAAAGCGTAACCTTCTAATTGTATACGAGGCGAAGCAGTAATCTTCCCAAAAGTATTGTCTAATAAATCATAAATAATTATATTTATATACGAATGCACACAAGTTGTACGTAGTGACCATTGGAGAAGATGTGTCTTGAGCAGAAAGCACGAATCAACGAACGTAGGGTACGGCGCCTGTAGGCTAGATGCATTGACGATTCTCAAAGCGTGGCTCTCCTATGATCACTCCTAGAAGAGTAGCTGAGGATGAGTTAGCTCTAATGTGAGTGTGGGTAACAACTCACTATAGCTCCTCAATCAATTAGTCTCGTTAGAACACACCTCTCTCTCGGAACATAAAAACTAAATAGAGATCATAAATCGGCCGGAGCCGGCGGATACAACAGAGAGCAGCGGATATAAACTGATTGCTGGGAGCGCGCGGCGGCCGCGGGACTCGTAAATGTCGATTGAGTTATGACTACAGGTTTACATACAACTATGTAGGTACTACATACATGTACAGGATGCTAATACTTAGTTTTATCGTATTTACAACATCTGCAAAAATATAGATACCACTTAAAATCACTGCATGTGAATCTTCATGGTGAATAAAATATATTTTGTACACTCACTGCATGTCAGAGATAATCGTCTAGAACATTTTCCTTTGGAAACAGCAAAGCCTATGACTAAATTTAAAACAATTATTTGTGAACTCGATTAAAATATTAATTTAAGTTGTAAGCAAACACAAATATTTCTGAACATTACACTGCAACCGTTCTATTTAATATTATCGAAATAACAGCATATTCATGAAGGCGGCGCGGCGCAAGTCGGAACAATCCGAAGTCATTATTCATCACAATATCTGATGTAACATTGTTGGTGTTTCATCCATACAACAACATATAACTGCGGCAAGTTCCGCTACAGTCGCAGTTTAATTTATTATTTCTATCAATATCCGAGTAGTTAGTAATCCCGCTGTATCCCGCTAGCCCGCTATCCCGCCGGGCACGAGGTGAGCTGCCCGGCCCGGTCGGTCCGTACCCGTTGTTTTTATCAAATATTGACGCTTTTATATTTTATTCAGCGCTCGCTCCGCTCTGTGCGCTCTTTTCGCTCTGGGCGGTCGGTAACGCCGGAAACATAGAGAAATCGATGCGAACAGCAAAATGTTTTCCGCATCGCATTGAATTCTACTATTTTATGATATGAGGCGAGTCCCGCGACTTGCCGCGAGGACCGAACGCCCCTAGGCTAGCTCTAACCAAACGTTTACAGAGATGGGTACCCAGTAACCATCTAGAACTGGCCGCTACCTCGTGCACAATATTTGTGTAGGGAAGGTGCTGTGTTGTCTATTCTAAGAAATAATTACGAAACCATTTATATGTGCTCACGTAACCGCGACGTGAAGCAGCGAACGGAACCTAGATTCAGTAAACATACGCTCATTGATATTTATAACATAATTTCATACGACAATAAACGGGTTTTGATATTATAATAATCAAAACCTATTAATTTACTGGATGAAAAGATCCAACGCGCCCTGGAGAGTATCCTAAATATTGAAGTTAGCAAACACTGCTGCACTATAAGGAAAAAGAAAAAGGGTTTATTTAAAAATTGAGTAAATTGGCTATTGATGTCTTTTGCTTCACTCTTATAAGAGAGAAAATCAGACATCTTCCCAACAACAATCGTACGTTTCATAATTCTGTAACAGTTAAATGTTACCTTTGGACATTGACTTAACACTCGCAGCACATATTTCTGTGGTCAAGACACCTTTAGCCATTTCTGATCAGTCTTGTGAGCCTGCGGGACTGGCAGTGAGTGTACTTTTCCCGAACCTGGGAATCCTGTCCACAGTCCGTCTGTAACCTCAGGTCACCAGTTCCGCAGCGGCATTCGTTTTGAACGGACGCGTGCAGTAAACGTTATCGGTACCTCATTAGTTAACGAGTTATTCGTTTTCGAGCGTCGGGTTTGACCTTGAAATGGATTAGCGCATCGTTAGCTAATATAATGAGGATTAGAATATTTGTTTACAATGGTGGATGATAATATGGAACTTTGTGATAATGTTGAAGCAAGGAGTGATTTGAATAGCAGTAGTAACTCTAATAACAGAACAAGACGTGGGGAAGCAATTTGATATGGACGAGACAACAAATGAAAATTCGATAAGAAAGTTAAAGCGAGTCAGAGAAGACGACGAGGCGGGTTGGACATTAGTAGAAAATAAAGGGAAAAAGATCAAAGAAGACTGTGTTGAGATTTATATTTCATCGAAAGAGAAATTACCAAGGCAATTCGCACTTGCAAGATTATTAAAAGAAAAAAGGATCAAAGATATAACGAAAGTGAAATACTTAAATAACTACAGGGTACGCATTGATTGTCAAAACGAGTTAAGTGCCATTAAACTACAAACCTGTAAAGACCTTCTAGATAAGGACTGGAGATTTAGCAGACCAGATTTCAATAATTACTCATACGGTGTGATCAAAGACGTAGATCTTGATCTTACCGACGAAGAGCTCAAAGATTGCATAACTTGCCCTGAGAACTTTGAGTTAGTTTCATTGAAGCGGTTACAGAGGCGTAATAGTAATGACTCAACAAAAGATTTATGGGTTATGAGTGAAGCAGTTCGGTTGTGCTTCAAAGGTGATATGCTACCAGCATATGTCTATGCAGACGGTTTAAGGATTAAGGTGGAACCATTTGTATTCCCTGTCTCACAATGCTCTCGTTGTTGGAAGTTCGTGCATACAGCAAGAGTGTGCCCATCGAAAAAGGAATTATGCCCAAAATGTGGTAATAACCACTCAAACTGCGACACACAAAATTTTAAATGTTTAAACTGCGATGGACCACACATGGCATTACCTAAAACTTGCCCTGCATTTTTAAAAGAAAAGAATCTTAAAAATCTCACGGCGGAATTCAATTGTACCTATAGAAAGGCTTTACTGTTATACGTTGCACCATCTCCACACAGGGATGAGAGGGAACCTATTAGAGTCGTTCCTACACCTGCTGTATTTTCTGAGCATGAAATTAACCTTACGGAACGATCCAGCTCACCTTTATAATAATATGCTGAGGTAGTAAAAACGGAAGCCGTTATCCACAATCCACGCACCCAAGAAAGATCAACAACGTACTAAAAATCACGAAAAGACTAGGGTTGTTAAAGACGATGATTGGGCAAACTGGTTACCAACAGAAACGGAAGAAGCAAGGGAATCGAACAACAATCGAGCCTAGAAAGAGAGAGGTTCATTTTGATGAGCTTTTAGCTAGACTCAAAAATATTATATTTTTGAAGAGATGTACAGTAGGGGAAAAAAATCAAAAGGCAATTAAATGTTGTGTAGAATGGTTGATCTTAGTGGTTGTTGATAACGTATCGGATTGGAAAATGATGAAGAAATTACTCGATTTATTTAATGGACAACCACAATAGCATTAGACTAAACATGATACAGTGGAATGCTCAAAGCGTGAAACCTAAACTGATCTTGTTGGAAAAATTGCTGAATCAGGAACATATACACGTTGCTGCGATAAGTGAGACATGACTGGACAAAGAAAGTGACATAAGGCTGAGCAATTACACAATCTACCGTAAAGACAGGTTTGATGGCTACGGAGGGGTTGCAATTCTTACCCACAAGTCTATAAAATCTCAGCTGTATGAAGTCCAACTCAGTAACCAAGGTATATAATTAGTTTGTATAAAAGTATTTAACTGTGGAATGATTCAATATATTTTATTTATTTTATTTATTAAAAATATTGTTTCTATTTTTGGGATGATTTATTTTCTATTGTTGCAAAAAATACGGTAATTCTAGGAGATTTAAATGGGCACCATTCTAATTGGTCAAATAAAATAGATAGTAGGGGTATTCAAATTTTTGAAGCTATAATGGACAATCAGTTTATTACGTTAAATAATGGCAACCCAACTCGGTTAAAAATGGTTAACTTGGAATGGCAAAAGTCCTCACCCGACATTTCTGCGGATCATCTGACATCGCATTGCAGTTCGACTGGTCAGTCATGAATGAGACACTAGGCAGTGATCATAGGGTTATTAAAATTGTTTCAAATATCCAGGCTAGTCCCCCGTCAACAGTTCGTAAAAATTTCAAAAATGCTGATTGGACTTCATACACTGAGCTACTCAACACGCTCTTTTTGGATTTTAAATTTTCTGGAGACTTGCAGACCGACTATGACACCTTCATTAACTATATAAACTTGGCTTCCGATGTTTGTATCCCTACAGTTATGATAAACCCGAATCCCGATAGTAAATTTTTACCTAAACCTTATTGGCTTAATCGCTTGCCCGAATTCTGAGGAACCCGACTATCCATTTTCCCAGAGACGGTGGGACGAGCCGCTCTGCAGAGTAGTTCAGATCAATCTACTGAACACGTCTGCTACTTCTGCTGAGCGTGCGCGCCTGCTGGCTGTTGGTGAGTGGGAGTCGGGTCTTTGGCTTCACGCTCTACCGTCGTCGAACATAGGCACGTTGCTTGACGACACCACTTTCCGCCTCGCTGTTGCTCTACGCCTAGGCGCCCCTTGTTGTTCTCCTCATCGCTGTCACTGTGGTGAAGTTGTCAACAGTCTCGGACACCACGGCCTGTCATGCAGCCGAAGTGCGGGCCGTTTTGCACGGCACGCGAACTTGAATGACATCATCCGTCGATCTCTTGTCACCGTAGGCGTTCCAGCTTTATTAGAACCCAATGGTTTGGCACGCGACGATGGCAAGAGACCAGACGGTATGTCTTTGTTTCCATGGAAGATGGGTGGGCCTCTAGTGTGGGACGCAACTTGTGTCGATACTCTTGCGCCTTCCCATCTTCCTAGCTCATCGTGCTGTGCAGGGGCTGCCGCTGCGGCAGCTGAGAACCTCAAGCGGCGTAAATATAGTAACCTTATTGGTAACTATATTTTCGAGCCGTTTGGGGTTGAAACTCTAGGCCCGTGGGGTCCGAGTGCTCACAGCCTTTTTAGAGAAATTTCTAAACGCTTAATTGACACTTCCCGTGACCCTAGGGCTGGCTTTTACCTTGGCCAAAGGCTTAGCGTTGCCATACAGCGCGGTAACGCCGCCAGTCTCCTGGGGACTTTACCAGTTGACAGCGTTGAGGAGGAGTTTTTTGATGCCATTTTTTAAGTTTATAGTTTAAGTTAGTTTAGTTTATTTTAATTTATAATTGTAATCCATATACCATAATATAAATGCGAAAGTAACTCTGTTTGTCTGTCTGTCTGCTACCTTTTCACGACAAAACGGCTGATCGGATCGTAATGAAAATTGGCAAGGAGATGTATTTCAACCTAGGGAAGGACATAGGCTATATATTATCACGCTAATTACTTACGGGGGTGAGCAATATGCATTTCGTCTATATTTGTCAACTGTTTGACAACTGACAACCGTCACAACATGCATTGTAATAGAATAACTATTTTTAACCATTTGTCATAAGAACAAATAGCCCATCGGTGACGGCTACCGCCTTTCGAACAATGAGTCGCAAGTTCAAGCCTCAGTATAGACATGCACTACATTTTGATTTTGTTTAATGCTGTATGATTTTCGATGGTAACTTTGGTTCGCACGTTCAAAATCCACACGGTTTTCACTTTTTGTAACAAAGTATTTAGTTTTTTTTTAAAGCTTAAGATTTCCAAATCATTGTTTAAATACATACTTTTTTTAACACTTAAACGACAGTTTGGGAATCACTTATTTCACATAATAAATCTGTAAATATGGCATTAAGCTGTTAAAGAATCACACACGGAGCCCTTTTTCTACTATTTCATAAATTTTCGTCTATGTCTGTGTGTCTCTACGTAGCCTTTTTGTTATTGCATCATGTGTGTAAATTATAAAACCAATGTGGTTCGATTCAATGCACAAATTAATATTGTGCATAACTGATGAAACCAGACGAGTTTCATTTTTGTTTCTTTGTAATCGGTGCTCTCCATCAAAAGATATATTATGACTTTAAAGTTTTTAAGGAGAACTTATCATCATGATCTAAGGATACATGCAGTGACATCTATTGAATCAAAATGGTACTAATGAATAAAAATCACAAGATAGAGAAGAAGAGAATAGTCAACATGACCCTGCTTTAAATCTGCATAGCCGGTAGAGTATCTGTTCGACCGCTTTCCATTGCATATGTTCTAGCAGTTAAACTTCGTGCTCTATAGTTAATGGCGTTGTTCATTTGACTCCATTTTCTGAATCACGGTGTTATGATTTTCTGTGAAAGAATGACTGACATTCGCCCGTTTCAGATGTCTCAAGTTTGGTTTTTTGGAAGAGGTTTTCAATCCAACGCCTGGATTTATTTATGTATAGGTACCTATATTATGGCTGAGCAATACTTAAATGACGTGATGAAAGTTGTAAGAATCCGCTGGATGTAAGTCGCACCGGACCAATGTGGCGACACAGGTCCAGCATTAGAGGTCTTTCGGCTGAAATAATGATGAATGATGATAATTCAAATGGAGTAGGGCAGGTCACTTAGCAGGATGCGGTGATGTCAGGTGGAGTAAAAGTGTGACCAAGTGGCGTTCTAGAAATCGAAACAGAAATTTTGGTCGTCCAGAGGTGAGATAAGCAGACGATATTGTTGCCATTACGGGGACATCCTGGATGAGACTGGCACACGAGCGTGGAGCTTGGCACAAACAAAGAGAGGCCTGTACCCAGCAGTGGGTGAAGTTGGACTATGGATGATGATGATTATGACGCATAACTTTATCCAGAGAAGTCCGATTTTCATGATTATTTTTTATTGAAAAACGTGTATCGCAAAGTTTGTCTCATTTTATATTAAAAATAGTCGTGTTCAAATCAAAGTGACGCACTTCTGATTTTTCAGATTCATGTGCGTATTGTATAATCATCGCATGCTGAAACATCGTGAGGAAACCAGCATGCCTTTTTTTTTTTTGGTTGGGGAATCATCATGTTGGAATATTTGGTTTAAAGAGTTGGAAGAGTACTAAATAAAATTATTTGTAAAGTAAGAATTAGAAAAAAGATGTTCAATGACAAGAGTGTTTATTTCAAGTAACTAGGCAATATATTAAAAAGAAATATAACGACAAAAACAAGTCTGCACAACAGAGGTTACTTATCTACAACAGCCGCCCTTAATGGAAGTTGTGCAAGACAAACACACAAACAGAAAAACATAAATAATAAAATTAAGTTTCTAGACCTAAGCTAATTGTACACCGTTTGTGTACTATAGGCCCTAGTGGCTTTGTTAGCACATCAGCAGGCATATCACTTGTTTTCACATATTCTAACATTATAACGTTATCTGATACTTTTTCCCTAATAAAGTGAAAACGGGTATCGATATGCTTCGTCCTGCTGTGATGTACGGGATTTCGAACGAGATTAATGGCACTCTGACTGTCAGAAGCTAAGTTAACTGATGAAAGTTTACCTGTTATCTCATAGATAAATCTGCGCAAGTAACACGCTTCCTTCGTGGCAGACGCTAGTGCCATATACTCTGCTTCCGCCGAGGATAAGGCAACAGTAGGTTGCTTTTTGGACTCCCAGGATACAAGACCTCCACTCAACTTGAAGGCGTACCCAGTATATGACCTTCTATCTATCGTGCAGTTTGCCCAGTCAGCGTCACAATAGCCTTTTAAGGGTTTTCCGCTTCTCCTGTAAACCAATGAATAGTTTAGAGTACCCTTTAGGTACTGCAGAACCCTTTTGGCAGCATTCCAGTGTTCCTTCGTATAACACGTATTATACTGACTTAAGTAGCTCGTGGCGTAGGCGATATCGGGCCTAGAGTTTACCGAAAGGTACATTAGTCCTCCTATTAAATTCTGATACGGATAAGACTCTCCAACTTGTCCATCAGTTCTTCTTTCCATATTCTTTTTAACTAAGGGAGTATCCACTGTCTTGCAGTCTTTCATATTAAACTGATCCAGTAACGATAAAATATAATTTCTCTGATTTACTTTTATACTCTCGGATTCATATTCAATTTGTAAACCTAAATAGCATTTTAATAATCCAAGATCTTTCAGAGAAAAATATTTCGACAAATCCTTTTTGACAATGTCAAATGTCAATTCTGATTTAAAGAAGACGATTATATCATCGACAAAAATACCTAATATAACGAGTTCTTCACTAAAAAGTTTCGTATATACGCAAGGCTCAGAAGGAGTTCCTGTAAAACCTATTTTTATAAGCGTTTCGTTTAACTTTTTGTTCCAAGCTCTTGGCGCCTGTTTAAGGCCATACAAGGATTTACGCAACGAACAAACCTTGTTTTCCATGCCTTTTGCTTTGAAGCCAAGGGGTTGCTCCATAAAAACTTCTTCTTCTAAGTTACCGTTAAGGAACGCGGTATCAACGTCTATGTGTTTCATTCTCAAGCCCATCTCTGCAGCTAATGCAAACAAGGTGCGGAGAGAAGAATGACGAATCACTGGCGCAAAAGTCTCGTCGTAGTCTACGCCTTTAACTTGATTGAAACCTTTGACGACGAGTCTGGCTTTATATTTAGTGACATTACCATAAGCGTCCTTTTTAAGTTTATAAACCCATTTACATGGTATGACCTTTTTGTTTGGTCTATCTACTAGTTCCCATGTGTGGAGTTTTATCAGAGAGTTGTACTCACCAGCCATCGCATGGTGCCACTTATCAGCATCATCACCATGAGTAGCTTCATAATATGTCGTAGGTTCATTTGCATCATCTGTCGACACATTATAAGAAAGAAAATCTGGTGGTTTTCTGTTTCTTGTGGGGTACCTCCTCTCCTTTTCCAAACTAGGTAGCTCTTCATCGACACTTGGAAGTCTCAGCTCAAAGAATGGTTCTGGTTCTCTCATATTTGCTGATTCTTCTGCATTTTCTACATTTGTCTGTGAAGTTGGCTCATCTATAGGATCGGTACTCCCAACACAATCGAAAAATTGACAATCGTCATGTTCAGGTTCCTTATTCTGAAATAACAATATGGAATCTGACTGTACCACAGGCTCAGACTGTCTCTGCTCTTTCAACACTGTAAAGCAATTTTCAAAAAAAGTTGCATCTCTGGACGTTATCACTTTTCGTGGATTACTAGGATCCCTAAATACATAAGTATTTGGATTTTCTGAATAACCGATAAAAATCGCTTCCTTTGCCTTTACGTCTAACTTTTTCCTGTGACATGATGGTATATGTACAAGTGCTCTGCATCCAAACACTTTCAAATGACTGAGGTCATTTCTACAACCACACCACCTGTCCTCGGGAATTTGACCACCTAAGGCTCTGTGAGGAGACCTATTTTTCAGGTATACGGCAACTTGGAAAGCATCTTCCCAGAATGCTTTAGGCAGTGAGCTTTCTGCTAACAACGTCCTCGCCTTCTCTGTAATTGAGCGGTGGGTACGTTCAGCTAATCCCACTTGTTGAGAACTGTACGGCGCCGTCGTTTGATGTTTGATACCTTTAGAAGCAAGATAATCATCGAATTCTCTATTAACGAACTCCTTACCGCCGTCAGTCCTAACTGCTTTAATTTTCTTTTCTAATTGATTTTCTACAAAGGTTTGGAAAATTCTAAATTTATCTTTAACCTCTGTCTTGGAAGAAATAAAGTAAGCAAATACCTTCCTTGTATAATCATCAACAATGGTTAACATAAACCTATTCTCCTGAAAAGAGGTTGTAGACACAGGTCCCAATAAATCCATATGTATCAGTTCTAAAGGAGAAGTAGCTCTATGATATGCTACCTTCTTAAAAGGTTTCCTTGCCTGTTTTCCTTCCACACAAGCGATGCAACTGCTTTTATCTACTACATTAAACTTAACACCTACCTCGTGATTCTTCAGTTGGGTCATGCCTATACGACACAAATGTCCTAACCTCTTGTGCCAGAGTTTATAACTTATATTCTGACAATCAGAGTGCACATCCTGCGTCAAATGATTACTTGCCACATTATCGGGAACATTAACAGTACCATCTACAACGTACAGTCCACCACAGGGCGAAGCATGAAGTACCGAATCACCTGTAAAATGAAAATTATTAGATTTATAAAAGTTACATCCATTTTTATCAAAAATACAAACAAAACCCTTATCAACAGCTTTCTGCACAGACAATAAGTTTGCTTTTAAGTCGGGGACAAAAGCAACATCGTCTATCTTGTTGATTACGTTCTCGGGTGTATTTATAGAAATGTTTCCTATGCCGCAGCATTTAATCTGCTCTCCGTTTGCGACGGTAACACTACCTTTGTTCTGTAACGTAATGTTCTGAAGCCAATCTCTTCTAAAACTCATGTGTTTAGTACAACCAGAATCTACGTAAAATACCTCCTTGCTTGAGCGGCCAAAAGTATTGAGAGCTGTAAACGTGGTGTTCGTAGCGTTCTCCGTATTGCCTTTCTCCTTGTTTCTCAGCGGACAGTCAGGTCTCTTATGACCAGGTACTTTGCACTCGTAGCAGACTATTTCCTTCTTCTTGGATTTAGGCTTCTTCTTCGCATGAAAAGCGGAATCTATAGATATACTCGTAGCTGCATCTTTAGACATTTCATTCAGCAGTTTTGTCTTTACTAAGTCACTAGTCACGTCAACATTGCAATTTTCTAGAGCCATAATGAGAGGTTCATATTTTGGAGTGAGACCTCCCAAAAGTATAGCAGCAATAGACTTATCCTCTATGACTACATCAATATCCGCGAGATCCTGTGCGGTTGATAAAACTGCATTAATGTACAGTTCAATATTTCCGAAATCTGACAGACTCAACCTGTACAGTTTTCGCTCTAAAGCTAGTCTTCTTCCCATCCCCTTATCTTCAAACGCCTTTTGCAAATATTTCCATGCTTCGGCTGCAGTTTTCGCACATCTAACGTGAGTAATAGCTGCACCGTCAACTGTTAAGCAAATTTTTGCAAGAGCTTTTTCGTCGTTGCGTACCTTCATCGAAGCAGGGGTCGTGTCACCTTCCGGATAACCACTAATTGTCACCCACAAGTCCTCGTGTAAAAGGTAATTTTTCATCTTAAACTTCCAAGTAGGATATCCATCTTTATTCCGAAGACAAAATGATGGAATCGAAGATGAATTCGACGTAGAGGGATTCGACTTACTAACACTCGAAGCATCTCCATTATCGCGTGACATCTCGACTAGTAAAAATTTTCAGTCACTCAATAAACTCAACTTATTTTATTACAAATTTATATTTTAAACTCTTCCAGAGCCTCGTGCTGATAACGTGTTGGAATATTTGGTTTAAAGAGTTGGAAGAGTACTAAATAAAATTATTTGTAAAGTAAGAATTAGAAAAAAGATGTTCAATGACAAGAGTGTTTATTTCAAGTAACTAGGCAATATATTAAAAAGAAATATAACGACAAAAACAAGTCTGCACAACAGAGGTTACTTATCTACAACACATCAAATGACTTCTCCCACTCTGGGCGGAGCGGGAGGGAGTGTCAGACTTTTACTGAATAAAACCTATCCATGTTCCTTCCTCGCCCTTTATGTTCCGGGGCCGCGGTATCTCTTTCGAACAGGCCCGCAACCCCGGCAGGCTTCGGCCCTTGCGGGCCCCTCCCCTTATGCTGACATCTTTTTGAGACGCGCGTGGAACACGAACGCGCCGTCGACACGGCCTGTCGTCATTAGACGGACGGACGGCTAGCTGGCCCACAGGCCCGCATCTACGGTGGCCGATAGTATTGTGGCGTGCCCCGCACGGGGTTGCAACAGTCGCTCTCTCCATGTCGTCATGAGATCGCGCCGGAGGTCTGTCCGCTGAAAACCATGCCTGAGAGATATTTGATCGACGGCATGTAAAGCCAAGACTAAGGACCTTGGGCGGCATAAAAACTCTCACACCAGGTTAGGCACTAACCACACGATAAAGAAGAAGATCGTGTTGGGGCTTATTTCATAACCTTTTTGAGAACTTTAGACCTGGCTGAAGTTTAACTGTGATCGAAGGTCTAGCGATGGAGACGTAAGACAGTCACAAGAGGTCCGAAACAGTTTACAGCAGCTATATCGCGTGTCGGCTCATTTCATGCATCTTGATATAAACTTGAGACCTAGCTGGAGTATGAGTATCATTGAAGTTCTAACGATGGACACGAAAGGCAGTCACAAGAGGTCCGCAACACTTCAAATCTGCTCTATCGTGTTTAAGGTTCATTTCGTACACCTTGATGAGAACTTTTAAACCTAGCTGGAGTATGACTGTCATCGATGGTCTAACGATGGAGACTGAAGGCAGTTGCAAGAGATCCTCAACAGTTTACAGCAGCTATATCGTCATTGGGCTCACTTAACGCACCTTGATGAGAACTTTAGTAATAGCTGGAGTATTACTTAACTGTCATCGAAGGTCTCATCGGCTCGGCTCGGCTAGGAGACGAAAACATTTGCAAAACGTTTTCAAGAGTTTACAGCATCCACATCTACGTGTTGTGTTGACCTGCTTGGAGTATGACTAACATCAAAGGTCTGACTTTGGAGAAGGAAGGCAGATGCGAGAGGTCCGCAACAGTTTGAAGCAGCTTTAACGTGTCGCGGCTCATGCCATGCCAGTTGATGAAGACTTTTGACCTAGCTGGAGTATGAAATCGTCGAATGCCCAAGTATAGAAACGTAAGGCAGTCGAAGGAAGAGCCCATAATTGAAAAAGTGAAAGTAGAATATTTTGGCGATTAATGTAAACCTATTCGAGCAAAAATAAATTGTTACTTACTTGAATCTGTACTAATATTATAAAGCTGCAGAGTTAGTTTGTTTGGTTGGTTGAACGCGCTAATTTTAGGAACTGTTGGTTCGTTTTACGCAGACGAAGTTGCGTGGGTCAGCTAGTTTAATATAAATATGTATTTATCACATATTACTATGTGTATGATAGGATAGTGCTGTAGGAATTATAGGTCTTAGGGTCATAAGGACTGTTCGGCTTGTACTGCCGAGAGAGTTCTGAGTTGGTCCTGTGACTTATCATATGTTTTCATGTACATTCACATCCTTATCATTACTGCGGCCGTACGTGACGTTTGTTAGGAAGGAAGGACCCAACACCAATAGTATACAGCAATCGACACTACAAAGTTATTACAGTAGACGCCACACTCACCGACCTAAATGACACCTCTTTCCCACAAACAGTTTGCAGTGCCATGACAATAAACAGCTGCTCGCAACAATGCCTCCTCCATTAGAGGCAACCCGCACACAATGGCACACAGTGGCCCACGCTGGCACACAGTGGCGCACGGAAGGTGTAACAGAGGAGTCTGCTTAAATAAATATCACCACTTAAGATTTGAGCCCCATCTCGAAGAAAACGCGCCGCGATCCGCCGGCAATAGCGGCCTTACATTATGTATGAGACGCCAAGCCCGGACGAACGACCCTCCCAAAATCTACACTCGAAAATCTGCTTTGAGGAAAAGCTAGTAGAGTTGGGATTAGGTTGTGTGTGGCGGAAAGACGGTCTTTTGAGCAAAGCCCGGCTGTCCGCGCGCATTGAGCGCGGAATAAATGATCGTTGCGTATTTATGAGCCAGCAATCGATGGATCTTATTCATTGCGCATTACGTTCTGCCGGCCGAGCGGCTCGGAGGAGCCGGGGACGGTATACAGAGAACTTTTAATGAATCATTCGCAATTAACGACGCTTCGGATTGAAATCTAAAAGTATTATGAATTCATTCGCAGGTAATCACGGCTCTTGTGTGCTAGCTTCAGGTAGATCTTCGGGCAATTCAATTATAACGTTCTTCAAGGGCTATGCTATGTATTCTTGTTCGGTGTTCTGATGCTAATCAGCGCTGTGTTAATGAATTAAGAAGTCGTGCGTTAATTAGTCACGCCTTCACTCCGGTATGCGTGAGGGGTGCGCAGGTACTGTACGCGTCTGTATAAATTACGCAGATTTTGTTCGCAATGTGTGTTTTACTTGCATACCTATTATTTATTTACTTATTTATTAATTTAGGTTCTCCAACAGTTTCTGTGTACAACATTTAGGTAAACATAGGTTTTACAGTCTTGGACTTACACAGTCGCCAATTACAGGTTAACCAGCATTCACAAAAATAAGTGATAATAATTTTATTACAAGAGAAAAAAAAATGTCTGGCTCTAGACACGAAATACAATAGTAAACCTTGCATTTAAGGGTTTAATTAGTTTACGAAACATAATACAAAGAAAAATACCTATTTAAAATATGTAAAAATAATTATGTGGTCTCTTTCAAAAATATTCTGAAATTCTAATATAAGATACAGCTTACGTCGCATGGACTCATTTTTCGGTATAAAAAGTATCCAAAGATTTAATCCAGGGTACAAACTAAATATCATTCAAATCCGATCAGGTGTTTTTGCATGAACGAGTCACACTAATCCATCCATCGTCACAAACTATCTCTTTTATCAATAACTAGCTTCTGCCTGCGACTTCGTTCGCGTGATGTTTTGATATTGCAACGCATCGCCTGCTCAACGGAACCTTTTTTCCCGCTTGCAACATTTCTTATTGCTGCTCCGCTCTTATTGATCATAGCGTGATGTTATATAGCCTATATCCTTCCTCGACAAATGGACTATCCAACGCAAAAATAATTTTTCAATTCGAGCCGGTAGTTCCTGAGATTAGCGCGTTCAACCAAACAAACAAACAAACATACTCTTCTGCTGTATAATATTATATAAGTACAGATATCTGAGCAGTTAGGTTAGGTCCATTGAGTAGATATGTGCTCGTGTGCCACAAGCAGAACGGGATAAAACCAAACAAGCTCTCCAAGAAAGAGGTAACAACAAGGGAGCGCGGAACAAAGGAGATCGCGACTATTATCCAGCGAGATGAAATTATTAGCGGGCGGAAGCCCCAAAGAGCGGATACATTAAGGATATTAATAAAACATGAACAAGAGTATGTGAACACGAATAGACTGCAACTAAATCATTAGCTTAGTGGTCGGTTTACATGAGCTTAGTGATGGAGGCTTAGTGCCCACTGTCACTTATCTACCTTGCGCGTAAACCTTGAATAAGTAATATTTTTTTTGTAGAAATGCATTTGCGGTTGAGTAGAAAGCGATCTTTTCAGTAAGCTATAAGTCAGAACGGTGAGTACTAGCGACAAGTGCTACATATGCCCGTGTTTAATACGTATAAAGTGATATACAAAAGCCACTTCAGACAGGTATGGTGAAAACTGATTTATCATTATCTGCCTTTTCCTAACTATATTGGGGTCGGCTTCCAGTCTAACCGAATGCAGCTGAGTACCAGTATTTTACAAGGAGCAACTGCCTATCTGACCTCCACAACCCAAGTGTGTAATACCCCTTGGTGTTATTTAACGCATTCAGATACAATTGTTATTGTTATTGAATAAATGAATGAATGAATGTATGACTGGTTGTCGGACTTTTTGGGCCACTGTAACGACTGTCACAGATCTACAAATGACAGCCGGGACTAACAGCTTATCGAGATTTCCGAGGCAAGGAGGAAACTCGGTATGTAAGGGTCCACAGACTAACCTAGGCAAGCACGGTTTAACCTAATGATCAACCCGATTGTTGTTATTTAGCCACGAACTTTTCTGAATATGTAAGGCTAAAACTGATAAAATTCTTTAATGAATGTTCAAATGAATGATTAAACATCTTAAGGTATTCATCTTGTAATATTTATGTATGTAAAATCCGGTAAGTAATTGTGTCATACCACCGACACACCGCAACTACCGCACAGTTAGACACAACCACCCTAGCAGGTAAGTCGCGAGTGAGCAACCGTGTGAGTACATACACCTTACAGTAACAACACGAGCTAGTCCCACTCAAACTGAATTCGAAACGATTCCGGCGAGCGCGCGCCTGGTAAGTCGCGCGACTAATTAGTCGGAGCGCGCGCCTGCAGTGTCGCGTGTCGCGTGTCGCGGTACATGGCCAGTCGGCACAGTATAACACTTACTTATTCTTAACACTGTTTTAAGCTATCACGGTTCACAACTGAACTCCCGAAACCTGCCAAAACTACAGACATGTTGAGGTCGGCTTCCATTGTATATATTTATCTTATAATATGGTTATCTTACCTTCGCATCGCACTTAATAAATAACACGATACTCCTTGATAAGCCACACTTTTGGGCTTTTGACCAAAGTGTAGAATACTGATACCGAACTCTTCAGGCTGCCCGTAACGACTGTCAAAGATCTACAAATGACAGCAACCAATGGCTGGACCAATGGCTTGACGTGCCTTCCGAGACAGAAACAACTCGATATGTTATGGATGGACACCCATCGACGGATCATCCTCGGTTAGCCCTGCTTAACATTGAAGATAGACACTTGCGCTGTTCTGTATTTAGCCACAAACCTTTTACAACATACATAAACAGAAAACACTCATAATATGAGTGTTTTATTGTTACGACAAGATAGCATAGTAGTTCGTAGGCTCGTAGCGTTGACTTTGCGTAGCTCGTAGCGCGTAGCTCGTAGCTCGTAGCCCTGGCTACGAAAAACGTTTGTGAGACCGAAGCGTTTTTTACTTTTGTGTTGTATTGAAATGTTCTCGAATGGTTGAATACAATATGAATAACATTATCTTTTGTAAGAAAGAAAATGTATTGTGTTGCAAAATATTTGGGTTTTATGTCTTAGTGTTTATTGGAGTATATTGAACGGAAGATAATATCTTTATCATAAAAATGTTTGAGCATACTTGTATCAATAAAACTATTTGAGAGAATTGTGTGTCTGGGAATATCTTTGACGGATCGAGAATAATAACAAGTCTGAAAATAAACAGGGTCGCGTATACAAACAGAACCTTGTTTTAAATGAATTTGTTCGAGTGCATTATTTATAAATGGTACACCGGTCTGTGTACCGTGTTAATATTAATGTGTGCACAACATTAACCGCAGTGTCGTTAGCACACCCAGTATACGCTCGGCGCGTGCGGGGCGCGGGGCGCGGGGCACGGGGCGCGGGTTGAGGGCGAGGGGCGCGGGGTGGGGGCGCGGGGGGCAGGTGGACCGACCACGTTACATATTCATGCGCCTCGCCCGGCGCACTATGAATTATTCCGACACATTATAAAACTGAGCGACGTGTTCGAGAATTTGCAAAAACTCCGCCGAACTTAGCCGAGGGTGCCCGAAGTGGTCCGAAGGGTTCCGAGCAACGAAGACCTTTGGGACTTGACGAAGCTCAGTTTATGGTAATACAAATTAAAACTCGCTTCCTTTGGAATAACATTACTAGTCAGTATCAGTATCTGTGCGAAATACCTTTTCATTGAGCAGCTGAACACGGAAGCTACCACAAGTGCGGATCACTTAGCACAATGGCTGCTATCCGTAGTTGTCAGGTGCTGGAGCAAGTTTACCAATAGAGGTGAACATGACGCGGCGCTTTCTATTTCAATACAACTGAAGTTAAACTAGTTGGAGTTGTCAAAGCAAACTTGAATCTTGTTCCGGACGCTGGTATTACTTGGGAACATTTACTGTAGTGTCAACGCGGGGAAATTTTATTAAATTGTATTTGCTAGTATATGTTTTAGCTGTTGTATATTATAATGCTTAATTGCTTATAATGATCCACGATAGACTTATAGAGGGGCTCCGGGAGCAAAATTAGTCGAAGAACATTGTGTGATTTCATCAGTAAGGGTATGACAGGTGCTGGGAGTGGAGAACAAATGCACGCAAAAAAAACCGGCATGACTCTTGAGGTCCACATCCACATTATTTAAAATCCCGACTTAAACAATCCAAAACGGGAGAGGATTACAAAAAAACGCAAGTTGAAAAGCAATCATTTAAATCTGTATTATGTGTGCCTCACTGTAAAGTCCCATCCACCCATCTTGTTAGTTTCTTGAGGCTTTCTGAAAGGATAGCCCCAAGGAATGGAGAATGGGTTGGTCCACCGTGACCTCTCCAGGCCGCCAGCGGGTGTTCGCGTATTGTGGCCGGAGTCTTAGCTTAGGATTGCGTTGCCGAGTGGAGCTCCAACACATAAACACGACGCATAGAGCTAACTTATAAGACTAAACAGAATAACAAATCACCGATAATACTGTTTAACAGTGAGTTCCATTAGTGTCTTACTTTTGTTTACTGAATACTGCGTGGAGGCTCCCTCCCCCAATTCCCGAGGAACAGATTACCAGATCTGAGCCGGAAGGCTTCCGGGATTACCGGCTTCACAGTCGCAGTAAATTAGATATGAGATCACTGAAAGTCGCTCACTGAGCATATACTTACACCTTGTGGAAAGTTCCGGAGGTAAATTATCCGAGGACATAAGTACATATCTGCATTCCTGCATGGATGAGGTAAGCAGAATCTGAAGTCCCATGTATGTAAGAGGAGAGAGAGGAAAGCCTTTCGCCATCAAGCGGGCTGCAGTAAATACATCAAATCATCATTCTCTTGCCCTTATATCAATTAATTCGGGGTGGGCGCAGCATGTCTTCTACAAAATACATAAATCATTGTACTTATAATAAAATAAAAGTGTAGTAATATTACAAGTATAAAATTTCTACTCGGCGACTCAACACAATACAGAATTATTTATTCTTTCCAGTTTTGTATTTGTTTTATATTTCTGTGCCAAGATGACACTCCCAGCGGCGAATCTAATCTGCAGAAAGGTCTCCAGACAATGTAATATGCGATAAGACAATTGAGAACAAACCGGATAGAACTTCATAAGGCAAGAGCTATGCGTTATACTGGTAGGGCTTAACTTATCATATATTATTATGAAAATAAAAACCAATACAATGGTGGATACGAGTATGATTCGTGTAAATGTAATTACAAACTGTGACTGATGCATAGATGTGTATGGAGATATACTACTTACGACGTACCTTGCGTCAAACAAAATGCAATATATACAACGTGTAACGTTCATCTCAGCCGAAAGACGCCCACTGCTGGACATAGGCCTCCCCCAAGTGTCGCCACATTGACCGGTCCCTTGCGACTCGCATCCAACGGATTCCCGCAACCTTCACCAGGTCATAGGTCCACCTAGTGGGAGGTCTTCCAACGCATCGTCTTCCGGTTCGCGGTCACCACTCCAGAACTTTTCGGCCCCAACGGCCATCCGTTCTGCGAGCAATGTGCCCTGCCCACTGCCACTTAAGTTTAGCAATTCTTCGGGCTACGTCGGTGACCTTGGTTCTCTTGCGGATGTCTTCATTTCTGATTCGATCACGCAAGGAGACTTCGAGCATAGCCCTTTGGGTGACTTTAAGCCTTTTGATAACGTGTAACGTTAAATGCGCAAAACCTCAGACACCCCAAATGATTGTTTATTCAATTGAACTAATTCTGAGAGAAAAAACAAACAAAAAACATAAAAATTTAGAGGTTTTATGTGCAGTTTTAGTTTTACTGGCAATTAGATTTACTGGCAAGAACTATTATTCTCCCGCGTATGAGACAATATAAATTGGACGACGAACATTATTTTGTATTTGTTTGTTTACCTATTTTGGCGGGTTTGCGCACGTGATGGCTTGACCTATTAATAAATAGACAGGGACAACATTTTAATGTTTTTTTTTTTAATGTGACCTATTTTAAAAAGTGGTTCAATTGCTTATGCTCGTGATTCTGATCAAACTATTTTTAGGTTTTGCGCATTTAACGTTACACGTTGTATAATGCGCGTCTTTCACGTTTTCCTTCGCATGCGTGCCGCTTGCCGTTGCGTTGCAAGTCGTCTCTCCTCAAGTTGTGGTGACTTGTGGGCTCGGTGTAATATCTTACATTGGTTTTCTCCGCAGTCCCTATGACACGCGTGTCGCTTGACGTGTCGCGTCACGCGTGTAGCGCCGTGTAGTAGGCGCCGCCACCGTCACTACGCGCCGGTATTGTGGCGGCGGCGGCGGCGCTCGTAACTCTGACGCAAAATAAAGACTGGCCCATTTATGGCGCGGGTTTGTTGGCGTATGCAAAGCAATAGCGACCTAAAGTCGCGATGTTTTTTTGATTTATGCAATCCTACATTCATTTTTTGAAGATTGTGGAAAAATGAGCCGTACCTACGTAGTATCTGAAAAGCCAAACAAAATAATATTACGTCCAATATAAGACACGTGTGGAAATGAATACAACTGAAGTGAAACTAGTTAGAGTTTATTTTATTGTATCATTTTTTTGCCGAAACTTTTCGGTTTCATCCTGCCTTAATATTATTTACCCCGGCCGCGCCCCTGCCCGGTGACCGGCGGCGACCGGCGGCGACCGCAGCGCCCCACTTCTCGCACTTGACATTTACAGTTAGCGTGGGCGCGATAAGCCGGCCCTCTGATGTCCTACATTAATAGATTTGATCAAAATTATAATTAAACTCTGAGCTATCTCCGACACGTGTTGTTAGGTCGGGGCTCACATGCCACACACTGGAACTAGAACACAGTACATGGTACATATGGGCGCTAAACCATCATTTGATTTTAATTTTAAGTTAGTTTGTAATTCGAGGGTAGTTACGTTCTTATTTTGACTTATGTAGGTTTATTGAATTAATAGTTGTATTGTAGGGTAGTGAGTTTTTTATTTGACATGTGTTGGATTACTGAACTAATATTAAAATTTGTATTTCCGTTTATTAATTTTAAAAGTAATCGATATTTCTGTATGCTTCAATAATAAGGATTTATGATTGATTTATCTAAAATATGATTAATACTGTTTATTTTATTAGGAAGTTATTTTAATATGTTCGCTGGAATTATAATTTAAAAAAATTTGATGTCTCCCGCCTTGCAAAATTAGATAATGTTATTTTGATTCTACTCATCGCTACCAACCTCAATTTCAATTTCTGTGTATAAAAGCCGTTGTAATGTAAAAGAATGATTATTATTATTGGAGATTCCTAGTAGGCTTAACTTAAAGATCGACCCAAGCGGCTGTTATTATTTAGCCACGAGCTCCCAATTAATACACATCCTAATATTGGGAAACAATATATTATTATGTCTCATTCTTGGGAATACCTGAATGCCTGGGCCAAGTAAACAATCATTATATTGGCGACAACAGGAAATGTAAGAGCCCGACATAAATTGATGAAATGCGTATGTAAATCGTGGTGAAAAGTGTTGTAGGAACATGAAACCACTTTGAAAATGATAGTCGCAGCTCTAGGTCTAGCTCTTTGTACACAACTGCCAACTAACCAGGGTATAAGAAACGCTAACACGCTGGTAAAATATTTTTGACGAACACTGACGAACTTTCGTGGACATCTCTGATATGAGCAGGTCACGACACGCACATTCGCGTAACATTACTGGCTGCAGTTACACCTTCAGTAAACATTAATGTCGCAGACGTCATGGTTGCATCGTAACAACGTGTCATTATACGGACAAATCACGGACACGACCTCGTACAGCGGACGCTGACAGACACTGTATTGTGGTGAGGTATCTGTCAGTGTTTGGTGTCCGCGGTCATGTCCGCAACTTGTACTTAGGTTAGCTATCCCAAGGCAAGGTACAAGTTGCGGACATGACCGCGGAACAACAATAATTTTCTGTGATTTCAAACCAAACGCTGACGTTAACAGGATACTTCACAAGTAAGTGGTTACACTTGTCTTGTATGTGATGATATTCGCGCAACGTCACTAATTACGTCCGTCGAGTATACTTGTACAAGCGCTTCGCTTGTCAAGTGGCAATACTTGATAATTATATTTTATTTATTTTCATCTTTTCATCGCAACACATTCGTTTCTTCAACTGTGATACTATACTGATAACTGACGACAGGATCTGTGAACCCTCCCCACTGGTAGATATCACTTACAGAGGGAAACAACCGCTGCACTGGTGTAAACAACCCGCGGAATCCGCACCGCACCGCACCGCACCGCCCCCCCCCCCCCTCCCGTAGGGCGGCGCCACTCGTCTTTGACGGCGACTCTCTCAAAGCCCTCCAGGGCATGTTTTCATTCCACCGCAATTAGAATTTAAAAGCAAATCCACTCACAGCTTCACAGCTTAGTGGCGGCGCTTGCTGACAAAAAATACTAACTGCTTCAATGCTTAGTGAGAGTTTCTAGGACTAAATTACTCGTAAATTGACGTTAGCACACAATATTTCCGTCCAACCAACAGCCGTGCAGCCTGCAGGTAGCCTGGCTGCCGGCACAACAAAAGGCACACACCTCCGGTTGTAGCACTTCCCCGGACGAAGTCCTTCACTAAGAGCTCTGTTAACTAGTACTACATCTTCTATTTACATAAGAATCTCGTGTCATGGTGTTTGTGGTCGCACTCCTCCGAAACGGCTCGACCGATTTTTCTTTATCTACATACAGGGTGTAAACAGACTTTTCACGAAGCCGTCAACCAAGCATTCTGTACATCAAACAGTCATGTGCCTTTCGGATTTGTTAAGAGTCTTTTTTTACATCCTACTTAAGTATGAGAATAGATCGTAAATAATATTCACACCATAATTTATATGGCAGAACACGGCGCTGTCAGCTAGTAATATATATAATATAATATCTATGACCACTTTAAATCTGTGTGTTAGTAAGCCGTGAACTTTCTGTATTCATCAGCTCGGTGGCAGTTCCCGTCATAATCGTTAGCGCGGACGAGCGTCGCGTCGCCGCCTCGCGCGCCGCGCCGGTGCGAAAACTTTAACTAATCATCGGCACGGAGCTACAGCTCCAATTAGTTGGCTCACTGCCTCACTGCCTTCCTGCGCTGCTTTCTTGACTAATACTTACTTTAATTACACGACTTAATTCATAGAACATAACAGTAACAAGAAGACGTTTTTAGAACTATTAGTGATTTAATGTTTATCTCTTGTTGTGGAGGTCAGATGTGCAACCTCTCCGGGTAAAGTGTCCAGCTGGAAACGGTAAGACAAAACTAAAGAGATAATGTGGTTTGCATCAATTGCCTCTTACAATACTTTCATCTACTTATGTGGCAAAGAAACATACAACGACATAAGTTTTCTTGCAAAACTCACATCCGTTGCAGAATGTATTTTTCGCCGAAGTGTCGGAACCCATCAGCACCATATGACACATTTCCCCCCAAACTATCCGCGCAGCGCGAGTCACGATATAAAACGAACGGCACATAAAGTTCGCGCGAGCAGTCCCCGCGGCACGCGGCGCGGCGGCGGTGAGGTAACGTTAACGCGCACGTTAGCGCTCACTACCTACCGATACTAATGACTGCTGAGGGAATACATGTGTTGTTCTTGCACGTGATCATTTATGAGTAGCGAGAATTACTCGATCATACAAGAGCAAGCAACAATAGGAGATCATGTTCAATATTACAAAAATGTACTGAATTTTACAACACTTCAACAGGGAGATGGCATGATTTTTTTTTTTTTTTTTTTTTTTTTTTATGCCGCCGATCTAGCCGCCACCGATTTAGTGGCTACCTCTAAACTATTCACTTATAAATCTGACACAGCATCAACACAACAATAAAAACCAATAAACAATACGCGCAAACAGCCATACTCAGCCATCACTCACTGACATATCGGAAACACATTAAACCCGAGCACATCCCGAGTCCACACGAACATATCCGAATGTAGCGCGCTCATAAAATGCACGTCGTATACGAGTACGAGTATATGACAAAAACGCGGCTTTCTGGCACATTGTGAATTATTCAGATGACAAACGGCGATGTAACCCGCGCCGGCCGAGTGGCGGGATGGCGGGATGGTGGGATGGCGGGGTAAAGCCGAGCCCGGACAAATGAAAAATGAAATAGACACTAATTCACGCACTAGCACTAGAGGGTTAGGTGATGCATAGTGGAAAGCAACTAGTGTTTATATTCAGTGTCATGTAGAGTACCTAACAACATTTTGTACTAATATAACGGCCGGGGACATGTTTTTTGCGCATTTCTTTAATTTTACTGTCATGTTTCATTTGTAGCTGAGCCCTTAGCCTTTTTAGTGTGTATCGTAATTTGAACTTTTAATTAAAAGAATCAAAAGTAGTAGGTGCAGTTACGATAACACAGTTCCTACAGCGATGGCGAGTAAACCTACGAGTGGCAGTTAGCAGCGTGGCGCCCAGGCAGCTGTCACTTACAGCCAACAGCTAACTGACTGCACTGACTAGCTCTACAAGCTGGGAAACACCAGAATTTAGTCTGAGATAGCATTACGTCACATCACGCCTGATGAACCGGAACGGTCTTAAATAAGCCAACATTTCGCCAGTTATGTTTCAGTTATGCAATTCACTGCCGGCTTCCCTGTTTCCCGATCATAACAATCTATAATCTCTGCGTAGTTCGAATGAATCGGTTGCTTCTAGGCAAACGTGCTCCACTCTAGGCCACATCATCGCTTCACATCAGGCTAGTTGCGGCGTAACGCAAGTGCCATGTAAAAAGTATCTTGGAAAAACCCAATAACGCTTAGCCCGATCTGCCGAGAGTCCAAACACTGAACCAGTCAGTGTAATATACCATAAATGAAGCTATTGACAATAAAGTTAGCACTGACACTTTCTGCGAGACTCGTATAGTTCGATACTGGTCATAAGCTGGTTGTTTACGAGGCCGTACATCCCGGCGCCGTAATATCGCACGATCGCGGCAATATTGTCGAGATCGCGTCCGGCAGTTTGTGGGCCATTAACGAGATATTAGTGACGCGTGGCTGGGCCCCGCTCGTGGCCCCGCTCGTGGCCCTGCTTATAGGGCCCCTCGACGCCATTATAACTTTCACGGGAAAGGAGCGGGCTCTTCCAAGGTGTCGAGGGTTTGAAGGACTGTTTCAAAATGATCACAATGATAATACACGTTTTGAGAGGGCTTTGAGTGGATCTAGCCACGAGGAGTTATTTTGATCATATCGGGCGAGCTATAACCGAAAATTTTATTTAAATATGTTGTGGAAACGAATTTTCTTCATAAAACCGTCATTTTTATTGCGTAGAACACAAACCGGATATTGAACTCGGTCCAATAAAATGGCGATAGAACTGCTTCCTTCGCGAGTCGAGCTATAAAATTCCACGTTATCATTTTAACATTAAATTGAAATAAGTTTAACATTCTGCCTCTCCCTATCTATTGGGAATCAAATTAAAATGTGATATTGAAACATTGTTACTACTTTAGAAAGACATTGGTCTTCATTCCATCAAATTAATATTTGCGTAAAAATGGAAAACATTTTGAAAAAGTTCCCTCTGAATCCAGAACAGGCCTGGCAATGGCAGCCCCGGGTGACTGACGCGCCGTCACGGAGTTTTCATAAATTTAATTTAATTTTTTCTCGAGGTTTATAATGTTCACACATGGCGATTTCATACAAACGTTGGCCTTCTGTGTTGATTACTAGCTAGATATTAGTCTATGGACCGAGACTTCGCACAAAGCTGGTTTTAAATATGGACTTTGGATTGCTATCGCGGTAAAAGGGTGGTTACTGGTTGACTGCATAGTGACTCAGTAGATGCGTCGCTTGGGGACGCTCCTTTCATGCACACCCTATCATACCGACAAGTCTATTTGAGATGGCAAAACCGTATCTAAATCAGTCAAGCCATTCCGGTGAAAACGCAAAATCTCATTTAACGAGGTAAAAACCGGCCAAGAGTAGAGTAGGGTTCCGTAGTTTCCCGTCCGTCACAATAAGTGTTCAATCCAATCCGATTTTAATAATTATTTTTTTGTTTGAAAAAAGATACGTTCAGGATAACAAAATATGTAAACGAAGTTAAAAAATGCTTGCATATACGATTATATACTACAAACTTAGTCCAGAGACTATTTTGTACAACTTTTTGTCTTTTGTACAAAAACTGTTGTTTCCATCCAAGTTCAAAATGATTTTCCTAGAAAGTCCTGATAAAGTTCTACTTTTCATTTTTTTTTCATATTTTCTAAACTTATGTTCAAAAGTTACAGGGGGGGACACACAATGTTTTTTACTTTTGGAGCGATTATTTCCGAAATTATTGACATTATCAAAAAATGATTGTAGTGAACCCCTATTCATTTTTAAATACGTTTCTAACAATATACCACACGTTAGGGTTTAAATTAAAAAAAAATCACTTCCCACTTTACATATAGGGGGCTACCCTAATAAAACATTTTTTTCCAATTTTTATTTTACCACTTAGTCGACGTGTTGACGGTTCAAGGGTAATTCGATATACCGTACGGGACTCGATTGATACAGTCATATTTGGTACCAAATTTCGGCTTTCTAGTGCGGTCACAGAGATTAAGCGAGGACGGACAGACGGGCGGACAGACAGACATGGCGAAACTATAAGGGTTCCTAGTTGACTACGGAACCCTAAAAATGGTTCTACTAGCGCCCCTGGTCAGTTAACAGCATAACCGTGTCTAAGAACCGTTACCTACAATGCAAAAACCCTATTACAAAAAACTTAATGTAGATCGGTCAAACCAGATATCGATGTCGGAGACATCGCTAGCAGTACCACTCTCTCACTCCTACCTCTGTTCCGTGGCGCGTTGAAGGTAAACATGAAAAAGCCGTTGGAACAAATTACCAGTGAAACCAGCTGAGAATGAATATTTTCATTTAGTAAAATGTTGTAATTGTCACAGTATTTGGGCTAGTGTTCGAAAAGTATAGGCACTGGGAGTCCCGCGAGACTCGTACATTACCCGGGAACAAACTCGTCTGATGGCCACAACGTCGAACAACTTACAAAAGGCATACTCCCCACAGTCCTTCAAAAGAGTGACGCTGGGCTACAAAATGGCCACTACACAAATATAGTTGGATTTTCAGCCGAAACCGAATCCATCGGCCCTGGTCCCAGTTTCGGCCGAAACCGAAACTTAACCGTCAAACCAACATCGACCATTTGAAATAGGAAAATTTCACTTGGGACATCGGTTGAAAAAAAAAATCTCCTCATACAAATTCTGGCAGCCAATGCGGTCTGAGGGGTCCAGATATTATTTTCAACCTATGATCCTTGGGAATGTTGTCCAGTATGATGTTCTAAATCTAAATATAAAATTTGAACTCGTTCACTTGTTATGTTTGAATGCAACTTTTAAATATTATAACTTTAAATACCACCGTGACCTCTGTACTACTCGTATATTATACACATCAGCAGAACATTGTAACGGAACGTTACTCAAAATGATCATTCAAATGCACAGATAAAAAAGAATGTCTAGTTTTGTCATGAACGACTTTGGATGTGCGGGGGGCATGTGCGGGCGCGGGACGAGGGCAGTGAACGAACTAGTTCGCCCCGTCGCCGTCGCGTCGTCGTCGTCTCGCAGAGTGCGCCGCGAGTTGGACAGTCGTCTTTAGGCTGTTCAGAGAGAATACATATCGCTTTTAGGCCTGTCTAGCGCTTTAGCAGACACGACCGTTGATTATAAATCTCTTTGGAAATTTCCATCCGACCGGATAATTGCCAAGTTGCTTCATTAAAACTTAAACTCAGTGTATAATCCCGATTTAGGGTTTCACGCACCGAGTTTTATGCACCGGGTTATTCGCACCGAGTTTTCCACTCCAAGTATTACGCCCCGGGCCTACGCTACGGATTGCATAATTCTCCGCGCAACCACGCTCGTGTATACACCCCGACTTAGGAGTCCTTCGGGAAGATTCCACGACGCATCGTGGCCGGCGCGCCGGGTACACCTGATACCCTCGTGCGATATCACCGTACCGCGCTACACAGTTCTTCGGCCTTCTACCATCTCCGGTCAGCTGCGGGATTTCACCTGCATCTACAGGGGAGTACCTATCTCTGCAGCAGTGACTTCAGACAAAGTGTAACCTACGACCCTACAAATTTGTGTGCCTCCGGCTCTGCTTGCCGTAATATACTTTTAAATGTTACACACCCGACTTTTATTCCTCTGCCAATATTTAGGTGAGATTTAGACGGGTGGAGGCTACAACATCTATGCTCTATGAAGCCAAAATAAGCAATTTCCGAGCAATCATTTTGCCTAGAGTAACATTACGTTTCACTATGTGGACTCTTGCCACAGCCAGAAGGCGTCGCGGGTTACTCGTAGAACTCGTAGAAGATGACGGAGCGAGCAGGACAAAACCAACGACCAGTAGTCCACAGTCCTAGGCCAAAAGAACTAGAAGTCTTTGGGAGAGGGCTTTGCCTGGAAGCTGCTGTACACTTGTACAGTAACAATGGTGTTTTGTGTGTACATAAATAAATAAATAACACAAAGTTGAATCAGAAATAGGTGTCAACGTTCGAATGATGCGGTCTATTATTTGATTCTGTAACAAAGAATTAGGATAGGACAGTGTCATGCATGTGCAGTAGATAATACGTAGAATAGAATACCTTGTTCTTGAAAGGAAGCCGGTAGGAATCGACTTCTTCGGTGCCTTCGGGCCTGGTAGAAATGATAGCACAGCGGCTGACTTATTTTCTGACCGTAAAATCATGTTGTACCTAAAATGAGGTGAGGCATTCTGCGTCAGTTTGTTATCAGGCATGTTGTACATGATATGCAGTGGACCTTCTGTTCACGTCCTGTGTGTACACTTGCGTTTTAGTGAGTAGTTCCCCAGTGCCGGATTACTAGCTCAGTGCTCTGATCACTAACTAATGGTTTTTTAAGATTTATCCCGACAATCAGAGCGCAGATAAAGCGAAGCTAACTCTGTGTTTGTAAGATATGGAGGCTGCTGGCGGTATGTTCTATCTGGAAACTTGTACTTTATGCAGCATTACACTCAGCTCGTACGTGACAGACTCAGTCAGACGAAACTTGAACGAAACCAGAATTAAATTATGGCCAGAATTAATGTTTAGAATTGAATACGTTTAATTCAAACGCAACACCTAAACGTGCATGTCGTGCAACATTAGTAAAACAAGTATTCGAATGCACGTCGCACTGCAATCTATTCGCTTCTACAGAGCTGAAACGCTAAGCGCTACCGCTAAGCTATTAGTCACTGGTCCAGGTATTACACCGCACACACACACATACGCACATGTCTCATACACAAACACACATACACAACACGCCGGTGGAAGATTTACGCGCGCAAACAACAAACCTTTGTGTAGAATTCAATTATAGGGCAAAAAGTGTGGCGGCACGCTCCGCAATGCATTCCCGATGAATTCGATACGCGCTGGTACCGACACCGGTACGATACCGGTACGCTGTGATTCTTTGCGTACCACTCGGGACTGGTTTAAAATAGATTTTGCACTGCTAGGAATTTATTTTGTCACAGGCTAGTTTTGTGCCGGCTGTTTTAATAAAACAAAATGGTGGATACGAGTTAGGAGTACAAACACGAGGTATTTTGATGAATAACTTCCAACAAATACATATTAAAAATATTTTTTGAAAAATTCGCCTCATTATTTTGGAATGTAAAAAAAACTGTCCAAATGTTGGTGTCTTTACAAACAAACACTTGGACTATCACCCAACCTACATAAATGGTACGCAAGTACCTTATGCTAATACAGCCACATACCTTGGCATTACTCTCGACGCCAAGTTGCGTTGGAAAGCTCATGTCAAAAAGAAAAGACCGGAACTCGATATACGATATAAAAGTATGTATTGGCAGTATTGGTTACTCGGAAGGAAATCTTGTCTATAAATACATAATAAAATAACCCTATACAAGCATATTCTGATGCCAATCTGGACGTATGGCATCCAACTTTGGGGCTGTAATAAACAAAGCAACGTCAAAATAATCCAGCAATTCCAAAATAAAGTACTTAGGGATGCTGTCAATTGTTGTAAGTGTAACGCTGGCCATCTAGAGAATAGACTTTATATTCAAATGTGAAAGCTGGTGTTTGTTCTGTTTGTCACTCGGCAACTATTTTTCTTGTACATATGTCATGTGTAATTTTTATAATAATATATATTAAATATTTCACTTCTTTCCAACTGTGTTTATCACTCTACTCTGCAATAACAACAACAGGTTATGTGCTACATGTGTGAAGTGTAAATATTTTGTGAAAATTAAATATATTATTTTACTCGAAATATGGATGAGTATACTAATTCGAAAGTTACGATGGAAAAGCTGAAAGGTACCATCAACTATCGCGATTGGGCATTTCAAATGCAAAATATACTTATATTCGAGGATTTGTGGCAATGTATTACTGGAAAATACGAAAACTCAGGTGAGAACGCTAACAAATTAGCTCGTAGAGAGGAGAAAGCTCGAGCGAGGCTATGTTTGAGTGTTGAAAAATCGTGCTATTCTCACATTGTGCAGGCGAAAACTGCAAAGGATGTATGGGATGCCTTGCAGAAGGCTTACGATGACACCGGGTTGCATAGGAGATTGTCGTGTCTGCGAACTTTATGCTCTATTAAGCTAGAACAATTCGATAGCATGGAGATTTATGTCAACGAGATCTTGTCACTTGCTGAACAACTCAGTAGTATGAAGAAACCACTTGATGATGAATTTCTGGCTGCTATTATGCTCCAAGGGTTGCCTCAAGATTATGACCCAATGATTATGGCTCTTGAGCATTCTAGTATAGACATAACTACAGATATGGTAAAAACAAAACTTCTTCAAGATAAGAGATGGAAAGGGAGCACCGCTGATAATGGCGATGGCTGCTTATTTACACGGAATCGTAGTAATGAAAAGGCTGGCTCTCGAGGCGAGAAGAAAAATGCCTCAAGTACATCAAAACACGCTAGTACCTCGTCAAGTACGAACAAGTTGTGGTGTTGGAAGTGTCGTTCTAAAGGACATGTCAAGAAGGATTGTCCTCAATTGGACAGTAATGGAGCGACGTCAACTTCCATGGTGTTGTCTGCACTTAACACTGACAGTTCGTGGATCATTGATTCTGGAGCGACAGATAATATGTCAGGACGCCAAGAATGGTTTCAAGCTCTGGATGAGTCGTCGACTAAGGAGGTTTGTGTTGCTGACGGCAAGAAGTTAGATGTGAATGGGAAAGGTGACGTACATTTTACGGTTAACTCTCGTGGACATACGATAGATACTACTTTAAAAGATGTAATGCTTGTACCTGACCTTACTGTTAATTTAATATCTGTATCTACTCTTGCAGAAAAGGGATTTAAATTTATTTTTGATAAAAATGGATGTAACATATTTAAAACTGGTAAATTAGTTATACATGCTAGGAAAGTTGGGAGAGTTTACAGGCTCGATTCTGTGGTCAATCTGACAACGTCATCTACGTCTAAGGATATGATGTTATGGCATCAACGTTTAGCTCATATTAATTTTGACAGCTTGGCATCCCTTAGGAAGGTAGCTAATGATATTGACTTTCAGGTTACTACTCAGAAGAAAGTTTGTGATGTGTGTCTTAAGGGTAAGCAATCCCGCGCTCCCTTTGTGACCAATCATAACAAACAGATGGCCGAGGCGCGGCTGGCGCTCATTCATAGTGACGTCTTGGGGCCGATGCCGACTACTTCTCTCGGAGGCAAGCGCTACGTCCTCACGTTTCTAGACGACTACTCCAGGAAGGTGTTCGTCTATCCCATTGCAAAGAAGAGTGAAGTGTGTAAGTACACTAAAGATTTTATTAGACTGGTAGAGAATCAGTGTAGTGCAAAAGTCAAGGTAATGAGAACAGATAATGGCTCTGAGTACGTTAATGCTGAGTTGACGGACTTTCTTAAAAAGAAAGGCATTGTACATCAGCTAACGGTACCATATTCTAGTCAGCAGAATGGATCCGCCGAGCGCCTGAATCGTTCTTTACTTGACAAGGTCAGATGTCTACTGTATAACGCAAATCTCGATGACAAGATGTGGGCAGAGGCTGTAAACACTGCGGCGTTTCTGATCAACAGATCGCCAAGCTCGAGACTTTCTGGTAGATTACCAGAGGAAGTGTGGAGTGGTAAGAAAGTGAGCCTTAAAAATCTGCGTGTCTTTGGTTGCGAGGCATTTGCTCATGTAGATGACTGTAAACGTAAAAAGTTAGACCCCAAAAGTAGAAGGCTAATCTTTTTAGGTTACTGTGATAACGTCAAAGGATATCGTTTGTTCAACCCTGATGACAATAAGATCGTTGTATCACGTGATGTAGTGTTCAACGAATCTGTGTTTCCAGGGAGAAAATCTAAAATAGGGCCAAAACGTGTGTTTGAACCTATTTATCTTACAGGAGGTGATGATGAGAGGGAGATGCTGGAGACTACGTCGGTTGAGGCGGAGCCAGATACAGTTCCTGCAGAATCACCAAATCATCCTGTTGAGTTGGAGTGTGAACGCGAGGCTAGTAAAGATTCGGTAACGTCGCCTGAATTGGCACCAGAGTCTACTAGTACACGATATAACCTACGTCCACGTATGCCTAAGACAACCTGTAACATAACTAACGTGTGTAATGTGACAGAGCCCATAGAGCCACGTACTGTCAAAGAAGCTTTGAAATGTGAAGATAAAGAGTTATGGCAGAAGGCCATGAAAGAGGAAATCGATTCTTTTGTCTTACACGGAGCTTGGGAGCTTACTGATAAACCGATTGACAAGAACGTCGTTAAAAATAAGTGGATTTTTACCCTTAAACGAGACTCGGATGGGAACATTACACGTTATAAGGCAAGGTTGGTAGCTAAAGGCTTTACTCAAAGATATGGTGAAGATTTCCAAGAAACTTTTTCACCGGTCGTTCGTCATTGTTCTATACGATTGTTGCTATCTCTGGCAGTAGAAATGAAACTTAAAATTGATCATTTGGACGTGCAGACAGCATTCCTGAATGGAGATTTGCAGGAGGAGATCTTTATGCAACAACCGGAAGGTTTCATATGCCCTGGGAGTGAGAACAAAGTCTATAGATTACGAAAGGCTATTTATGGGTTGAAGCAAGCATCGCGATCCTGGTACCAAAAGGTAAAAGATGTCTTACTTTCTTTGGGATACAGACAGTGTAAACAAGAGGACTGCATCTTCACTAAGAGATCAGGTGCGTCGATTGTTTTTATCGCTCTGTATGTTGACGATTTTTTCGTGTTCTATAATGATAAACGTCTGGCTGAGACGTTAAAAAGTTCTTTGTTAAATGTTTTTAAACTCAAAGACTTAGGCCCGGTACGAAACATGTTAGGTATAAAGGTAGAACGTGATGCAACTTCCATCAAACTTAGTCAGGAAAAGCGGATTGACAATATGTTAGATCGTTTTGGCATGACAGACTGTAAGCCTGTAAAGTCTCCCATGATAACTAATGTTAGTTCGATCATTGAGAGTTCTAATAATGTTACAAATAACGTTATAACAAAGTTTCCGTATCAAGAGTTGATTGGTAGTCTTATGTATTTATGTGTAACTACGCGACCTGACATTTCGTTTGCCGTGTCATATTTAAGTAAATTTAACAGTTGTTATACGGAATTCCATTGGAATCAAGCTAAGCGTGTACTGCGATATCTTAAAGGTACTAAGCAAAAGGCTTTGGTATTTAAGAAGTCGAATGTAGTTCCCGTTCTTGAGGGTTATTCTGACGCAGATTGGGCGGCAGATCCTGACCGTAAGTCGTACACGGGGTATGTGTTTAAATACGGCGGTAATTCGGTATCTTGGGGTAGCTATAAACAGTCTTGCATATCGCTTTCGTCCACCGAGGCGGAGTATTGCAGCTTGAGCGAAGCGAGTAGAGAAGCGGTGTTCCTACAAGCTTTAATTAAAGAATTGCTAATGACGACTAGTTGTAAAATAGTAATGTATTGTGACAATCAATCTGCTATACAGCTTGCTATCAATCACACTCATCACAGACGGAGCAAGCATATAGAAATAAGATTTCATTACGTTAGAGATATGATAGATAGGTTTAACGTAGAAATTGTATACATCCCTACGGATGAGATGTTAGCAGATGTGTTCACTAAGCCCCTGGGCTGTGTCAAGCACGAGGTGTTCACTCGTCAGCTTGGTGTGGCATGAAGCTATCATGATGCCCACGTTATGGGGGTGTGTTGTAAGTGTAACGCTGGCCATCTAGAGAATAGACTTTATATTCAAATGTGAAAGCTGGTGTTTGTTCTGTTTGTCACTCGGCAACTATTTTTCTTGTACATATGTCATGTGTAATTTTTATAATAATATATATTAAATATTTCACTTCTTTCCAACTGTGTTTATCACTCTACTCTGCAATAACAACAACATCAATACACCCTGGTACATAAGAAATGAAGACCTTCATCGTGACCTTAAAATGGAATTCGTCACCACCATTATCCAAAAATTTGCTGAAGCCCACGAACACAGACTCTATCGACACGTGAATGTTGAGGCAATCCAGCTGCTAGACAACACAGACTTAGTGCGTAGGCTAAAAAGAACTAAACCTTTTGAATTAGTGTAGTGTACAAAGTGAATAAGTAATAGTAACAATGTTGTGCTATACATAATAATACATGAACATAGTGTTTTATAAATTATATTCTACTTCGACTCTAAGAAAGTGCTACGGACTTGTGTAAAAGTGCAAATGAACACTATTCTTAGTTTTAACATATTCTATCACGTATTAATTATTAAGAATTTTGTTCTTGGTAATAAAGTATAAAAAAAAAATGTTGGTGTAGGTACTACATCTACACTATTCGCTATACGCTCAACCCTTTGGGAAATAAATTTATATCAACAAGCGTGAATTTTAGCCGACTTCTAAAAAAGGAGGAGGTTCTCAATTCGGATGTTTCATTTTTTTTTATAAGGTTGTTCGCGCATAACTCCGACGTTTGCCAACCGATTTGTAAAATTATTTTTTTGTTGGAAAGAACAAACCATCCACAAAAACCATATGGTCCCAAATCGGAATCTGATGATGGAATCTTGGAGAAATCGAAGGAACTCTTCAGATTTTATAGGCACACATGAAGCGATTTGGGTAGTTTTTGAAAGAATACTTTCTCGGAATGGTCCCACTTCAATTTGGTGAAGATCTGATAAAAAACTTCGGAGATAGGCAACGGAACTCCTCAATAAATGATAGCAAATGGACTGGGATTGCTGAAATCTCATGTCTATTTATTGTTTACACCAGTTCATAACATAACATCACGCCGGTACGCTAATTACGAAGGCTGTAGACGGGGAATTGAAAGAAATACAAAATTTACTAAAACTTAATTTAATTACGAAAATTACAATATTAATTATGAGCTAGATAGTCGACAGTTGAGCGATGCTGTGCCAAAAGTGACGATTTCGCGAAGGCCGCGATGTTCGGTGCCGGGCTGCATCACGTTGAGCTGCGTCGGCGCCTCGTGTCTCCGTTGGTGCAATCCGCGGTAATTAGACTAACGCGCGGTCATCGTTTTGGGTGCTACCCGTGTATGTAACACGCTGTGAAGGGGTAAGCGCATGTGAACCACTAAAACGTGAAAAATAAAAACTTTTTTGTTTTTCACGTTTTAGTGCTTTTTGCAAAAAATAAAACCGACTTCTAAAAACACAAAAAAAGTGAAAAATTAGTTTAGGTTCAGAAGTCGGTGACAAAAAACTAAACCATCAATCAAAGAAAGGTCATCGACTTCTGAACCTAAACTTATTTTTCACTTTTTTGTGTTTTTAGAAGTCGGTTTTATTTTTTTATGTTATGTATGAGTTCAAATACCTAATTATAGTTACCTATGTAGCAATACCTGCTGGTATTTAATATAAGTTAGTAAGTCGTAAGCGTGACTTGTGAGCCACATTTTCCCCGTCAAGCACGTAATATAAACCGCTACCAGGGCAGGATCTTAGCACGTTTAGTGATAAGAACTATTTCAAAGTCTAAATTCCGGTCTGCTACTGAGAAATTAAAAAATCACAACACCCGCCCGATTTTCCATCACTCTCAGTGGACCTAGGATAGGCAGACGGGCAGGACGAAGGGTTCCTCCCTTCGTCCTGCCTGTCAGCGAGGGGCGGTATACCATTTACCAGAAAGCACTGAAACGTTGTAATGTTTGTGTTTTTAAACTTACGTTTTCGACTATTGTAATCCAAAATTTTATAATACGTTTTTTCCAAGTGGCCTGTGGCATGGCCTTTATGCGGAGACTTAGCATGCCTTTTCGCCTTTTAATTCATATTATTTAAAACTTGAACTTTTCTGTACATTTTAGTATTTTCAATCTTTGTTTACTTTTGTAATGACAGATAAAGACAATGACAAGCCTAGTTTTCTTTTTAATTTATTGCTAGAACTAGAAGTTTTATGGAACGTCAGGAATGGCTCAATCTAGACCACAATCGTGAATAATGGTAAAAGTACGTGATAAAAAAAGCATGCAACGCGCGAACACTATGACATCTGACATTTCGGAAGACCTTACTCTACACGAGCGCCCCTAGTGGCGAATTCATGCGCGATAGTCCCCATTGCATGATGACAGGAAGCCGAGCCTGAAAATTTAGTCAGGCTTTGGTGCTCGAGCCCTTAAGAAACTTGAGGGTGTTCTGAACAATTTTATGTGGTCGCTAAACCAGCGAGATCTAACCCTGGCGTCATATTAAACACCTGACGGCCTTGAAAAGGCATCTACTACTACTACTACTACTACTGAGAACCTGGACACTGACGGCGGGTAACCCTCGGCCCTCGAACCCTCAGCCCTCGGGTAGCATCTATACCCTGAGAGATTTGCGTTTGCGAGCGAGTCTGACACAGCGGCGAGCGGTTTCTGCCTGCTGCGAGCTTTGGACCTTGATCCTTTTTCGTACCGGCTTCGTATCGGTTTCCCTAGTCCTAATAAACTAACTTCATCTTGCCATCTTTCCTTTGCCATTTTTCTTTCTTTTAACCTAATGACGTACCCTCTTACACAACGTATCCTCTTTGAATTCCACATAGGTACATGCACAGGCACAGGCACTTGGGCCGCGCTCGGCCGCGTCCGCAGTAAATCAGCGCCGCGGCACAGGCCGTAGCTCTCGCGGTAACTCACGCGCTCACCTGCCGGCACACTTTCCTTACTTTACTTTAGAAGGTAGCTCGCTACTCTCGAACACTTGCGAAGTGTTCGCTTGATATTAAACCGCAGTCTGTCGCGCGTGCTGCTGTTTCAAACGATAAATCTCGTAATTATTGGAGTGAGACTTCATACATTCGGATGGTAAACGAATAATAATAATAATAGGCCTACTTGGTGCTAAGGGGTACGTGGCTCATGAACATAAAAAGGGTATTATCATCCCACAATATCTCAAGTTGGCGTCAAAAACAGGAATTATTCTATGAAATATTGTACGCGTACCTTTTAATTGGACTACAAAATCAGGCACCTTTACAGACGTGTGTAAAGTACGTCACGCTTCAGACATAACAGCGAAAGTTCTAACCTGAGTAACGAAACAAACGAACCGTTCGTGTACGATGTTGGTTCAAAAGATCAATATCAACGAATTAACTTATACAGGTTTTGCCTTAAAACATTATCTACTTACTGAAGACATGAACTTTGCGCCTTCACAACTCAGCCAGATTACCAAGTTTCTTCTTTTTGACATAAACATTAAAATTATATGATATCACAATAACAACCTTAATTTACTGAGCAAAATCCGCCTCTCTCACACACACACACACACACACACAAACACGCTTACTTATCGCAAAAACCCTTCAAGGTTTTCTCCGTACATAAATAATTTACGAAGACACTTAAGGCGAAAACGTCGGCTCACCTTAAAACAATATACTTGTGCGGCGAATCTAAATCTTGTGAGAAGTTACGGGAGGCGGGACACGCTGCCACTTACCGTCCATCTTGGCCTTAACAGTGGTCCTGGAGCGCGTACTTCACGAGCGGCACGAGACACGAGATACGAGACATTCACGAGCACGAGACGACAGCTCACGCCGCGGAGCGACACGGACACAGAGTACACAGAAGGTATACCTAGGTCGCATCTTAGGTTTACCAGTAGGGTACCACAATTAATGATTGCTTCTTCGAATTTTTGCTTTTAATTTGATCAGAGATGTGTTGTTTTTACCGTGGTTCAAGAATATATAATTCAGTTCAACCAAGTTCAACCATTTCAGTCTAGCATTGAATTCCATGGGTCTCCTGTAGCTGCTTATTCTATAGCTTGTCCAAAACTGTTTAGATACGGGTAAGTGCTGTGTACTGAAGTCGAAAGCTATCTCAAAATGTTAATAGCGCTATAAAGTTGGTTTCTTTGAGGTCGCCTCCGCCGCCGTGCTCGGCTCTCTCACGAGCTGACACAGAGCGGCTTTGTTCGACGGTGATTACGATGGTATGTTTGTGTAGATGAGAGGCTGCGCTGTCCAATGAATGCTTACAAAACATCCATCAAATATTGATGACTTGCACGTTCAGGAACGATGATAGGTAATATCCATCGAATACATTCGGGAACATCACAAAACATATCTAACGCATTGCATTACATTGCCTCGTACCCACAACCAATTTCAGTAAATTCTGCGTCTGTTAAGACATTCCAATGACATGGCACGAGGGCAGTAACATAACACAACCGTTACGTGATCGTGGAACGCAGTGGTCCAGCGCAGCCTCGTCTCAGTTAAACGGTTATGTAAAGTAGTGCGGCTCGTACAAAAGGTACGTAAACAATTTTGCATATTTCAGGAAGATCGTCTCGTTCGTGGGATGCTCAAAGTGTAGAAATTTCCTCAGTCCACTGGAGTCTACATGGGCTTGAACCGACGTCTAACGATCCTATACAATACATGTACAGGGTGTACGTTTTAAAGAGGGACCTAAATAATTCAATGGAGAGTAGTATTCATGAAAATAAACAAATTCGTTTTCAAAAATTATTTAATGCATTTCAGCATATGTGCCTAAAACATGATCAATCGTTACAAATTAACTAGCCCTAACCGCTTTTAATGACACACGAATCTTAATATGGGACTACATCAGCCGTACCCTACAATAGGCTTGTTTCCACCATCAATAAATTGCAAATCTAATTAGTCCGTCAATTAGAGTATTGGAAAATAATGGACACGTATTTTTTGTTTTTGTAAATCAACGAATATTGACAAAGATAAAACGCATCAAAACTCGGAGTGGGGGCTCGTGACGTCACTGTTCGGTATCAACTCACTAAAGAATGATACCGAACAGTGACGTATTGGGAATTTTAAAAGCGTCGTATCTTCGTCAATTTTGGTTTATGTGACAAAAGAAAAAATACGGGTCAAATATTTTTTGATAATCTAAGTGACGGACTAATTAGATTTTTTTAGTTAACAAGCCTATTGGTCGAGTTCCACGAACATTAATGTGGGGAGCAGAAGGTTTTTTCTGTATTTCAGAGTTGGCCTCAAAGTAGTAAATGTTGATCATTTTCGTAAGTACTACACTCTCTTAAAGTGTGAGCAGCGGTTAACACAACCTGTACACACCTCACGTGACAACAGATAAGAAGTGTTTTAAATACGTTGGCGTGGTTTGATAGACCTTGTTGGAGTCTCAGTGATATCGAATCACTTGCTGTTAGGTCGAGGTGGTGACTGGTAGTGGATGAGAGGCACACTCTTAGTCACAGAGATGTTCTTGGTAATACTAGTAAAAAGAAGCACTAACGTAAAACTAAATTTCAAAGGAAAATGTATAAGTAACATGAAAATCGTATTAAGTCTACCAGCAGCAACTCTTTGGTAAGTACCCAATGTCCTCAGTCCCTATTTAAAACTCATTTGATATTCCGTATATTTATGGAAGCTGTTCTCAGTACATTACCCCGTTCGGGTGTAATCGCGATTCTGTTCAGCGGCTCAGTACGCGGCGTCGACATGCTCTAAAATAATCAACATTTTACGCCGACATTATGGCTATAAAACGGGTTGCCTTTTAATATTAATAAGTTAGGCTGTGACCCGCCTCACTCTGCCACCAACTGTACAGAGAAACAGTAGCTCAACTTTGTACAACAGACGATTTTTGTTTCGGTCTGATCGAGTTTACTTTACATTGCACTTGTGTCACAAGATGCTACTAAAAGTTACGTTTAGCCGTCTTGCGCTCCTCTAAATTCTAACAGTGGGATAAATTGACTAACTGGCACTCGAAATCTAAATTCCTCGCATTGCACAATACTCTGGCACTCGCCTATTATAAATTCTCGTGATCTATTAAAATAGCACTCCCGGTCATAGTCGACCTACTACTCTACTAAACTTCCGTTTTTGGCTAAACTACTTTACTAGACTCTACAACACCTATTGTATGAGTTTTCTGGCAGTAATGATGCTGTGACAAGCTCGAGACGGAGATTACATCTCAATGTTATGAAGTCGGCGTGTTCCGATCACTTCCACGCACTGCCGGCGACGAATACTAAGCGCTCATTATACACCAGTCATTAATAACTGAGGATAAAGCTGATTTTAACTAAGTATGCGTTGATGCGGAAATTATCTCGTATGTACTAGCATACATACATAGAGTTAAGATTCCATGTAGCTAGATTACCCTTAGAAACGAAACAACTAACATGAGACAATGGCAGGAAGGTGAAGAAGACTTCTTCAGCTGTGGTTCAATAAGGCTAATAATCTTCCTGTAGAGATATTCGCATAGCTGCATACAGTTCGCAGACAGGAAGACTACTCTCTTTATTGGACTAATACATCAAGTAAACACGTGTTGGAGCGTAACATCGATCTCCGAAGCATTGTCCCGACGACTGACGAGCAATTTATCATCAGCCGATAGACATCCACTTCCGAACATTACCATTAGCTCTGCTCTTCCCCTCTGTGTGCACGAGAAGAGAGTAACTACGTAAGTGTCCGAAGCAGCTGACAGTGACACACAACTGCTATGGATTGCAAATGTACTATCACACAGCTATTCTTCATTAACACTATGTTCAGACTATATTTTGTGACCTTACAATACTATGGGACTATAACTTCAGACAGTATTTTTTCATCGCGTACAGCATCAATATCAAAAACTATTTTTAAACGAGCGTAAGTTAGTATTGAGTAATACCTCATGGTAGACTTGTAATTAGTTATAGGTATTAGTTATAAGTACAATTAAGTTAGGTTAATTACCGCATTGGCTAGTCTGTAATGGTAGATGTATGTTGATAAATAAATAAATAAAGACTGGTTGTCAGACTTTCAGACCGCTGAGTACCTTGTAATAGGAAAGACGACAAAAAAGAAACTAATTAGTTCATCAGATAAAAGCGATGGTCCAAAAAAAACCCAGAGTCGATTCAGACAAATTAGGTATCAATAGCTTTATTAAAATGCACAATTTACCCCACCGAAAAAAAATTGCCCATATCCATGGGGTATATGAGTTATAGACGAACAAAGTATATATGGAAAAATCGTGAATAACTTGTTATTTTTATTTACCAGTTTTTTCAACAGCATTATATGAATAATAATAATCATAGGACATTAATAAATATAACTAGCGATCATATCCAACTATCAAATTCAAAGTCCTTTATTAATGAGATTACGTCTATTTTTTTAAGTTCTCTAGCATAATGACCTATCTTTGTTATTCATTATTTTGTTTTCGCCTAAACAAATACACACAAATACTTCAGAATATGATGCGTTCATCTTACCTCTCGCTCTATTGAGTGAGCGTGATTAGAGGAACTGGGGTTTTTTTCAATTGAAGTTTTTAGACACCCCGAAAGGATAAATATTAATAACGAAGAAAGTACATTAATTAGGTGTCGAATCCATTCCAGGCACGTCGGGACAAGAACATATTACTGTTATGTTTTATATAACACGAATAGGATTTCAGAATACTGTTGCAGCTGTATTCATGGTCGCCGCACATTGGGCAGTTGTGCCCACATGATAAGCATTATCTGGCCTGGGTCAGGTACCAAGACGACCTCATGCAACCTGCTGGGTTCTTAGATGATATATTAATAGACATTGAAAATTATTGAAATAAATATTTTTCCCACAGTATTTGTTTTTTTTTTTTAAATAAGCGACTGAAAAAATAAATAATCTGAGACAAAATAGGCACATTCAACTGTAAAAAGATTTCACGACAAAAGTATCTTGACATATGATTTACAAGCTGTGAAATATAAGATTTCAACTTGATAGGTTCAATCGCTACTTATATTTATTACTGTCCTATGATTATTATTATTAATATACTGGTGTTGAAAAAACTGATAAAAATAACAAGTTATTCATTATTAATATATTGCTGTTGCAAAAACTGGTAAAAATAACCAGTTACCTATTCATGATTTTGCCAATATACTTTGTTAGCCTATAACTTTTATATCCCATGGATATGGGCATAATTTTTTCGGTGGGGTAAATTGTGCATTTTAATAAAGCTATTGATACCAGATTTGTCTAAATCGACTCTGGGTTTTTGGTCCATACATTTTTGGACCATCACCTTTCCAAAAAATATTGGAGTGCTGCTCAATGCGCAACACGAGAATTCCTCTCATAATGATTAATTAACAATAATTTCGAGAATCGCGTACCATGAGACTCAACGAGATATCGACATGTTGCTGAAGCACTCTCGGGCCCTCGAGGCTTCAGTTTTATGAAGCATCTCATAAACATGGCGGAGTAAAGGCGTACAAGAGGAGAAGTCTCACAAACGTGCCGGAGTTAGTCTCATACGCGGGGGAGGATACAATTTAGGCGCATCAAATTAGCTTACCCCGGACATAATTCATAAACTGCAAGTTTTTTCTTTTTTTTCGGATATTGTGTTGAGTATCAAATGTAAATTAATACCGTGTCGTTAAAAGTCCGGGGTGGTCATTTTTTTTATTAGAAATCATACGATTTCATTGATTGCCAAACTTTAACGTAAAAGTAAAATACGTAACCAAAAACCTTGTTAGTATAATTTTCAGCTGTAGTCGAATGCTACCACCTGATATGAAAATTAAAAAAAACCTAAATTCGTTTATGTGTTTTTTTTACCAGTATTCATTTTATGCATATATATCGTTAAGCAAAAATAATAACTCAGATGTTATGCTTGTGCTAAGCTTAATGGAGTATTTATAGACACATAACACAAAAATTAAACATTATTTTTTAACGTTTAAAGAAAAAGTTATTTCTCAATAGTTAAAAATCGTAACTGTGGAATTTTTGTTTAATTATAATTTTTTGTGCTCTACAATCATGTTTTAATCAAAATTATACAGTTTAATGACACGTTTTTGACATTTTCAAAAATATTGAAAATACGCGCGAGCGACCGGAGTGAACGGGGCGGCGGGCGCAGGCGCGGGGCGGGGAGACACAGCGGCGGCGGCGTCGCGTTCTGACACCGCCCGCGCGCCGGCGCGACGCTCGATACCTCATCATAACTTCATTTCGTCGTTTGCGTGCGCGTGTGATTTCTATTGAGTGTTGGATGGAGTTCCCTAATTGCAAGATTTGCCAGTGCGCTTTAAACTTCGATCTAGTTAAAGTAGGTGAAAAGGGACAGAAAAAGTTAATTGCTGCCAGTAAAAGGCGTAGGGACGATATATTTTTAATTTTTGAAGAAAATTTAACATTACACAGTAAGTGCAGAGCGGTGTACCTATACCAATGAACGTTCTATAATTTGTGCTGAGAAAAACCAACAAAGGGCCTAGAAGGTCATTCTCCTTCTCGCACAGTTTTAATGTGCAAGTGAGAGAGAATGACTTTCTAAGCCATTTTTAATAATGTTATTTATTTACATGAGTTATACGTAACACTAAGAGTGTTACGTATACGTAGGTTATTTTATTTGAGACATTGTTAATTGATTTGAAATTTAAATAAATGAGACTGGAAGGCTTGGAAGGACGCGCACATATATTCGCGCATGCGTGGTGGTAGATCTTCACTCAACACGCCTTTTTTTTCATTTTGTCTTTAAAATCTCATTCAGCGAACGCATGCACTCCAATACTGCGCATCATTCAAATACTTCTATAAAAGTTTAACCGGAGACCGGATTCGTGGTTTGTATTTGTGTAGTCTTGTGTGCTTTCTAAGAGTGTTGGTTTCCCTACGACTTTCCTGCAAGAGAGTGATGGGGTCATCGGGTTGGAGGAGGGTGGACCTTAGGCGTCGGATCCTAGATATCGCGGAGGGGACATAACTAGCTGCTGAAACGACTAACGGGTTAGGGTGTTTTTCGGTCCTATCGAAAAAACCCTTAGTGATTCGCTTCATACACTGCTGGATGGTGGGGATCTTGAGGTCAACATGAAATTGCTCATTCCTAACGTACCATGGGGCTCCCGTGGCCTTACGTAAAAATACGGTTTTGGAGGGTCTGCATCCTATGAAGGAGATAGGGTTTAGCGTGCGCAAACACGGGGCACGCGTACGTCATGATGGGCCGAATGCACGCGATGTAAATGCGCAATTTGCACTTGTTCGGCTTGCCGAACATGGTTATCGGACTAAGGAATGGGGGGAATCTTACGCGGGGGCTAGAGAACAGAACCGCCTGACTCTTATCGGGGTTGACCTCGATTCTCCATTTCCGGAACCAATCGCCTAATGCTTTGGCGGAGTTTTGGAGAATACGGCAGATGTTGGATGGACTCCTACCAGAGTAGTAGATGGCCGTGTCGTCGGCGAACAAGGCTAGCTGGGTTGCTCTACTCTTAGGGATATCGCTGGTGTAAAGCGTGAAGGCTAGTGCGGATATCACCGATCCCTGTGGGACGCCTGCACGTATCGGATGAGGGGATGAGAGTGCACCATCAATACGGTATTGGAATGTGCGGTTCGACAAGAAGTCTCGTAGTATTAGTACGAGACGATCTGGCACACCGAGCTGGTATAGCTTGTATATCAGCCCGTTGTGCCAGACCTTGTCGAATGCCTTCGCGATATCGAAGAACAAGGCACCGGTCATTAGTCCCCGCTGGAAGTGGGCACCGATGTGCTCGACTATGCGTTGCACTTGTTGAACGCAGGAGCGTTGAGGTCTAAAACAAAACTGCTCTGTCGGAATTAAGCTCTTAGCTTCGGCGAAATCTTTGAGTCGCTTATAAATAAGTCTCTCATAGATTTTACCTAACACGTTGAGCAAACTAATGGGCCGGTAACTACTCGGCGAGGACTTGGGCTTACCCGGTTTGGGAATGCCTATTACTGTGGCCTGTTTCCACGCTTGTGGGAACACGTTATTGGCCATGGCGCTATTGAAGATAGCGGTCATTAGCACTATAAGGGCTGGGGAGAAGAGTTTGAATACCCTATTGGTGATTCCGTCTGAGCCGGGGGCTTTCCTATGTTTAAGGCCCTTGATTATATCCTCTACCTCTTCAGGGGTGACTGAGGGTAGGGGATTATCAGGGTCTTCTACGGGGGGTAGCGAGGTCCTGCGTTCGACTTCAGCATCCACCACGGCGAGGTGGGCTGGGTCTACTGGTTGGGTACTGGAGGAGCATTGCTCTTCAAGACTGTCGGCTAGGCATTCGGCTTTGTCGACGTCGTCGAATGCGACGGTATTATCGGGGCGCGTGAGGAGAGGCATGGAGGCAACTTTAGAGGGAGATTGCATTTTCCTCTGAAGTTCCCAGAATGCCTGGTGGGTCGGTTCGAGTTCGCTGAGCATCTTGTCCCATTGCTCATCACGAAGTTTTTTGATGCTTCTGCTTACTTTGCGTTGTAAACGGCGCATAAAAACTTTGTTACTCGCACAGGGAAAAGAGGTATAAGCACGGACGGCCGCGTTCTTCTCGGTCAGCAGGTCACGTACATCGTCCGGAAGTTTCCAGCGGTGGTCATCCGCTGGAACTTCCCTTGAACAAGCGTTCAGGACAGACTGTACGTGCTCTGTGAACGAGTTGATCGCGGCCTCCGTGTCAGCTACAGTCGCGATATTGTCGGGGATTTTGTCCAAGTGAGGGGATTCGGTGGATTTCAGCAGTTCGCTTACTTTCTTCCAATCCGTGATCACTTTGTTGGAAGGGTTCTAAGAAGGGTCAGAGTGACCGTTTCTCGGGGTAAACTCTATTACGACGGGTCTGTGATCCGAATTGAGCTCGTCGATCGTCTCTATAGAATGTAATCGCAAGTTTACATTCTTTAGAAGCGCGACATCTAGTACGTCGGGTCTGTGATCCGGGTTATTAGGATAGTGGGTGGGACTCATCGGAGCGATGACATCGAAGTTGAGAGAACAGCAGAGAGGGCATTACCTCTGCTGTTTGATACATTACTATTCCACGTGGGGTGTTTAGCATTAAGATCTCCCGCCAGAAGGACGGAGTCACTTAGATCGAAAAGAACTTTTAGGTAATCGCTCATTTCGTTATTCGCGACCGGGGAGCCGGCTCCTGAGGGCGGGATGTAAGCCGATACGATCGTTAGGGGTTGGTGCCCTGTCATGCCCAGCCGGCAGACGGAGACTTCTAACTTGGAAAGAGAGGGGGGGTCTAAGGGGATGCAGTACAAGCTAGATTTGTAGTAAATCAGAGTACCTCCTCTGTGACAGCGAGTTCTGTCGTTGCGAACTAACCGATAGTTTACAATTCTGGATGTCAGGGTATCTGAGGTAAACTTCTACAAGAAGATCCCAGTTACCTTTACAGGCCATCGTTTCGTCACGCACGCACATTGTAGAGTACGCGGGGATTGGAATATGGCATAGGTGCTACCTAAAACAAATGTAAGTTGGCAACACTGGTTGAGTGACATGTCAAAATTTCGCTCCGTAATTTAAAATTAGTTTTAAGTAATTTTTAAGTGTAAAAAACATGTATTATTGTAATTAAAATACTACTAAGTGTATAAATACCCAGGATTATTGTTTTCACGGAAAAATACGCCATAAAACAGTGTTTGGTTGCCCACCTCAACCCGGCAACCTATATCACAATCAGCTGTTGTTCCTGTGGATCAATCTGGGGAGTATAATTGTTTCCTTTTATTGTTTAAATAGCTCAAATTAGTTAATTAATAGCTTTCATGGAACACTAAAATCATTATTCTGATCAATCTGGCACTTTTTTTTGTAGTTGAACTTAGGTTCAGTGTCAGGTATCACTTGATATATAAGTATTTGTGTAGTTTGTAATAAGTTAATACCTATAATAACTATCTATTTAATCAACTAAGTACAAAACAATAGAGAACATTGCTTATTCTTTATACATTTTTAGCAGTTTTTAGTCAGCTAGGTCCAGTAATTTTATTTCAAGAGTCCTACCCACTTTAGGAAAAAAAGTAAAAGACATAAATAAGTGTAATTTCAACTTCATTTAATCATCTTATTGAAATATTTTTGTAAGACACATAAGCCTACCTCATTTACCAGTTTAATAATCACATATTCCAGTCTATTCTCATTTTCTCCTTTCATTTCTAGCTTTTCTAATTTTGTCCATCCAATTAGTTCTCACCATTCTTTGTACTTCTACTTTCAGTTCTATTCTCTGAAACCATGCCTGTGATGACCCGTAAAGCTACTACCCAGGAGTTGCAAGCTAAGTTGAGAACGGCCCTTGATGAACTTAAGGAATCAAACAGCAAATGTCAGCAGCTGTTATTGGATAGAGAGGAACATGAGGTTGAAATCGAGAAAGTCGTTCACAAAAACACTAGCTTGAAACGGGAACTCGTGGAGCTGCACCAACAATACACGGAGGTTGTTGATGAACGGGACAAACTGCGGGTGGTCACAGATGGTTTCAACGACTGCAGTAATTATTATGAAACAGCTTTATGTAAGGTTAGGGACTTAGAAGATGAACTGCTCAATGCCAATAAACAAATAATTGACTTTCAGAAACAAAGAGAATGTACTCAGATTAGGGAAACAGATCATCTATATAATCAATTATTAAATTCCAATTGCAACCCACATTCTTTAACAACAATAGATCTTACTGAAGATTCTATTCTGAAATATAATTGTAGCAGTTATAAAGTTAGCCAAAATAAAATAAAAAAATATGCAAAACTTAATAGAATAATAAAGAAATGCAGGAAATTTAAAAAACAACAAAAACATAGTTCTAACAATAATAAACTAAGAAAAGAACGTGTTTTTCTCATTAAAAAGTTAAATAACTATCAAATTAAATTAGAGGATAGTAAACATTTTTATGAAATAGACACTCAAAACTTACAGTCTGAGATTCAAACATTAGAGCATCAACTTCAATCATGTTATTCCATGTATGTGAAATCTCAAAAACAAATAAAGGAACATATCCTTGCTACAAACGAATTAGTCAATAAGGATAATAGTAACGCAGACTGTGAAGACATGATGACCTTCAATAACACCCAATGTACATCACAAAGGGAATCCAGCCCGGACACTCTCCTGCCTGAGGTAACGGAGGACTCGACCCGGTTGGGCAGTGTTCCGGGTTGTATCCCCATTATAGATTCACCACACATTGTCCAAGGTTCATCACTGGTAGGTCAAACAGAATGTAGTTCTCCCCCTTGTTGTAGTACACATTGTGGTTGCTTTATTATGTTTTCTGATAGTTTAGGGAAAGGCTTGGGAAAATTGATTAGTAACAATCTGAGTCATTCTACTCAAAATTATTGTACACCTCAGGCTTCATACAACCGGATAATGGCATCCATAACTCGGAAGGAATTCGATCCTAATGATATTGTAACTATATTTGTTGGTAATAGTTTGAACGTAAAAATTGATGAAATCACTGACAATGTCACTCAACTGTTGAAACTAAATTGTAAGAAAATCATTCTGTGTGCCTTTCCATACTTTGAAAAGTTGTCAAGCAGGCAAAATCATTATATTCATAGTCTCAATAATCACATGTGTTTACTAGTAAGTCACTATTGTGACAAGTTGACGTTTTTCGACACTAACAGTTTCGTCCAGAAATTGAAGTCAACGAGGAATAATGCGTACCTGCCTATTAGTTTTAGACGTCAAATAGCTCGGCTATTAGCTTTTAATTTAAACTCAGACATATGTGGTATGTCGCAGTCTGTTGTAAATAGTTCCACGGAAATTAGTAATTATACTAATTGTAATTATACACATTTTAGCTTAGATTTAAACTAGTCAGTAAGACAATGGAAGGTACGAGTGATAATTTAGGTAAACTTATCAACTCTAAGGTATCTTCTAGCTCTCAGTTAATCAATTGTCAAAAAGGGGTTAAGCAGAATTCCTTTACATTATTTCATCAGAATATTCAGGGTTTTTCTTCCAAACAATTAGAAATCGAACTATTTTTAGAAAAAACCAAGTTTGATATTATCTGTCTATCTGAACATTGGATGAGGGATTACGAAATGCAATTTAATTACGAGAATTATAGTGTGGGCAGTTGCTTTAACCGGAAGTCTAAAATGCGTGGGGGTTCATTAATCTTAGTTAAAAATTGTGTTAAATTTAAGCCTCGTAATGATATTGTCGATCTTTCGGTTGAACATAGCATAGAATTGTCTTGTGTTGAGCTAGATATGCATGTAATAGTGTGCGTTTACAGACCCCCTAATTACCTGAACTACTCTATCTTTGAGTCAGTAATGGAAGATGCTTTGGCAAAACTTGTGACTGGTAGTAAACTAATAATTATCTGTGGTGACTTTAATATCAACATTTTAGAGAATAATGTAAACAGCAGTAGATTTTTAAATCTCTTTAAATCATTTAATTTGTCAAATGTTTTTTCAGAACCAACCCGAATTACTACAAATACTGCTACTTGTATTGATAATGTTTTTTGTTGCTGCGACTACTTAGATAAATCCATCGTAAATTACCTTCCTTCAGATCACAGCGGACAGACTGTTTCTTTCGCGTCTAATAAACAAGTACAAAGAATTCAGATTCAAACCAGACAAATAACACCCAGCAATTTAGAAAAGTTTAATAATAATTTAATTAGTAAGTTAAATATACCAGGCCATATTGGAAACAATGTAAATGAATTGTATGAAGAATTCTTTTCGGTAGTGCACACCGAGTTCAATAATACTTTAAAACAGAAAACTAAGACTATTGGCCCAAAGTTTATTTTCAGTGACTGGGCAACACCGGGTATTAGGAAAAGTAGGGAACGATTGTTTGAGTTGTACGGCCTTAAGCCTTATATCAACACAGAAACTTTTAGTAAATATGTGGCTACTTACTCGAAAATTTTTAAAAACTCTTGCAAGATAGCCAAGTCTCTTTTCATTAGCAACAAGATAAAATCAGCCGATAACAAAATAAAGACGGTTTGGAAAATTATCAACAGTGAGACTAATAGATCTAAAAAACCAAGTAATGACATAACACTAGAGACCTCACATGGTCTCGTGAGTTCTAATAATGAAGTCGCTCAAGAATTTGTAAATTTCTTTACCAGTATCCCACTTAAAACTACTGAAACCTTAAATTCCTCTCCCTTGCTCTCTATGGATTTATTGAAGGCGAACGTTTCAGCCTGCTCAAATGAATTTAAATTTCAGCATGTAAACCCCATGACAATCATAAAAGCTTTTAAGCAAATCAAGATCAAATTAACCGAAGATCTATGGGGTATGTCTATCAAAGCTTGTACCTCAATTGTTGAGACTGTAGCGCCGTATTTAGCCTCAATATTTAATTTGTGCGTGGATCAAGGGGTCTTCCCGGATCTAATGAAATTCAGTAAGGTAATACCGCTTTTTAAATCCGGGGACAGTAAAGACACCAACAATTATAGGCCCGTATCCGTGTTGCCGGTTTTCAGCAAGGTGTTTGAAAAGATAATGCTCGATCAAATGCTTAACCATTTTAACACCAATAAAATCTTACACGAACAGCAGTATGGTTTCACCAAAGGACGTTGTACGACTGACGCCGGTGTCACTTTATTAAAACATATTTTTACTGCGTGGGAAGAGGCACAAGATGCCATAGGAATCTTCTGTGACCTCTCGAAGGCATTTGATTGCGTAAATCACGAAACCCTGATTTTGAAGCTTGAGCATTACGGTTTAGGTAAACTTGCGCTCAGTTTAGTAAAATCATATCTGAATGATAGACAGCAGCATGTACAAGTAAAGGGTGTAAATTCGATGGGTTTAAAAGTAAAAATGGGTGTACCACAAGGTTCGATATTGGGTCCCTTCCTCTTTTTAGTATACATAAATGACCTACCCCATTTATTTAACAACCATCCGCAAATGGTGTTGTTTGCTGATGATACTTCTTTAATATTTAGGATTAACAGACGTGCCACAAATCTTGACGACGTAAATAGCGCCCTACTGCAGGTTCATAATTGGTTTACCGCTAATAATTTAGTACTAAATGGGAAAAAAACTAAGTGCATAAGATTTGCTTTACCAAATGTCAAAAGTAGTGATTGTGACATAGTATTGAATCAAGAGAAACTTGAATTTGTCAATAAAACGGTTTTCTTGGGAATTACGCTTGACCACAGGCTACAATGGGGTCCTCATTTAACATCTCTTGCAGGCCGGCTGAGCTCAGCAGCGTATGCTGTTAGAAAAATCCGTCAATTTACTGATGTTGATACGGCGAGGATAGTCTATTTTAGTTATTTTCATAGTATTATGTCATACGGTATTTTACTATGGGGACGTGCTGCAGACATCGAGTCTATTTTTATTCTGCAGAAAAGAGCCATCAGAGCCATATATGAATTACGTAGACGCGATTCTCTAAGAGAACTGTTTAAGGAAATTAATATCATGACAGTACCTTGTCAATACATCTATGAAAACATCATGTACGTTAGGAAAAATCTGCATTTATTCAGTAAAAGAGGTGACAGACACCACTATAATACTAGAAATAGGGACCAACTAGTTCAGCCAGGTTTCAGGCTTGCTAAAGTAGATTCATCTTTCATGGGGTACTGTTTAAAATGTTACAATAAAATACCTCCCCACATTCTACAACTGAATGAGACGAAATTTAAATCTTGTGTAAAACGCACACTATGTAGGCAAGCATATTATAAGCTGGGGGATTACATTGAGGATAAAAATGATTGGCTAAATGCTGGTCCTGCTCCGCAACCTTAGATGCAAACTTATTGGACAATTATTGTGGTAGCTGCAGAAGATTGTAAAAATATTCTTGCATTGTATAGATTCCATCTCTTAGTATTGTATAATTGCATAACACATGTGTGAGTACCATGTACCGTAAAGCTACCATTTGCATTTAGTTATGTTTCATTGACTTGAATATGCCTTGGTGGCTGAGAGAATGTCATGCTCGCTTAAATGTCTTGCTGATGGTGGCGGGTGGGTCGGGTCATTTAGTTCCCTACAATATGGTTGAATTGAATGGCGCTGATTCATGCGTCATGTTCGTGAACGGGCGCTGTCAGTCGGGACTGGTCATCTCTTAGCTGCCGTGGATCATTTGAATTGCTTTATTTTTAATTGTTGATTTATTTATTTTTACTCTGGACGCTCTTATTGTGCACGTCTTTCTACATCGTTCTCACATATATGTATAATCTCAACATGAAAGATGTAACCAAGATTTTGTAACAACATTTTTGATTGAAAAGAGTGTCCATGGAGTTTCTTGCCCGTTCTTCTCCATAGAGATCTACGTTAGGGAATGGGCAACTACAGTACTTTCTCAAGTTATTATGCCTTGTGTCTGTGACTGTAGCTTCGCTTTATTTTTCGTTTTATCGACATTCAAAAGTGCCGTAATGGTCTAGTTGAAATAAATGATTTGAGTTTGAGTTTGAGTTTGAAATACGGTATCGGTGGGGTCAAAGTTCGGGGGCAACGGGCGGCTTGCCACTGAAGGTGGAGGAGTGGCCGTAAAATTAAAACACGCGGGGGGAACGGGGTGCACCCTGGCTGGCGTGTGCGGGCACCTGGGGTCCCGGGGGTGAGGGCGGCCTGAGAGCGCTCTGCGGGGCGCTGGCGGTGCGGCCTTCTGAGATGCGGGTATGGGGGGTGAGGGCATGGCAGGCAATGCCATCAGTGGTGGGATGACCTGTGAAGCAGGTGTTTGGGTAGGCCTCAGAGCCGGGAAATGCGCTTAGTGATTAAGCGCATTCCAGGGGCTGGGGCGTTGGGGTCGGAGTGAGGCAGGGGGGTCAGTAGCGAGAGATGGGCTCTCTCGCTGCTGCTTGAGTTGAGTTGCCGGCTTCTTGGCGGAGCTGCTGGCGGGGGCTTTGCCCTTCTTCCTCTTCCCCTTTCTGACGATTTGGTAATCGTCTTCGGAGGATGAGGTGGGCGACGATGTTTCGGAGCAATCCGAATCATTTGAGTGAGGCGGAGGTCGCCTCGTTATCAGAGATGTTTGTGTCCATCTCTTCGATCGGGGAAGGAGTTTCCTCGCTGGGAGGGGCCTCTATTGAGGCTTGGGACGCGGACGCGGGGGAATTCAGCGCGTCGCTGAATTCCATAAGAGTCGAGGGTATTTCCTCGACAACGGTTTCCTTGAGTCGATTGCTCTCCTCGCGGAAGGTGGCGAGAATTTTCGCGTATTTCTCATTGTTGTCCTTGAGGAGGATTTCAATGAACGCGTCGAAAAGGACGGCCCACTTATTGGGCTGCGCCATTGCTGGCGGGGACTAGACGAGAGTTAAGCTCATGTCCTAAAAAATCCTAGTCCCGAGGAGGTACGTCGAAACGTGAACCCCTCGGGAAGACAGTTCCCCGAAAAACGAACCCACCCAGTATTTTTCCTAGTGCTATGCTGTGCGAGAAGAAAAACACAAACAAACTCGCCAGCTACACTACTGTCTGATTGGCCAGAGGGGCCTGAAAATAGCTAAAAGCCTATCACCTAACACCTAGCTCCCCGGGTAGGTGCGCCCGGGGATGTGTGGCCTCCCTGAACTAGTGCGAACAGGGAGGTGAGTACCTAAAGTGTGCCCTAAGCTTGTAATCCTGTCGCCAGTCTTATTGTGCGACAGGGCCCTAGCCCCGCAAGGGGCTCTAGCGCGAAGGGGTAGACACTCCCAACCGACACTAGGTGTGTATCTGTGAACGAAGTCGAAGACTAGGTTTGACGAGGGAAGCCCCCAAGGCCAAGGTCCTAGCTCCTGATGCCAATGGAATGCCTCGCCCTGAAGGGGTCCAGCGGGTTGGATTGGGTCACCACCCTCTTGACTTCGTTAGCACCGTTAGTTTTCCCGTCAAGAACCACTATGCACTACGGGACGGCGGGCACGGGGCCTTCGATGCTCGGCGTAGCGGCGCAGCTGCGGTGAACAAGACGGGGGGCGCGGAGTGCGCGGAGAGTCGGTGGTGGGGAGCGGAGCGTACGTGTGCACGCTGCGGCGTCCGGGCGTCGAATGTTTTTTGAAGACAATCTCATGATGTACTTCATTTTTTATGCCTACGCTCGGTTTACACACACTAATAACGGTTCGAGCGGGAACTGTAGGTACGACGCGAGAGCCGCGAGCCCCGTTGAGCCCCGATTTCGTAAAAGTAAACGGTGTCTATGTGTGTGTTGCTCGAGCGCGTTTTGTATTAAAATTGACTTCTGTACCTATATATTTTGTGGTGCGTCCTCGGTGTCCGATCTAAAAACCTAAATAGGTACCTAACTACTTTTGATGTACTAGAAACGTATACAATACCTACAAAACAATAAAAAAACTAACGACGGCTCAATATAAAAATCAAGTAAACAAACAGCTTCTACAAACTGATAAAAAGATGAACCACGGCCGAACCCGAAGCGCACTGCTAGTAGTACCTACCTATAGTTTTTTTAAGATATTAATTTGGTAAATAAGAGTGATTTTATTTTTCGTATGGAAAGCAGATCATAAAGGTAGGTTTTAGTTAGCACCTCTAAGACCCGAACATTGAATTTCGATTGTTTGTTGTTCCCTTTCATTTAGATTGATTGCTTTTGGAGGTAAGTAAATATTTTAGGTAAAAATACTTATCAGTACCTACCTACGTGCTAATATAAAAGAAGAAAATAAAATAACGAGATACGATCTTATTCTTCTTCTATAATGAAATACTTCGTTCGTTGTTCGTATCTCAACCAAGTAGTGTAACGAGACGGTAATATTTACGTCATTTTAGGTATAGAAAATGCGAATCGCTCGGGAACGCACACACACGTGACGGCGTTGTGTCTAGCCATCCGCGCGTCGCGTCTCGATACAAACCAATTACGGCTTCATGTCGTACGTAATAACGTCTATATTACAATGCGACTTAACAAATAATTCTATAAATAAATATCCGTGGACTATTATTGTTTAATTTGTTTTCCATAGTATTAGTAATAAATTTTAAGCTTAAATTAAAAACTTTTGAAATAGTTACGTATTTTGTTTTTCCCAAAAATACAAATATTTAGAATTAAAAAAATCCGTAAAAAGAATTTGTTTAATTTTATTAAATGGGTTAAAGAAAATAGCGAACTACCCTAAATAGATTGTTGGGCTGCAGTTATCTATAATGCCTAGTTAAGTAAACCGATAAATATGAAATGTTGCGAACCTCCTTGATTAATGATAGTCACGGATGACTAATTTGTTTAATTTTGTGTTCTATAACTGGAGTTCAAGTAATATAACATAAAATAAGTATTCCGACAAAGTTATCTATTATGCTGTTGACAAGAAATCTTAATTTCTTAAAATTTCGTTTTTCGTTTTTTTTTTATTGACGCGCATCTCAAAAATGTTTAATTTTTATAAATTACATTATAAATTACACTGCTCTATGTTATAGAAAAAGAAAATTTCAGTTATAGAATTATGTCCGGGTTAAGCTAATTTTATTGGCCTAATTAGCCACTAATTAACGTCTCAGACGACGCGGAGACGAGCGGGTACGAGTGTGTGACTCGTATGGAAACTACGGTAGGAAAATAACAGATTACATGAAAGCACAAATGATAACTCAATCTTTTGTTTTGATGCTGTGGTGGTTTTTTGTGGTATTTTAGGGGTAAATTAATACTGAACAAGCGAAATAAAATTCAGAATAAAGGTATCTAAAACATTGAATAAATGCACGACAAACAGTGGGCCCTAGCGTTGCGCAGGGCTCCTATTACTGTTTACAGGGTTTAAAGTAATCTGACAGAAATGGGTGCCGGGGTCTTAACGCTCCCTTCGCCCGCTCACTAGAACCCGCCATTGCCATTGAGGGGTCTCTAATCAAACCTGTCCGAGTCGTCGAGTGCCACACACAAAGCCCGAGCTCGCTTCGCTCGCTCTAGCTTCCTATTGCTGCAGTGCAGTGTTGTTATGGATATCCATATCCGTAACCGAAACTATCGGATATCGGAAATAAAAAAATATCTGTAACCGTAACCGAATCCGAAATAAAAGTTTCGGATAGTTTCGGATAGGGCGGAGTCTAACTAAATACTACAAACTCGTACGAATTAACTGTGCACTTCTCGGGAATGCGACACCTCTCCAAGAATTACTTGTATGACAGATTGCGAAACCTACAAGGTACAATTAAAATCGAATAATAATATAATCTTATTTGTATTTCATTTTACAGTTCCTTAAAAAAATAATATCCGTAACCGAAACTATCGGATAATCCGAAATAATTTAATATCCATAACCGTAACCGAAACCGATATTATACTTTACCAATATCCATATCCGTATCCGGATCCGAAATTATATATCCATAACATCCCTGCTGCAGTGACCGGATATACAGTTACTTACTTGATTGAAAGATCCCATTTATAGTCGTCAATTGTATTCGCCCGATTAATATTTTCCCTATTTTTAACCGACTTTTAAAAAAGGAGGAGGTTCTCAATTCGGATGTTTCTATTTTTTTTTTTTTTTTTAAGTTTGTTCGGGCATAACTCCGTCGCTTGCCAACCGATTTGCAAAATTCTTTTTTTGTTGGAAAGAGTATTCTTTCCAAATGGTCCCATAGCCACCAAGTCGGGATCTGATGATGGAATCTTGGCGAAATCGAGGGAACTCTTCAAATTTTATATGAAAATGTGTTGCGATTTTGGTATTTTCTACAACAAGTGAAACATTTGCGTTTGATAAGAACCATTCTACCATCAGATCTGATGATGAAGCCAAGAGTCACGGAACTCCATAATGAGACAATGTACCCTAGTCGTGTTTGGGCTTGATGTAATTGTAACGGTATGCACTTTCCATGTATATCAAGCACATGAGAACCACTAAAAAGTGAAAAATAAAACCTTTTTTGCAAAAAATAAAACCGACTTCAAAAAAAAAAACAAAAAAGTGAAAAATAACTTTAGCTTCTGAAGTCGGTGACAAAAAAACTAAATCAATCAAACAAAGGTCATCGACTTTAGAAGCTAAAGTTATTTTTCACTTTTTTGTTTTTTTTTTTTTGAAGTCGGTTTTATTTTTTGTAAAAAAGTTTTTCTGCAAGAACACAAGACCTAGTCTTTTCGTTTATTTTATCTTTAGTACAAATTCTATAATATACATTTAGGTTACTATGATTAGCAAAAACGGCAAAAAATTGTTTTGTTTTTACTAAATTTGGACTCCATTACAACTTTCAAAATAAGTTTACAATAAACATTGATGTAATATTATTAACATTCGGGATCACAGGAAAATCGTTATAATGTCACGAAATTGTTCACAACGAAAATTATAATACCAAATAATAGCGCGGGTCACCCGCTCGGGATAATTGAGCACCTTCGTAAATAAAGCCGTTTCCTTATATTATTTTTGGTTCTGTAAACATTTCGGGCTAACTAAAGATATAGTGGTTACATAGCGTTTCCTGACTGAAGTTTACTGCCTTGTTATTATGAAGCTGAAACAATAAAGGTTCTTTAAGATCGAATTATGACATCTTACCTAGTTCTTCCCACTGATCCTCAGAACCCAACAGACAGTTTCTCTCGTATCTAAATCACAAACTCACGCCTTCTTCACTTGAGGTTTGGGCAGAAGCTACATAGCGTTTGCCGCCGATTACAATACTTGCCTAAACGACTTACTACTCGTAAGATAAGGTTCTCTTTCATAAACAATTCAGTTAAAAAGCTGGTTCACTATCGATTTGTAGACCCTGCAGCTGGAATAATGCCGGAGTAAAGATAACGATATATATTCTTAGAAAGTGTCGACCACAAGCAGGGCCCGTATGCTTAGTGTGAGTGTGTGTAGTACTCGTATAAATATATGATGGCTGTTTCCAATGTGATAATCATTTCGTTACAGCCTGCATTTGTTTCTATTTCAGTGTTTGGGTCTACTTTGTTTGCTAGGGATTGTTCAAACTTGTTTCGTTTTCCATATTTGTTTTAATGTCTTTCAGATTACGACTGAATGGTATCTCGAATTCCTGTTCTAATTAGATTGTGGTTATCGAAGGCATGTGGTCCGACGCTATAAATTTTGCCTGTTTGCATGATTTTATGTCCAAGTCTGAGTGATCCAGTATATCTATGTCCATTATATGATTGTTGCCCATGCTGGTGGGTTTGGATGGCTGTCCAGAATGTATGATTCTGAAGTCTCTTTTGTTATGTATTTCTCGTAGTAGAACTCTAAGCCTCCATCATTTGGGTGGCCAAGTAATAATTATTAACCGACTTAAAAAAGGAAGAGGTTCCCGATTCGTCGGAACCGTTTTTTTTTATGTATGTTCCCCGATTAGTCGCAAATGGCTGGACCGATTTTAATTATTATTCTTTTTTTTGAAAGGGTATACTTTCCAGGTGGTCTCATAATTATCAAGTCAGGATCTGACGATGGGATCCTGGAGAAATAAAGATAACACTTCAAATTTTGTAGGCACACTTGATGCGGTTTGGATAGTTTTAAGAAGAGTATTTTCTTAAAGTGGTCCCATTTCAATTTGGTGAAGATCTGATGAAGAACTTCGGAGATAGGCTACGGAACTCCTCAATAAATGATAGCAAATGGACTGAGATTGCTGAAATCTCATGTCTGTCTTTTGTTCATACCAGTTCATAACATAACATCACGCCGGTACGTTGTGAAGGGGTAAGCACAAGTAAACCACTAAAAAGTGATCATTTTTATGACAATAATGTACTTAATTATTAATAGTTTACGTTATATTTACGTTTACGTTATAGTTAATTTGTTTTATCTGATATAAATACTTGCCAAAATAAATAGATTGTTAGTAGTTTGTAATGCTAATATATGCATATTACTACTATGTAACTACAGTAGAAGTATAGTAAGTACAGTGTTGCTTTCAGTCGTTTTAGGGTTCCGTAGCATTACACCTGTACTCCAACATGGTTTAACAGTGAATACATATTAGTGTTTTTAGCCTCTTGCCAAAATCGATTCCTATTTCGGGTGCTGCTAAAATTCCTCCACGGCAAAATCTTAGGTGTTGTGAATACAGGTTGGTGGGTTCAAATTTAAGGTCGTGGCTCACTTGACAAGCACCGCACCAGCACCGCTCCAACCCAGCAATTTACTTGCCATTCAAATTAGAGCATTAAATCGTGTGTCGCATAACATATTTTTGAATGTACATATGAAAAAGCTTACGGCGGGTGGTCAACGCGCTTGCCGCTACCATACGCCTCGCCGGGCGGGCGGCGCGGCGTCCGCGCGCGGCCCGCGCGCCGCAAGCGAGGGGACCGCGCGCCGCAAGCGAGGGGACCGCGCGCCGCAAGCGAGGGGACCGCGCGCGGACGCCGAGTGGCCCGCGAAACAACGTCACTGCGCCGTCGTGCTTCTCCACGTAGTGGGTACTCTTTGTTTAATGTATAGCCAGTTACAAATTTAGTTAAAGAGCCCACGACACTAGACCTAGACCTAGCCTGCTGCTAGATTACATTCTAGACATTGCAAACTCGACTACTGAGCTTGAAGTTTTGGGTTCAAACCCGATGTCACCCAGTATTATAGAGGATTTATGTTAGCATTTCCCAGAGCAACACGATTGATGGCCAAATTGACAAAAAGTCACCCACATAACACTTAAACACCCACTGAAACATAACTGGTGCAATGCATGGTGTTATACAGGGTGTAAACAACCTCATCACGAAGCCATCAACCAATCATTGAGTACATCAAACTAAGTAACAATACGCAAAAAAAATGCTGGGAAACGATTTTTTTTTTTTGGGATGATAAATCATGTTTTGGGGTAGAACACAATGTAACACACTTAAAACATTGTGCTGGTGGACGGATTGAATAGTACAGGAGTCGTAGAGGTGTTAAAAGTAAAAATCTTACATAAAAAAAAAAAAAAAAAAAAACTTAACTTGTTAAAAAGTCGGAGCTTTGACCCCCAATATCTCCGTAACTAGAAGGTTCCCATGCCCGGCAGTCTCGACAGAGCAATAATTATGCTTACGAGAAACGCATCTAGGATGTAGAGACTTTCATTATTCGCAAGCATCATTAATGCAACCGAATTTATTCGTTAGTAATTAGCAAGTAATTAGCAACCGAAAGTTAACGATTTTGTCGTTATCTCTGTCGAGACTGCGGCCCAGATATTATGGTGTAGAACAAAAAAAATGATCGCAATGACAGGGAGAAGAAGTGCCTTTCGGCTTCATTGAGAGGTGTTTTACGCCCTATATTACACCTCTGGCTATCGATATATGGAATGCAGAACTGAGGTTAAGTACAATATTTTAGAGAGGTCATGAATATCATATCGGAAACCGATGAACGAAATTAAATACAAGTAGGTACAAAGTGTTTATAAGCAGCCTGCACCGTGCACCCGCCGCCTGCCGCCTGCCGCCTGCCGCCGCTGTACTGGGGACGGCATGCGGCAGGTGCGGCGGGACTGGGGACGACTGTACAAGGAAATCCTTGTAATATTTGTCGTCGGTACACAAATTAGTAGCGCGGCGACGTTTTGTTCACCCCCGTCCTCCCGCTCGCCCCCACCTGCCTGCCCGCCCCCTCCACGCCCGCCGATGTGCCAATTAACGTTGAACGGTGAAACGATTTGCTTTTCCTTTAGATATTTGCAGGAGCAAGTTTTTCAAGCCTACTGTGTTCGGATATCTTGGAATTAAATCTACACAGTTTATTTTTATTGTGTTTCGTAAAAGGTTTGATGGCGACGAAGTTTATAATTTGATTCTGGGCAGAGAGTCCACTTGAATCTTAATGAAAGTAGTAAAAGAAAAAGGGACAAAAGAATTATTACCCGAGAAAATGAAAGCGTTATTATGTTTAAAGCATCTCCGTAAATACATTTGGGGGCCTGAGAACATGATTACATCAGGAACCCTTCCGCAATTACGTCTTCGCAGACCTTTTCATTTTTTTTCATAAAAACCGGAACATTTCTATTCCGTTGAACATAATATACAGCTGAAGAATTCCGAATTCCCCCGTGGAACTGAATGGTGGACAGATCTCTGCTTACCATAACAAAAGCAAAAGGTTCCGCGTTCGAGTCCCGGCGCGCGGCGCCCACAAAACCTCGGCCGGACAATACACGGAGTGACGGGAGGCCATCGCTCAATGCGGCCACAGACCATGCAGGCACAGAACACTCGCTCGAATGACCCGGACACAGTAAGATATGAGTCTTGGGTCCATGTTCACCGAAAAGATAACAGTCTGATTATCTAAAAACAGCTGTCACTGTGACAAGTTCCCATACAAAAATGTGTTTTAAACAGCTGCTTTTAGATCAGAGCGTCATCTTTTTGGTGAACATGGACCTTAGTCTTAGCCTTTAATGCATGAGCTTATATTATATGTTACCGTAAAATTGTAAAACCCATTTTACTGTAATCTATCTAGCTAGATTGTAAACTCTCGAAACTAGATTGTCAAACGAACATACTGCTATTTTTACAATTTAACGCATTATAATTCGGTAGATTGTAATCTGACGAAGTGAGACCGTAATACTGTGAAATGCATGCGACAGAAGTATCTCTGCCCCCATAATCGGGACTTGGGGTACCCCGAATAAGTTATATATCACAAATTAATTTTCTATCAGTACTACTACATTGGCCAAGGACCGACTCGTCTGTTTCTGGTGCACAAGTCCGTTAGTAGTCTGCGCACGGACATCGAGGAGTTTGACTAGACCTTCTACAGCTACCTATTGATGGTTAGTTTTGTTTGCGTTGGCAACTCCCGCCCCCCCGCCCCCCCCCCCGCCGAAACGCGCGCCGCGCACAGCCCCTCGGTCGCCTCCAATCAATGTAACTGGCCGTCGGAAATTCCCTCGATAAGTTAGTCGAGATTGGAATTTATCGTCGAACTTGTCCCTCCCCGCTAGTTTGTCCTCCGTCCTCCGCAAGTTCACTCCTGACCTAGTCTGTTGACTGACGGCAGCAATATCTTTGGCACATTCGCGGTTTCTTCAACGAATACAGTTAAAGCAAAGCTGGCTAAAGTTGAGCTAAAATGAGTCAACCCTCAATCTCAATAATTCAGTTAATTACGTCAAACTTGCACTGCATTTCGTTTCTACAAATAACACATCTAAGACAGTTTTTAACAGTGAATGAAACACAGACTCGAAGAAATAAATATCTTGGTGCAGACAGAGACTCCTACACGTATGACTGTTCTTCACTAAGTTACTGTTGCAGTAAATGTGGTCGTGCTACGCCTCCAGAAGTGGCTGGCAAAAAACAGTAAAAAAATCATTACAAATATTTAGATTTCAAAATGGATAAAAATGTATATTTGACCGACAGATTCTGACCTTCAAAGTCATCGGAGAAAATCTCTTCCGAACAAAGAGTCCAAACTCGTGTGCCTTAGGATAAATGTATAAAGAATTAATATCGTTTTACTTACACAATAAAGTGTGAGAGGCTAATATATTTAGGCAAAATAAAATAAAGTTTACGAGGGAGTCATGGCTGTGTTGAGTGAACTCGTAAAATGTTCTAAAGCTGAGAGAGACACAATACGCGTCAAATTGTGTGTAGGAACGGTTTTATTTGTACGTGAGCAGTGCCGCATGTCGGTGTCGGGGCCAACGAAGGCTTTTTATTTAAATTCAAACGAAACTGGATAATATTATGTAATAATATTACTGTGCGAAACCGGGTGGAGCAAAAACTAAGATAAACTTTTTCAAGATGGAAATATTTTCAAACAGTTACATAAGCAAAACTTGTACGCAATCAACAAACTTACAAGTTTAGCTAGTGTGGCTTCTCTGGTAAAAGTCTAAATAGTAGGAATAAACACAATTTTTATGGCCTACATAAGTTTACACTAGGAATACATTCCGACATTTGAACATTAGAGGTGGCAGGGTGGCCCACATCCACAGTTCAGGACCGACAAGCTCGCAGTAGCAGTGAGTACATTAGCTATAGAATTAGAAACTTGCTTAATTATACAGCGGAGAGTGGCGTTAGGTAAATACTACACGGATAGGGGTGACCGCCGACCGGGGGCGGCGGCGGCGGCGGCGGGAACAACGCTATTGAATAAAAGGTCAAACATAATTTACATGTCTCGGACTCCCGACGGTACGAACCGAATTCTCTGTATTTGTGATAATTAAGGGACTTATTGTAAAGTCTCATTAGAGGGGTTAATATTTATTACTTTGTCTAATTTAGGGCTGAAGTTACAGTGTTATCCACTTGTCTTATTCATAGGATAGAATAGAAACATGACACGTCAGGATGCGATGAGCTGACTAAAGATACTTAAAGTATTTAAAGTGCACTGGGGCCGTTTGTTGTCTGTCCACCTAGACTTGGGGAAAACGGCTAAAAATATAACTTGACCGGGTCGAGCCTTCAGCTCAGCAGTCCATTTAATAGCCGCGGAGACGCTGTTGACCCGGGGGTGACTTGCGGGCTGCGGGCTGCAGCACAGCACCATTTACTAAAGTAGGTCGGTTCGAACTATACGTAGCTGCTTACAACTCGGCCGTATTTACAAGCGAACACAATAGCGAACTTGCATTACTTCACGTTGTTTACAGCAGCGGACAGTATGTACAGTGTAGCGGCGCACCAGTATGTATAGTGTATAGTGCAGTAAGTTGGCGAACAATGGCGGCCCGGCCCGTAGCCCGCTCGTCGGGAGTCGTCGCTCAGCCTTTATTACGACCGGACATTATTTTAATAAGCTCGGTTCATCCTTCAAACAATACGTTTGATGTGGAACCAGAAGTAAATGGATCAAAACACCATGCATTAATTATTTATGCGAGAATTCATTCACTTAATGACAATGATGGACGGTAGGCTCTTTCTCTTCATATACCATTATTATTTTAGAAGAATAAGTCGAAACTAGGTGCTGAGTTTAACGTTTATCCTTATCTACATTGGTCAAGGTGCCCGAGAGAATTTAAGACGGACAGTTCAGATTTGGATGTCGCGGTCCCTACCCATTCTACTTAACGTCGACTCCATACACGTCCGGGCCATCTCCCACAACCTCCCTCAAGTGCTCTGTACTATACATGAATATAAATCACGTCACATTCGATCTAAACTTGCTCAGCTCGGTCGTGACTCGTGCAGGGCTCGCGTGAGTGCGGCCTCAACTGAGCTCAGTCCGGCGAGCTCGTTAACTAATGCTGAACTAACGTTAGCGAGACGGTGCCTGTGCTCGGTGCGCGGTACAACTGGACCGCACACCACTTTGATCTAGACTTCAACAGCTTTTTTAATATGCATGAAGTTATGAATTTTATTAAAGCTAGAAACGCTTGCCTTGTGAGTTACCTAACTTTACAAAAAAACGGGCCAAGTGCGAGTCGGACTCGCCCATGAAGAGTTCCGTAGCAGATTGAATGAAAGGTAAATTGCTGTTTACGATTTAAGACGTATTGAAAAAAAACTGCTTACTAGATCTCGTTCAAACCAATTTTCCGTGGTAGTTTATATGGTACTGTACATCATATATTTTTTTTAGTTTTATCATTCTCTTATTTTAGAAGTTACAGGGAGGGGAAACACATTTTACCACTTTGGAAGTGTCTCTCGCGCAAACTATTCAGTTTAGAAACCTCAATATCATTTTTGAAGACCTATCTATAGATACCCCACACGTATGGGTATGACGAAAAAAAAATTGTTGACTTTCAGTTCTAAGTATGGGGAACCCCCAAAATTTATTGTTCTTTTTTCTATTTTTGTGTGAAAATCTTAATGCGGTTCACAGAATACACTTGCCAAGTTTCAATAGTTCATATTCATAGTTCTTATAGTTTCGGAAAAAAGTGGCTGTGACATACGGACGGACAGACAAACAGACAGACAGACAGACCGACAGACAGACAGACAAACATGACGAATCTATAAGGGTTCCGTTTTTGTCATTTGGTTACGGAATCCTAAAAAACGACAACATCGAGACAACGTCGAGAAGGAATACCTACTCTGTGGTAGACAGGTTCATTCTATTCGAGAAAAAAAACATCCCTTCAGACCTTTAAAGTAATGCTCAAAAGTTATTTTCAGTAAAGTTTTTTTTTTTTTTTGGGACAAGCCCGCCACACACGCCCAAACCACTGTAACTCCTGAAAGCCAGAATCAACAGTGGCGACCACCAGAAAAGCGCCGAGACAATGAAGCTCGACGAAGTCCCAGAGAATGAATTTAACTGTCTTGGATCCCGCAACGAAATTAATCAGAAAGTATAGCAGAGGAGTAGGAAAAAAAAACTGTAATTTCCACTTCCCTCCATATCAGCAGGAGACAGAACGAAACAAGGCCAATAGGCACAAAGGGACGTTTACAACTGGGATAGGCCCAGTTGCCTAGCACCACGGATAAATATTAACGTTAATGGGTCCTAAGTTGAGAGCTGTTATATTTGATTCCAATAATAGTTAAGGCAAAAACGCTTGAACGCACGGAAGTTTGCTCTAGTTTCTACAAGGTCCGTATAGTAAATAACTCCGGATGTAACCTGTACACTATCCAACATAATATTGCGTTCATTTTGCCAAAGACAAAATGTGATGTGCAGATTGTACATGTTCGCAGTCAGATGTTGAACATTGACAAAAAGGCGAGTCAACAAGTTTGAAGGAAAATAATTTACTCTTGAAGTTGCCATGACCCGTGAGAAATGGGGCAACACAGTGATCAACCTCCAGCCATGTCCTGTCCAGCCGCTCACGAACGGATGGAAAGAACTGGTGGAGGTGTCTGCCCTTGATGGAATTGTCCCACCTACATTGCCATTCAGATAAAAGTTCCTCCCAGACATCGGTCTGTGGTTTGAATAATCTAGAAATCTTTGCACGATCACGTATGGTTAAAAAGTCTGCGTCCGTGGTCTCACGCGCGTTATAGTACATTGCAGCCCGACGCTGCACCTCAAGATCGACTGGAAGTACACCCGCAAGCACCGGTAAAGCTTCGGTACTAACCGTCCTATACGCTTTGCATAAGAATATCAACGCCAAACGCTGGCTTTGAAGCAATTTACGTCGCACCGCTCCTATGGTGGCCCTATCGGCCCAAACAGGTGCCCCGTAGCACATACAACCCAAGTAAGTAGCCACATAGATGGTCTTTAAAGTTAAAAATGACAGTCCCCACGTAGATTTGGATATCCTCGTTAAGGAATAAAAGTTCTTTTTAGCTTTTTCACCGACATTTTTTATGTGATCTACGAATGAAAAATTCCGCTCCAAGACCAGACCAGGGTAGCACACGGACTGCTTTCTTTTCATGGGAACGTTATTAAACTTAATACTCGGCCACGATTTAAGATCACCTTTTAAAATTAGTTGAAAAGTTTTATGCGGTGCAAAGGTCAGACGGTTCCGATCGCCCCACTGAGATATTAATCGTAGGCAAGTGTCAGCTAAATTCTCGAGTAAAGTTTAGCAAAGACATAACAGAATAAAACAGCGTGAAGTTCAAATGCACTCAACAGCCGGACTTCCTGAATCGACTTAATAATGCAATTCCCCAGAAATAATACTAAACCTGAAAGTAAAAAGATATAATTCCAACATAAAAGGAACCATGAAAAATCTTTTTATTCCTTGTTTAATTTCGAGAGCACACAATCTAAGAAATATCATAACATTTTACAGCATCGTTTCTTGTTCCCACCTAATTTCCACAATTGATCCTTTCCAGAAGGTTCTCAAGCGAGAGGAAGCCATCATTGTCAAATTGTGGTATCGAACAATTTTATTATGATGTTCAGCGGCAAGTTGGCTCGTTCCAAACATTTTGCACATTACATGTTGGTGGTATTGTATCGGGACTATTTAACGTATGGAGTAGCAGTTAGTGTCACAGCTTACCGCACAGATAGACGTGTCATCTGCGAGTCAGCGTTATCGCAGGTCTAGCTATACTAGGTTTATTTGGATTAAGAGTTAAATAAGTAAAGACACCATATTTGTATTTCGGCTGTTATTTCTCTCCACATAGTAAAGTGACTCGTCGAGAAGTACGGTTTCCCGTCCATCCTACATCAAAGTAATTGACAGCCGAACACGTCTTACTTAAGTGTAGCTATCCTTTCTTATCCACATACTTCTCGTTACCATAAATCTACCCGCGACCGCTCGCCACCAGATAACTTTGAATGGGAGGAAAACAAGTCTGTAACCCCTATCACAAGGTTGGGAGAAGGCGTGCACACTCAGTTACGTCACGGACCGTACTTTACCATTCCGCATCAAGTCTCTCACTACTTGTGACTACTTCACTCCTTCAGCACCCGAGCTTCCAGTACGTGCTAGGCTATCCCATGCTATACTAGGTGATATAGCATATTATTGAGACTCGATATAATAATATAATACTACGTCCTCATCAAAAGCTTCACTACTTATTAAAAAAGGCCGACTATAAATATAGCCCTACTTGCAAACAGCCTAATTGTTTATCAATATTTTCAAATCTCATGTCAATGTATTCACATGTTTGATGGGTTTTATTTCAGTCAACTAAGAGATCAGAATAAGATAAGATTTGACAGCAAATAAACTGATCAAAGACTTGATAAGGGTGTTCGAACCAGTGAGTTGTAGTCTACGAGGGTTTACTGCAAAAACCGAATAAATGCTACAAACCTAGTTTTGAAATATCGAGTCTTAAAAGTTTGCGTGTATTAACTCTCCATAATTTCAGTAAGTTAAATATGTTTTAGTTAGTCTATTAGTTGGAACACATCTCTAAGTATATATTTTTGTTTAGTATTATTGAATATGAGTGACAGAAATCTTGGAATAAGGAAATTCATGAACAGGGTCGTGCGGTTAGCTGGTTTTTCCTGTAAATTGTTAAAATGCTGTAGTGCCGAGATTATTAATGTTTAAGGTGATATTTATTCTAATTTACTTAGTTGTTTGTAAATTACTAAGTTTTATGTAAAAATATAGTAATAAAAGTTTAAATTGAAGTTGTAGTCAACAAAATAAAAAAGTTAGTTGGTTTTGCCTGAATTTTTTTAATTAAGTAGCTTGTGTTAAGACAACAAAAAAAACACTTTTCAATAACTAAACTTATGGATAATCATCTTTCATTTGAAATAATTAAAATAAATTTTCTTCTATACTCACTCCACACGTTTTAATTAAGCAAAATGCCTGCAATTTTTTCAAAAAAACTTTCAAAAATCTTCTTCATTTTCTGATTCACTAATAGCCGGCTCGGGTAGTCTATCATACCGCTTCCCAGTTGTTAAATTTTCAAACCAGCCGTGTAGCTCTTCAAGTATTATGCCTTTCAGATTACACAAATTAATGAGATCTCTTTTTTTGGCTTCGGATATTTGAAGTGGTTCTTGATACAGACGATTTAACTGGTCCGGAAGTTGATGATCAGCAGGTGAGTTATTTTCAGCATGTCGCATTTTCTTTCGCGTTGAATATTCGTGTTGGATTTTGGAAGTGGATGATATTTCTCCAATCTCCATGACATCAAAACTTTCACTCATGTCATAATTAAAGTAAATTTTTCTTTCTTCTCCTTTTACATATCTTATTCTTTTTATCTTTAACCATTGTACTGTTTTCCCTTTGTCATCTTTCGTCCTATTCTTTATGATCGCATTGGCAAGGTACTATGCTACTATGCATAGAATCTGCTTCCATCTGGCTGTGCCCAGATTCTAGAAACTTTTGCTTAATCACTTTGAGCTGATCAAATTTTCTGGACTGCCCAAAGGAGCAAGGCGGCAATAAATTGGTTGCGGTTTTGACCGCCACATGTGTCTGAGAATAAACTTATTTCTGAGACATTTTCAGGCACACTATTAGAAAGATAGTATAAAAGTATAGTACCAATTTCGCAACTACCTTTCTTGCCATTAACCTCGGACCATGTGAAGCAATAGGCATTATTAGGTAGACCTGCTTCATATACTGTCAGGTTGTAAACACACAGTTTTCTTGAATAATAAAGCAGGCCTACGTCGCAAGTAGGTATTTGGAGTACTGCTTGTAAATCAAAGGTGACAGAGCTAAAACTCTCCTCTGTGTTTGCTCTTGTTTTATCTTTTTCTTTTTCCTTGTTACAAGTCTTCTTTCTCTCTTTATGAGCCAAATAAACATCTTCAAGATCTTTTTTCTTTTCAGTGTAAGCCTGGGCATAATTGGTGCAAATTAAGCATTGATCTTTTCGAGGTACAAAAAAGCTCAGATTATATTCATTGGAAAACGTTCTTCTGTATGTTATTTCAGAGGCATGCTCAAGCTTATTTTTTAAACACTCATCTTTGTATAATACCTAAGTACATCTTTCGTATGTTAAGATTTTTATCCAAGTATCTGCGTTGAGTATCTTTTCTACTATAATGGGCTTCCATGCAAGGAAATGATTCAATATGGTTTCTAATTCCTTGAATAATAACAGGTTTTGTTTTATTAGCAGGTGTGTGTCCGTCTCTTGCATCTAATGCATCAAAACAGTTCATGTTATTTCGTTTTTTTATTGCATCAGTTATTACAGAAGGCGAAATGCATAAAGTTTTACAAAAAAACTTTTGACATACCTGTCTTTTCTCATTTTCTTTAGTAAAAAAGCATTTTTTTGTATATTTCTTTTCTGTACGGCGCCGATTGTGAGCAGAAAGGATTCGTTTCGGTAGTTGAACGAGTACATTGCCTAAAATAAAATTCTTTTTGCCCTGAAAGTCTAAATTCCAAAAAAATCTACAAACATCCTCTCTATCCTTTGTTGCAAAAACATCAGTACATTTAAATTGACACTTGCCGCAATCAATATCTTTAGGCACTTTGGCAGGTCTCACTTTCGATTTAGTTCTATAGGACAAACCATCTGCTCGTCTCTTTATTGCTACATTACGAGCCCAAGAACTGGGATTTGATTTGCGCCACCGTTTTATTGGTTTTATGAGTAGCCAAGTCTTTTTAAGAAGATCGGTTAACAAATCTTCAACTATGGCAGTAGCTTCGCTATGTTGGACAGCTTCAATATTGTTTTGCACTTCTTCGACTTCAAACTGTTCGATTCTTTCGTTTTCTTTATTACCTAGTAAGTCTTCTAATTTTATCAATTCATCAGAGTCTTCGCGTTCCATCTGTGGCGAGTAGTTTGGCGGGTGGTAAGTTGGGTCATCAGTATCAGAAATGTCACCTGTCAAAACACGATGGCGGCGCTTGTTATTTTTTACAACGGTCACGTGATCGTCAATTCGATCAAAGTATTGTGCATAAACCAGCTAGAGTTAGTTAGTCGGTTTTGCCTGTTGAAGATTTTTAAAGAGTATAAGATTGTAGTACAAGCAATCGATATTAAAAGCATTTAAAAGATTTTCGCAGTAAGATTTTACAGGCAACGTCAGCTAAAGTCTTCTGGAAAATACGATTAAGCGACTTTGTTTTTTATTTACAGAATGTTTTGAGTACACTTTGTTTTGTTAGTTATTGAGAAAAAGAAGTCAAGTATGCTTAATTTTTTTTTTCAGTAAAGATTTATAATCATTCATGAGTAAAAGTATTTAAGTTGTTTTAGCATTAAAGTATACGTAGATTTGGTGTATTTAATCGTTTTTTAGGGTTCCGTAGCCAAATGGCAAAAAACGGAACCCTTATAGTTTCGCCATGTCTGTCTGTCTGTCTGTCTGTCTGTCTGTCTGTCTGTCTGTCCGCGGATAATCTCAGTGACCGTTAGCACCAGAAAGCTGAAATTTGGTACCAATATGTATATCAATCATGCCGACAAAGTGCAAAAATAAAAATTTAAAAAAACATTTTTATTAGGGTACCTCCCCCAGACGTAAAGTGGGGAGCGATTTTTTTTTTAATTTTGACCCTGACGTGTGATATATTGTTGGATAGGTATTTAAAAATGAATAGGGGTTTTCTAAAATCATTTTTTGATAATATTAATATTTTAGGAAATAATCGCTCCGAAAGTCAAAAACAATGTGTCCCCCCCCCCCCTCTAACTTTTGAACCATAAGTTTAAAAAATATGAAAAAAATCACAGAAGTAGACCTTTATATGAACTTTCTAGGAAAATTATTTTCAACTTGATGAGTTGAATAGTTTTTGAGTTATATAGCACTTTTTCAAAAAAAACGCAAATGATAACTTTGTTTTTCATACAAATACTATGAAAAACAAAGTTATTTTTGCTGACGAAAAATGTTGGTATTTTTAATGGTCTGGGAAGCTACGGAACCCTACAGTGAGCGTGGCCCGACACGCTCTTGGCCGGTTTTTGATACTAAGTAACTTCTAACGGTTTATCGTAGCGCTTAACCCATTTTGCCAGTAGAAAAAGCATTAAAAAATAAGTATCGTGGTGCTCTTAACTAATTTCTGGAAAAAATGTCGGTTAGCCGGTTTTCGCAGTAAACCCTCGAAATGTGATGACAGCAGCAGAGACTGATTTTTAATTAATAATTTTGTTTACCAATGTTTCCCGACCAGGGAGTAATATAATCTATACCACAATTAATAGTTAGCTTAAAGTGTGAAGAGTCCCGCAGCGTGTGTGACCAGACGGCGCGGCGGCGCCGGGTTAGTTACGACAGCGACCACGTTCATTAGGAGTCACTTTATTATATGCACCCTGATTCACTCTACGACCCCTGGCCAGGGGAGCTGGATGAACTAGATACACGAGTGTTTACAACCCCTGGCTACTGAATCAAGTATAGTTTGAGTTCCCACTAACATAAACTTTCATGTACCTTTTATGTTTTCCAAATGAAATACTACATTTTGATACAAATGGGGAATCTTTGTCACTGCAGCCGAGGCGGAATATTCACACCTGAGTCGTAGGCGAGTGTGTTATGGAGCTGACCACGTAACTCAAACGACGTTTTTCAATACACTTACGAAGAAATAAAATAGGAGAACGAAAATTATTTTCTTCATTAACCATTATGAAACTATAAAATGCCTGAAATACTTATAAAATATACATTATTAAAGGTAGGATTAAAGTATTTTCAATTTCACTAATGCGTTATGAACTTATGAAGTTAAAATAATGTTATGATTGTAAAGAAAACCCTAACATATATTTGGTAAACATGACTGAAGACCGAAGTAAAACAGGCTCTTGTAGTGATTGTTTAAAAGACTTGATTGCGAAAATGTGTCTGCTTGGCGGAGGTCTAAGTGGCGATCAATAATGTACGAGTGGTTGATCTGTCCGTGTGTGTCCACTCGCTTTGAGCCAGGCAGACCCGCGCTCATTAATATGTACGGCATGAGACCGGATTATTTGTATGTTATGTGAAAAGCTCACTGAACAGACATCAAAGTGTTGTAAAATGTTAGCCGTCTCTTCAGAAATTGAACTTATTCCTACAGTGAGTGTTTATATCGTTCTGTTATAGCCACTAAGGATAATCATAGCTATAAAAAACCGGCCAAGAGCGTGTCGGGCCACGCTCACTGTAGGGTTCCGTAGCTTCCCAGACCATTAAAAATACCAACATTTTTCGTCAGCAAAAATAACTTTGTTTTTCATAGTATTTGTATGAAAAACAAAGTTATCATTTGCGTTTTTTTGAAAAAGTGCTATATAACTCAAAAACTATTCAACTCATCAAGTTGAAAATAATTTTCCTAGAAAGTTCATATAAAGGTCTACTTCTGTGATTTTTTTCATATTTTTTAAACTTATGGTTCAAAAGTTAGAGGGGGGGGGACACATTGTTTTTGACTTTCGGAGCGATTATTTCCTAAAACATTAATATTATCAAAAAATGATTTTAGAAAACCCCTATTCATTTTTAAATACCTATCCAACAATATATCACACGTCAGGGTCAAAATTAAAAAAAAAATCGCTCCCCACTTTACGTCTGGGGGAGGTACCCTAATAAAAATGTTTTTTTAAATTTTTATTTTTGCACTTTGTCGGCATGATTGATATACATATTGGTACCAAATTTCAGCTTTCTGGTGCTAACGGTCACTGAGATTATCCGCGGACAGACAGACAGACAGACAGACATGGCGAAACTATAAGGGTTCCGTTTTTTGCCATTTGGCTACGGAACCCTAAAAATGTAGACGTTAGCGATTAATGTCTGGACACCAGCAATTTTAGATTGTGTTGAAGTTCTCTAGGTCTGCCCGTGGACAAACTCGCTATGTAATGGATTATCAGTATCACCCATCATACTTACAGTACACGAGTTTCATTCATGCTTTCGAAAACACGTTAACCCGGTGCGCGGTGGTCCCGACTGTCATTTGTAACGTTATTTGACCGGCGTAACGTATTGGAATGAATGTTTGCAAGCAGTCTTCCCAAGGAGTATCCTATACGCAGTGCAAACGGTTGCGGAGGTCAGGTAATCGCTCCATGTAATACTCGTATACTGGTATATTACATACATGTCCGGGTACTGATACTGTATCCCGATAAAATCATAATTTTCTATTAATTCATGACAAAAGCCAAGTCAGAGGCCCATGGGTGGCATATAAAACTCTGACACCAGTTATGTACCAGGTTAGTTATGTACCAGGTTATTTATGTACCAGGTTAGTTATGTACCAGGTTAGTTATGTACCAGGTTAGGCACTAACCTGCACACTATTAAGAAACGAAAGATGACAAAAATACTTTTAGTTCTATTGTTTTTTTTCTTCGAAAGTGTATTGAAGAACGTCGCTTGATACGAGTGGACATTTGTTACGGCATGTTCTCGGCTCCATACTAAGTAAATTTCGCCTCGGCTGCAATGACAAAGTTTCCACACTTGTATCAAAATATACAACGTACACAATACAATATAAAACGTACAGTAACACAGTATTTACTTACCATGCCTGTACCTAGGATTGAATTATTTAGACGTAATTGTGTATATATGGCTCCACTCATTTTTAACTCTCTACCTAACTTTATTACGGATCTTCCGTACAGAAAATTTTGCATAGTTCTAAAAAAATGGCTTATTTCACATAGTTTTTATTCCATAACTGAATTTCTCAAAAAATCCAATTGTCAATCTTACCATTACCGGAATGTATTGTAGAGAATAACATAAATTATAATAATATTATGTTGTGTTTGTATTAATTTTTTTTATTTCTTTGTTCGTTCTATTAAAAAAATATCTTTGTTTGTTTTAATGTTTTTAATAGTTTTTGTTGTTTTTGTGTTGAGTAATTTTAAAACACACTGGTCTTAGTTAGTTGTTGTGTTTGTATATTAAAAAAAATATTTTGTGTAAATATTTTGTTGTTGTGGAATCTTCTGATAACAATTTCTTTGTTTGCTTTTTTTGTTTCGTGTTGAGAGTAACTTATAAACACACTGGTATAAACACTTAGGTTTCTAATTTAAGGTTTGTTTCACATATAGATATAAATGTATTTTGAAATTAGCATCTAATTATACTTTAATGTTTGCATGCCAATTTTATGGCGAAATGTGTCATTGCACTACATATTTATTCTACCATCTTTTGTACCACATTTATTGCAAATAAATAATTTTGACTTTGACTTTGACTTTTGACTTTATACTGTAACGATACGGGAAAATTTTGAAAAACCACATCTATTCTTGGCAGAGTTGCATATTATTGATATGTTTTTTTGTAATATCAATGGAGTTGTATGAAAGACGTACACAGTACAATTAAGTACACACATTATTATACCTTAGGACGGTGTCAGAGAAATTATTATATAATAAAATGCAATTAAAAAAACATTGAAACAATATTTCCAAGATGAAAGGACCAAACTTTTCGTACAATTTAAAATGTATTTCCATCTATTTGAGAGCGGGCTGTATTCGTCTCGCAGTAACTCACGGCTCGTTCATTCTTAATGAGTTAAACATATTGTTGTGTTAATATTAAGCTTACACATTTTGTAATGTCGGAATGTATCCCAATCACTACAGCCTACGCCTGTCATCAACAATTACTTATTTCATTTTGTTCAAATGTTTGAAGCCATGCGGTGACCATGGTCACTGGTTAGTACCGGTCGCGTAAAGCCAATCCCTGATATGAGCCAAAACTAGATGGTGTTGAATAGTTTACAGACATTGTCCCGCACAATTTTGAAAACAATCTGTTTCGAGCCAGCACCTTCGTTGATTGGTTTTCACCGCACAGGAGCTGGCCCTCTTAAGTTAGCAACAGATCAAGCAACAATCATGTTCGCTCTCAACACTTTTGTATAGCTACGCGCGATACCGCAACGTGATTGTCCCTTCAAGAAAGTAAGACGTCTAGTAAATCTGTGCGGAATATGGAATGAGTTTGAGCGAGACAAGTGCAATGCATCATACTTAGTTTTTATTCGTTTAGTATTATTTCGGTCATTAGTTGAACTACGACATTTACCTCTGCACTTGTTATTTACTTACTTCATGATAAACTATTAATCTTATTATCAGTAACGATCATATCCAAGGGAAATAATCGTATCTAGAGTGGACGCCCTGCTAACGCTGAAAAAACTTTTTTTGCAAAAAATAAAACCGACTTCAAAAAAAAAAAACTAAAAAGTTAAAAATAACTTTAGCTTCTGAAGTTGGTGACCTTTGTTTGATTGATTTAATTTTTTTGTCACCGACTTCAGAAGCTAAAGTTATTTTTCACTTTTTTATTTTGAAGTCGGTTTTATTTTTTGCAAAAAAGTTTTTATTTTGCTTGGTACACATGGAAAGTGCATACCGTTACAATTACTTACAACAAGCCCAAACACGACTAGGATACATTGTCTCATTATGGAGTTCCGTGACTCTTGGCTTCATCATCCGATCTGATGGTAGAATGGTTCTCATCAAACGCAAGTGCTTCATTTGTTGCAGAAAATACCAAAATCGCTGTACGTTATCCTATAAAATTTGAAGAGTTCCCTCGATTTCGCCAAGATTCCATTATCAGATCCCGACTTGGTGGCTATGGGACCATTTGGAAAGTATACCCTTTCCAACAAAAAAAGAATTTTTCAAATCGGTTGGCAAGCGACGAAGTTATGCGCGAACAAACATAAAATAAAAAAAAATAGAAACATCCGAATTGAGAACATCCGAGTTGAGAACATCCGAATTGAGAACCTCCTCCTTTTTTAGAAGTCGGTTAAAAAGATGCGGAATATGGAGATGCTAATATTAAACGAGGCCATTGTTTTTCTGCAAGTGTTAAATTAAATAGAACCAAAAAAAAAACACTAAGCAATACTGCGTTCTACTTTATTTCGTCGGTATTTTGTGTTTTAATAAATGTATTTATCATTAATAATGATTCCAGTTTTTGTGCCTGTTGATCAGAAATAGGGTAGGTATATCAGAGAGAAAATGCAACTAGTTAATTCGGAACAGCTTTGGGACGCGTAACGTTGCGACTCGATGCCTAGAGCACTAGCGCTATTGGCTTCACGCGTACTGCGGCCGCATATTTGTAAATACCCTACCCTACGTGTAAGATGCGTACCGGCCAGTGGCGTCCAATGTCCACTAACCTCACGTTACCTACTTTACTAAGTCACTCTTGTACAGTGCGTTCCGAGATAGACTGTAAGCGCTATGAGCGTCCATAAACCCGTTCCGAGTTACTGTGAGCGCGATCACAAGCGCGATATCGATGTTCCTTGAGTCGTCATAGATGACGTCATGACACGCGCCATCTTGCGATTACACCGACCATGCCCCAAAGAAATATCACCGTGAGCGCTGTCAAATGACCTAATGACAGATCTTAGCTGTCATAATAGTGAAAACTAAAACGGAACGCAAAATATTGCTGTGAGCGCTGTGGGTGATTATATCGTATCTCGGAATGCACAGGTACTCTGACTAAACTCATCCACTAAACTCTTGCGCTTCATACATACACTCTCGGCGAATCAATCTACTCCCTTACTGTACAGTTGACCAAACACTCATTCTCGACCAAACTACTCGAGTCTTTGAGCAGTCAATGTTGATTATGACCCAGTTAAATTGGTAGTCGCGTTATGTCGCCATGTCGCCGTCTTCGCACGTGCCTGTATAAACTGAAGGACTGAATACTGAACACGATCAGTACCTACCTGGGCACACTTGTTTATACGTATTTATCATCAATTACCATAATAATGGGTATATTGTATGCTGAATATGCAATGAGGAGAAGAGAACTTCAGGCAATGTTACAATTGAAAACACTTTTTTATTTAGTCTGTGTACCTTACCTGGTACCTGCTGCTTATTTACCGCGTGAGTCTAAATATAAACGGTGAAAATCTGATTTATTATGAGTTATAACTGTTTCACGTAAAGATGAACCGTAGCAATACAAAATTCACCTTCGCATGCTCGTGAAGGGATATGAGTAAATGACGTAGTATATATAATATTTAGGTGCCATGAAAGAGGTATATCATGAACTTACTTCAAAGCTGTACGTGCTGCTCAATTCTCTACAGCTAGTTGTACTGGATTGGATTGACATTTTGAACAATATTCTCGAACCTCAAGGATGGCTAAATCGGAATATAGAACAATCATCGTCACCGAACTGTCATTACACCTACAGTACATCTCCAAACAACCTTTTTAGGGTTCCGTAGCCAAATGGCAAAAAACGGAACCCTTATAGTTTCGCCATGTCTGTCTGTATGTCTGTCTGTCCGCGGATAATCTCAGTGACCGTTAGCACCAGAAAGCTGAAATTTGGTACCAATATGTATATTAATCATGCCGACAAAGTGCAAAAATAAAAATTTAAAAAAACATTTTTATTAGGGTACCTCCCCCAGACGTAAAGTGGGGAGCGATTTTTTTTTTAATTTTGACCCTGACGTGTGATATATTGTTGGATAGGTATTTAAAAATGAATAGGGGTTTTCTAAAATCATTTTTTGATAATATTAATATTTTAGGAAATAATCGCTCCGAAAGTCAAAAACAATGTGTCCCCCCCCCTCTAACTTTTGAACCATAAGTTTAAAAAATATGAAAAAAATCACAGAAGTAGACGTTTATATGAACTTTCTAGGAAAATTATTTTCAACTTGATGAGTTGAATAGTTTTTGAGTTATATAGCACTTTTTCAAAAAAACGCAAATGGTAACTTTGTTTTTCATACAAATACTATGAAAAACAAAGTTATTTTTGCTGACGAAAAATGTTGGTATTTTTAATGGTCTGGGAAGCTACGGAACCCTACAGTGAGCGTGGCCCGACACGCTCTTGGCCGGTTTTTCATTCATACAATAAAAGTGACATAAATCCAACATAAAAATACGCCAATAAAGAATAACAGCTAACTATATTAGACAAGAACCCAAAAACACACGACATAACAACAATGCGCTCCGTAAAGCGTGCATAAAGTGAACGGCTCACTAAATACGTACGCAATGAACCGCTCCGCGTAGTGCCCCAACCCGCGTACTACGCGGCATACGCGCTACGATTATACGCGTAAGGTTTATGCCTCAAGATGGATGTTGCGCTTAAGCGCTGTTACACGTCGTGAGGTTTAGTTTATAGTCGAGCTATTTAAACGTGGATTAATTAATCGATAGTTAAACAGGAACAGGGGGGGTTAACAGGATAGGCACACAATCACACGACCGCAGACACCCCAAATTAGAATATTGAGTTAGATCGACCCAAAGGCGACAACACAAACCCTAGAAATTCAGTTAGATAGTCAGATAGTAACTAGATTTTGTTGTACTTACCGTAGGTACCCTTAAACGTTTAAAATTTATATGACGGTACTTTCATTTGACAGTTTCAATCATTGAAGATCATTTAAGGTCAATTATAAACATTTAAAAATTATTTATTATGTATTAATCTTACAAACAAAACCAAATAATAAAACTACACACATCAAAAGTGTCTTGGGATCAAGTGCGTTTTAGGGAGAAGTACGAGTAATACAAATCGGACAGGCCGCGCGCCCGGGTCACTCTGTATAACTTCTCCCAAAGAGTATCCCTCAATATAACCTGCCTCATAGCAATCACGACGCGCGATTACAATCTGTCAAGTTTAGTGTTCCGTCCTGTTGTAGGTACGAGTACTTATAAACATTAAAAAATGAAACCTTTTTTTTTTTTTAGGATGGGAAATCATCAAATGACTTCTCCCACTCTGGGCGGAGCGGGAGGGAGTGTCAGACTTTTACTGACTAAAACGCATCCATGTTCCTTCCTCGCCCTTTATGTTCCGGGGCCGCGGTATCTCTTTCGAACAGGCCCGCAACCCCGGCAGGCTTCGGCCCTTGCGGGCCCCTCCCCTTATGCTGACATCTCTTTGAGGCGCGCGTGGAACACGAACGCGCCGTCGACACGGCCTGTCGTCACTAGACGGACGGACGCCTAGGTAGCCCATAGCTAACCGTCCACAGGCCCGCATCTACGGTGGCCGGTAGCCACCACGTGGCCCTCGACGCCCGGTGCGTCTCCCGCGGCGGCCGGGAAGAGAGGCCTTCTCCCTCTCTCGTTCCGCCACCTCCTTCGCTAGCATGACTGCTTCGCAGAAGGAGGTGACGACTTCCCATTCCGTCTCGCTCCGGACCATGGATTGAACCAGGGCTGGACGCGAGAGGTCGCCGCCGCCGATCGCCGCTACGAGGACACGGTGGTGCTCCGCCCACGCAGGGCAGACTTCCACCGTGTGCTCCACCGTGTCCTCTGGTCGATCCTCACAGTGGAGACACCCGGGCGTTTCCTCCCGCCCGATTCGGTGCAGGTACCTCCCGAAACATCCGTGTCCGGTGAGGACCTGCGTCAGGCGGAAGGTGAGGACGCCGTGGCGCCTCTCTAGCCACTCCTCAAAGAGGGGACTTACCGCCACTGTCGTGGCGTGCCCTGCACGGGGTTGCGACAGTCGCTCTCTCCATGTCGCCATGAGATCGCGCCGGAGGTTTGTCATGGTTACGAGTGAGATGTCAAGTTATGTTTATTAATACCTAATTGTTTTGTCATTTTGTATGCACGTCATGTCCCTGCGACAAATCAATATTTTAGTTTCTATACTACTTAAGTAGTGCTATAATATAACCTTGCGATACATTTCTAGTGATATAGTATAACAGTGATGATGAGTCGGGCGTAAATCGTATAAAAAACATACTACTACTACTAATATTTGAAGTCGGACTAAATTACTCACTAGGTAGTCGTAGTAATTATTATGAGGTTTCTCGTATTTTGAACTTTTTGTATGTATTTTGATATGTAAGTAGGTATTAGTTTATTTCATCTTATCTGACAAAAAAAAAAAAAATAATAATAATAAAATAAAATAAATGAATAAAAAAAATAATGAATAATTAATAATATAATAAATGTGTATTAGAATGTATACTATTTAGGTATGTATTTGGATTTGTTAACAAAATGGTATTTTTTATCATTGAATTTTGTACTCTATCACAATGCTGTCTTATTTGACCCAAAGGTTGACTGGTAGAGAATGCCTTGTGGCATTAAGTCCGCCTATGTACCACTCCTGTAGGTACATGAAGTTTAAAATAAATATGTTTATGAGCGCGCCATGCGCCTAGTAGTCTCCGCTCCGCGTCGCCGCACCGGCTCCACGGCTCCACGGCTCCACGGCTCCGCCAGCACTTCGCGCCACAAATGTGATTTGCGCACGACACAGCCGGCGGCGCGGCGCGTCGCGGAAACCTTTTCAATTCACGTATTTCCTACAAATAAATATTACATGTTATTGTATTAATTTGTGTTGGCTTCTCCGTTTCTGTGGCTAACAGCAATTGCAGGACAATCCAAGTTAATTGTGATTAAAACTTGTTGGGATATAATGAGGAACCCAATAGTGTGGAGAGCAGCACTAAGTTAAATAAATATCTGTAATAACTACCAAAATAATATGCGCTGGTTAAGCAGTCAATCAAAGAAACCATAACCAAAAGGTGTAAAAACATAGACAAAAGGTTTAAAAAGGAAAAAATATATAAAAGCCTAGTCCAGACTTGCACAATCTGTATTCCTCGGGTCATGATGGCCCAATGGTTAAGGCCTACAATGTAATTTTTCCCAAAGTCCCAGCCAAGAATCAAAGATGGATATATCTTCGGAAAAACATAAGCTCTAACGGCACAGTATAACTCAACGGTAAATTGAAATAACCAGTTCTTAGGTGATGATTTTTGTTCCTCAGCTCCAATGTGACTTTTTCAATTCATATGTCTTTCTATGTTTATATTGGTCATCACAGACATCGGTGGAGGAGAACATAGTGAGAAAACCTGGACTTAAAATTAATATACTTATATAAGTCAGCAATCGCCAACCCGTCTTGAGCAAGCGTGGTGATCAATGCTCGTGCCTTCTCTGTATAAGAAGAGCCCTTTGCCCAGCAGTGGGACAGTAATAGGATGGTATTATTATATTGTCATGCTTCGGGTACAGTTATAGAACACGTTGATGGTTATTGGGAAGACATCTAGTTTCCGGCCAGCTACTGACTTTCTGACGGAAAGTTCTAATAGGCATAAATAGGCAGAGTCATGTTCTCACTGGACTAAAAGGGAGTGGAAATTCTATAAATAAGTTCCTGAGAAATTGTTTATGTTTTATATTTAATTCCCTACTTCAGATATCTAGATATCGGCTTAATTTCAAAACACTTTCAGCGTTATATCGCTTCCTTTGAGAGTTCCGAGTTGTAACATTAACTACTGTTCCAGACACAGTCTAGGTAACCTCAACATAATATCCCCTTAGCTCCTGTTGTGAAACTTTCACAGAATTGAGTTACGAATTTCATCAAACATAAGCAGTGCTTTGAGTTGACGTTCCTAAACTTCGAGGTTCCGATTTGATGACCCATTTGATAATGAGCATCGGTTTTGCTATCGTTTTTTATTTACAAAAAGTTTTTGCTGATATTAAAGAACATGTGCGCTTGCGACCTTTTTATGAATGTTATGGGAATGAGACTATGGAAGTTTATATGTGGTGGAATGATTATTTGAAGACAGCGGGATTAAAACGTAAACAGTGTTGTATTTATATGAGCCGTCTAATGTTTGTAAGTCAACGTATATTGAGTCTGTGATTGGACGTGTTAATATGAAATATGTGTTTTATCTTTATCCGGGGGTGGGTAAGTTTTTTATGCAAGGGTTTCGGGAAGGACATCATAAGGTGATATTATTTAAATAAATTTTGTGTTCCAAGTTGTAACCAACTACTCTATTTCTCAGTATTCTGGCGATTGAATCTAATGTAGGTTCACTTCCGCGAACTGTTTTATATTGTTGAGCTTGAGTTTCAGCAAAATGTAAACTGCTTTGAAGCATTGCCCTCGACATTGTGCTATGTTTGCGTTCGAAGCAGGGTTGCGCCATTTGTCCTTACCTGTTCTATCGACCTTTTCCAGTCTCATTCTTTGTATGCTCAAAGTGTCATATAAACACAGAGTACAGGCTGTATACTCAATCGAATGACGTCACACTTCCTCAAAGTGGTACCTATAGCTTCCTCCCTTATTTAACGCAGTGTGTGTATTGATATTTCCCCGTTCCGAAATGATCGCGTTCGATCATTATCTCCACAAACTGTAATGAGACGAGTTGAGACACGTCTGACACGAGCGTGACGTCTAAACACAAAGTTTGCCATGTTCGGGCTTGTCTTATTAAGACAGGCTCGGGAAGTCGAGATATAAGTCCAACGGAGAGTTAATGTGAAGTTGAGTTACAGACTAATGTTTTAGGTCGTGGCTCCTTTGACAAGCACCGCACCGGCCGCGGCACCGCTCCAACCCAGCAATTGAGTTTAAGTTTATGAAAATAATTTTGTCACTATGTAATTTTAAATATTAAATAATAAACTACTGTCCTACATATAGCATATTGTTAGAGCTCCTGCAGCCTGTGATACAGGATTATCCTAGTACAGGCATCTTACATTTTTGTACCTTCATTGTTAGTTTTTAGATTCATATTGTATTTTACCTTTTGAGATTCTGAATAAAGATTTATTATTATTATTATTATTATAATTAACTTGCCATTCAAATTAGAGCATTAAATCGTGTTTGTCATAGCCTATTTTATAATGTCCATATGAAAAAGCTTACGGCGTTTGGTCAACGCGCTTGCCGCTACCATACGACTCGACTCGCTTGCGACTCGGGTTTCGCGCACGGTCCGCGCGCCGCAAGCGAGTGGACCGCGTGCTTACAGCGCGCCGTCCGCGCGCTCGCTGCGCGCCAACTCCGTATTGCCGCGGTTGCCCGCAAAACAACGTACAGTTACATATTTAGTTAGAGAGCCCATTACACTGAACCTAGTTCGATAAGACTCCCAGATTATATAATTATATGGTCACGTTAATACTTGACGTAGTTAACTTTAACCTCATTTTCATGACTTACGCCTCGCGGACGGCGCGCGTGCGGACGCCGCGCCGCCCGCGCGCCGACCGCGTACTTACGTTTCGCTGACGCCGCGTGGTAAGCGCGCCCCGTAGCCTAAATTCAAGACAACGTTGGCCAAAAGCTGTGCTGGTGCGGTGCTTGTCAAGTGTGCCACAACCATTTGAGTTGGCTTTTATTTCATACAAAAATATGCCAGAGAAAACCAGAAGTAATTACTTAGTGATTGACATAGACTCAGAAACATTCACCTATAAAATGTCACAGCCACAAGTATGACAGCTGAGTCTAACCGACACCCTAAACCACGTAGCTTCAGTTCTAAAGTGTTAAACTCATAAGATAAACAAATAAAGTTGGCGTCACGCGAACAATACAGGAAGTTGTCATAGCTTGACGATAAACTTTGGAAACTGAACATTGGAAAGTTAACTGATTGCATGAAAGCAGCGGACGTCTTACTTGTGACCCGTGAATGTTTTTTAACAAAGATACATATACCTAAATAAATGCATGAATGAACCAACGTGATCGACCATATAGTGTGGATCCAGCCTTAAAGTGACACTAGTCGACATTCTTCCCATAGAAATTTCGGGTGGGAATTACTCCACTGTTTGACACTGTAATCCAAAGTTAAACATGATATCGTTTTGTCTCACTACCCAACCAGCAAAAACTAGGCTTACAACAATCTCAAGACTACTCTTAAATCACTCCTATATATTCGTATAAGCCTGGGTTTGGGCACTAATTATAAGCTTATTTAGTTTAATATCGTTCTAATATCAGTCTAATTGAATGCTGTTTGCACTTACTAACTCTAGCCAAAATCAATTTAAGCCGACTTAGGCTAATATTGGTCTAAGGTTAGAACCATTTGAGGCAATAAACAAGCTCATTATGATTGTACGTCAGATCAAACTTAAAAGTTTGTTTGAGTGTTGGTTTCAAAGTTACAATGAAACAATTAATAAATGAAAACAAATTAAAGTTGCTGTGAAGTTAATGCGTCAGTGTATTTAAGTTTTGCGGCAAGTAATCGTATTGGAATGTATTATTTACTGTTAAGTAGACCTCGTTTTACGCTTCAAAATTCATGCGCCTTGTTAACTAAGGTATTTTCTGTTCTCGTTTGATAATTTTATTTGTAAATTTCTATTGATAGTGTCGCCATTAGTATAGCTGCATTTTACAAGAGCAATATTAGACTATTGTAAGATTGTTTACTCTAATTTTAGCATTTGGTATGCTAAAGATAACTCCATATTGGAATAAATTAGGGTTCCTCGCAATTTTACATAAAACCTTAAATCGAAAGGGAGAAAAAAATTTTTACATAATTTTCCAGTTTTTGTAATCCATTATTTATTACGATTAAAATTAAAAAAAAATGAAATTAAATATGGCCAGCAAAATGACTCGATCTAAGATCAAACGGTCTTATATATATGAGTCTTGTCTTTTGTATTGTAAATACATTATGTTGATCCAAAATCACTCTAATATCATACTTATCCAGTGCTATTGATCTAATAATAGTTTAAAATAAGATCAGAAATGCACGTACTCACAGTACTCTTATGCAATGCTGATATTAGTCTGACATCTTACAATAGCATTTAGCAAGTCTAATATAAAATCAAACGAGCTTAGAAATTGCGCATATAAGAGCAAGTTTTCTCAAGTGCAACTAGTCTTAGTAAATGATCTTATATACAAATATGAGACTTGGTTATGAGAGTGAGCGTTCTTGAGCCCATACCGGCTTATCTAAAAGTAATATAGGATCGATGGCATGTTCTAAAACAAATATAAGAGCGCTTAAAGCCTACCACTCTTATATAGTGCGAGTTCTGAGACTATTTTGCTGGTTGATTCATTTTGTCTGTTCGGAAACAGAATAGTAAAATAAAAAGCCATTAAAAAGTTACGAGCTACCAAGCACCAAGTTAGATTCGTTTTTATTGCCAATTTTAACGCAACTTTGGGTGTAAAAAAATGTCAAATTTCCAAAACAAGGTCAGTAGGTACCGAAGCATAATTATCGAAGAATTCAATTAATTGTATTTGTAATTGATGTATGCAGTGGTTTGGCATAAAACTCGATTTTCCAAAGGCCTTTTCTGCCGCTGCATTATAGGATAAATATTGCAACGATTTGGCAGTTTATGGGCAGATGTTTGATCTCGTGCGAGATGAAGGAGTACGTATAGTGAGGATCGTAGAGTGGCATCCTGTAGATTCTGCCAAAGAAAAAAACACGAGTTTTTTGCAATACAAAAATGGCTGAACTATGTATTAAATGCTTCATTGTGTGGGGTTTACACTCATTCGTTGAAGGAAGACGATTTTTCTCAATATCGGAATGTCATTAAGAGTGTAAAGGCCGGTTCTGACACGCTCCTCACTGCATTGCAGCGCACCAATACGTCGCAATAACGGCCGCCCCAGACATCACACATTTATTCACATCTGTAGTGGCCAACACGCGATCAATACACGTTTCGCATACTTCACGAGCCTCGCCATTTCGCCACCTATTGAGTGATCACATAAAAATGTGCAGTATCTTTTGTCTGTTGCGTATGACGTGTGGAAATGGAATGATCGTTATTCTCATTCGATATTACAATTTCTGAACAACCAATATTATTATATCGTAGCATTAGGAGTGAAATCTTCCGTCCATTCGCGTCACTCCCGCTGTGATCCAAAACCCTTCATCTGGCGTTTTCTCGCGTCGTAAACGCCGTCTGACGTCGGTCGCCGGTCGTTCGGGCGGTCACCTCAGCCACCGTGATACGGCGGCGTCCTAACACGCAATAAGCGCACGTCGCGTCGCCGCCGTCTAACCACATCGACGTCAAGTCGGCCGCAATCCGGCGCGCTATAAACATTTATTTCACTACGAGTATAACCTCTAATGGCAGCTCTTTGATGTAATCGTTTGGTTTTCAATATAACCTAACATTACCTTTGTTACTCTAGTTTTACTCTTCTTATTGGTAAAGTAAATTAATTTTGTATTTGAAAACAACACGTTTTTACTTCCTCTATTTTAAACCGAGTTATTTTTAACGTGGGTACTGACTAGCGGAACGTATCTATCAAAGGAAAGCACAAAAGAATTCTGCATTCAGTACAGTTAGGAGTACATTAAAAACTCGACGCATTTTTCGTCATTCACTTGTAGCCGACATTCACAACTGCATGTTAAACAAATAGCTTGTTACATTCATCCCATATCAGAGCTTTTTGTTGGAACACCACGCCACTACGCTACATTCAGACTTTTTATTTCAGTGCCCGTACTATTTCTTTTATTACTCGTTACTCCGGGCGGAGGTTATTTGCTAAAAATGTTGGCGCGCCTCGAACGAGCAAACTACGGCAAACAATCATAATGAAATATTCCTGAAATAACACAGAGATTTGTTTCAATAAAACGTAACTGGAGCAAATGAAACAGCCTACGAATCATGAACTTGTATTGCGACTGACATGAAACATGGCGCCTATCGTATTATTGGTAACGTTACCAGCGCAGTGTTGCCAGTCCACTTGGCTCTGCTCATCTGCTGCAAGTCGCAGCATTTGTTGATGTACAGGTCGAGGGTGAACTGGCTTTTGACCTGCGGGTCTCCAACAGAGACCAACAGAGATCACGGTAAGGGGCAATGTTGTCGCGTGGGGGGTGGGCAGCCAGGTAACCAATCCCCATTGGGTCCAAATCCCGGCTCTGGCGATGTGTTATTGGGGTTTTCAACGACTTCCAATTCCACAGTTTCGAGTTTCGTTAATTTTATTGATCTAGTTAATAAAATGTATCCTAAATTATTACGATTACCGAACATAAATCAAAAACACCTGAAACAGTTGTATGAGCAAACTGCATTAAAGACAACTTACTGCCGTAACTTTTTTGAAAGAAATCACCCTAACTTAACTCTACCAAATACAAGTTATAATACAATGGTAGTAGCAGTGATGCATTCAGTCAATAAAGCCAAACATTTCCGTTAATATTGATATTCCATCCAACTTTGTCTCCCATCCCAACGTAGGTACCAACAGTAGCAAGCGGGCGCGGGAGAATGATACGATGTATGATCTCAAGAAATTATTATAGAATTCTGAATCAAAGAGTTTACGAAGAAAATAATTATATCTTACGGCCATTTTCAATAACGTACTAGCCGGTTTCGGTAGGTTTGTATCTATGTCTATTTGACACTTTGCTTACAGCTGACTGGTTAGAAACAAAATGTCACAGAAAATCAAGTGTCAAGATAGGTGACGCACGGCAGGACAGGATATTCATTGTTTATATAAATATATAGCAACGGAAGTAGGCATATTAACCAACAGTTATACGTAAGTAAGATAGAGAAAACGGCCGTAAGTTTATTTGCAGTAATCTAGATTTATCCAGTGAAGCAATCACAGTTTGTTTGAACGCTAAATTGACTGCTTCCGGTTTACTCCGCTCATATTTTCAGCTAAGCTCTTTGTACAAAGTTGAATTCTGTGAGTTTTCCATATTGCGGAAATATTTCGAAGAACAGGTCTGATCGCTGGCGCGGAACAGATTATAACAACCTGATGGGGTACAATATTGTAGTGGGCCTTCAAAGTGAAACGTATGCCTGGGAAGGGCAGTAAATCTTGTATTACGTCCGCTGGGAACGCCGACAATTTCAGTGAGTCTGTAGGCTTGCATCAAGTGTCGGTTTTGAGTCCTTGTCTTCCTGTTAATTATGGACGGTTCTTAAAAAAGCCAAGTGAGGGGTTCCTACACTAGGAATTTGCTGTTTCGGGAGGTTCCTGCATCGAATCGGGTGAGAGAAAACGCCCGGGTGTTACCACTGTGAGGATCGACAAGAGGACACGGTGGAGCACACGGTGGAGGATTGCCCCGCGCGGGCGAAGCACCGCCGCGCGCCGTGTCCTCGTAGCGGGGATCGGCGGCGGAAACCTCGCGCGTCCGGCCCTGGTTCAATCCATGGTCCGGAGTGAGGCGGAATGGGAAGCGGTCACCTCCTTCTGCAAAGCAGTCATGCTAGCGACTGAGGTGGCGGTACGTGAGAGGGTGAGAACCTCTCGTCCCAACCGCCGTGGACAATGATCTATGGGCTAGCCCGCCATCCCTCCGTCTGATGCCGTGTCGACGGCGCGTTCGTGTTCCACGCGCGCCTGAAAAAGACGTCAGCATAAGGAAGTGGCCTGCAAGGGCCCATGCAGGCCTGCCGGGGCTGCGGGACTGTTCGTAAGAAATACCGCAGACCTGATACACAAAGGGTTACAAAGAACATGGATGGGTTTTAGGCAGTAAAAGTCTGATACTATCCCTCTGCTCCAACCAGAGAGGGAGGAGTCATTTGATGATTTCCCATCCGAAAAAAAAAGGAGACTTGTTTACATTGTTGATCATAGTTAACTCTGGAGAGTTTGGACCAGTTCCAAACTCTCTCTCTTCCTCTTTTCTGCTTTCTTCTTCCTTTTCACATGTCCATAAAACAAAAAAAGGCTTGTTGGGTATTATGTGTTCAGAGGAATTCTCTGCCCAGGATAATTGTAAATACAAAACAAATAAAACAAATGGAAAAATAATACAAACTGACTAATTGTTTTTTTTTACTTTTCTTGATGCTCCCAATTTATGTAAAACATAATGCACGGTTTTTTCGTTATTCTTGGGAGAACAAGGGCAACAATATCACTGTTGGTTCAAGTAATGATCACGTCACGCGTACAGCTCCAAGAAGTTGTGGTGGAACCGCCGGATGCTGTCCATCATGTGCTGGAACTCCTCGCGAGGGTGCATGATGGTGGTGCGGAAGTGGAACGTGCCCGGCAGCTGACCGAACCCGGTGCCCGGAATCACACACACTCCTGGGAAGAAGACTCTAATAATAAAGGAGAAGAGATTTTTGACTGATGCACTGTACCAACGTCCATTTATATCTGTGGTACCAACAGATGTCAAGTAACAATAAGTACAAAGCTGATAGTAACGACAAGTGAGAGAATCGCACCCATACATTCTCTTCATCGCGATGCTCTCGCTTGTGGAGATGCCCCTTAGAGTTAGGTTTAAAGTAAAAGATTTTACCGAATTGTTGCACATCAAATTTTTGACATTTGAATGTTTTCAAACGAAAACTGACTAGAAAAATAAAATAAAACTACTGATCTCGACCAAGAGCTCGGCTGTCCAAGTTCACCCAAGAACAAACAAACATACGGTCTACAGTCTAAACAAGCGACTCAAGCGAGTCTACAAGTTTAAGGAGATACTTTTAAGACTTGACTTATAATATCTGATATGATTTTCAGCTGTTTGACAAAGCCGTGGTAGGAGGAATTAGGTAAGATGTCTTTTGAAGATTGCTTGTTGCTTGCATGCAGTATACGATCAAATTATTGGAATCTTTGGGCACAGACATGCTCAAGAAGAAAACGCTACAAATTATGAGAACACAATTTAATGAATCTATGTCAATGACCTCACACAGCAGGTCAATAAGTAGGTCTTGGAACAATACCTGTCTCTTCGAGTAGTCGTAGGCAGTAGAACTCGTCGGGGCTCAAGTCGAGCTCCTTGGCTGCCGCCTGCGCCGCCTCAGGGATGTCGATGCGGGGGTACGCGTATATCGCTCCCTGGGGAATCGACAACAACCACACAGTGCTTCTTATTAACACTCGAAATATTCGTTATCAAGGTTTTAAAGTGAACCTAGGTACTAATTAGTTGGTGGTGCAACATCGCAATCAGAAAACCTGGACTCGGTGCACGACTACATACAACGAAACTCACACATCAATGATTAGTGTCATCACAAATCTACATTCACCGATAGACAAGAACAGATAACCCGACGCTGTCGTGCGAAATCGCGTTAGCCGATGTGTGTATCGTGTGACACGATACACACATCTCCCACGCATGTTTGTTATATCTATCTCGCTCTCACAATCATGGCGAAGCTAACATTAAATATTATTGTAAATTTCAACAAATTAACATTTTTGGCTATAGGTACATAAGAGTTGTAAGTAATCCCGTGTCTTATTTTTCTTCCTTGTATTTTAATAAAATACTGCTTATCTACACAAAAAACCATTTTGATGCGTATTTATTACAAAAAGACTGAAACTATTGAGGTGTGTGATCAACGATGTTCCGTGCGCGACTGAGTGCCAACTATCACGCAATCACTTAATTTAGTAGGACCAGACCCTGTGACTAGTCCCGTATCTACCGCCCCTTTTATTACATCAATGGTAGTGGGACCAAAACTATTCATTCAAACGAAACCGCGTTCAAGAGCTGCCAGTGTTATAATAATTGCTATAGAATATTGACACGAATGGAAAGATGGTAGTGAGGTTTAGTGGTAGTGAGGCCGCCTTACGTTCTTAGGGTCCTGGGTTCGAATCCCGGTAGAAGCAAATGTTTGGGTGATGAGCATGGACATTTGTTTCCGAGTCATGGATGTTTATACGTGTCGTACAAAAAAGTATATATGTAGTATATCAACTATCTGGTGTCCACGACACAAGCCTTGCTTAGTGTGGCACTAGATGGCGCTGTGTGTTAATGTCCAGCGATATTTATTTATTTATTTATTTACTGGCAAATCTCGAACTATGGAGGCGAAGATTGCGTTCAGTTTCATTTGTCAAGTCTACTTTTATTTTGTGACACAGAAAAAATATGATCAAGAGGTTTTAAGAACTCTCCTGATAAAATCTACTCATGAAGCAAACACCTTAAGCGAAACCTACAAAAATCTTTGACAAAACACTCACTCCAAACAAAATTTCTTGCGATACTAGAAAATATTACCACTCACATGAATAGGATTGCAGAAGTATCCGGGTATAGAGTTGAAGGTCTCGTAAGCGGTGTCGGTCCTCTCGGCGAGCACCTGCTGGATCGCGCTGAGCTCGCGAGCGAACTGAGGGTAGGACGGCTCGCCAGGGGACGGGGGCTTCACCTGGCCAGCGGCAGATTTGGGGAGTAAACACATTTATTAATTAAATATTGTTATGGACTATGCATCTTTATCCCCCGACTTAGAAAGAGAGGTGTTATAAGTTTTAAATGTGTATTCTGTGTATTCGTTGGGATTCTAACTTATCCAGTAACGTGCAGCGAGTTGTTGTGTGTTATGAGGCATATCCCGCAAAAATGCTCCACACTAGCACACAATTATTGTAAGAAAGTAGTGCAGGATACCTCAATTTGCCAAATTATTTCTACAGATTTCCCACTGCAGTTCTTTGTTTTCATTCGTTTGGCTGAATGATGAGAATGAATCACAGGCTTCGTTTAAACCCTGCAGGTGGTTGTGCAGGATGGGCTGAATGATTAGAAAAATACGATTTATATGAAGCTGCTTATACTTACTATACAGTCGAGTACGCACTGTCCGAGCACGGTGGGACACTGCGTGAGGGTGCGTGCGGTGGCGAAGGCGGTGCGCACGGGGGGCGGCAGGTGCACGAGCTCGACGTACCCCGCGCGCACCCCGCACTCCGCCGCCCAGCCCTTCGAGCACGCCACGAACGACGCCAGCGGCATAGTGGAGTAGGGGGCGCCCATCTCGTACATTACCTGGAGCAGGCGGGTTAGAACCAAAGCTTGTATCAGTATTTTCTTTTGACGGTGACCGGGATCGAGTGCCAATAATAGTACCAACACATGTTAGACAGATTAAACCCGCAATTTCTAAAGTCACACTCAAACCTTTTAATCCGTCCTATCAAATCAAATCTAAGTAGTTTTGTTTAGGCTCAGACCATCAGAGTAAAAGCAATAAATCATGCGTCTTTTATCCATATTAAGACAGGTAGATTAGTGATTTCGTGCGAATCGAAGAGTTTAATGATCTATCCTGGAGCGGGGCCTGGTGACCTGTAACACAGGTTTTTCCCAAAAACCTACATCAGGCACCAGTCTCTCACAACGGTTGGATACAGCATATGACATTATTTTGTTAACATTAATTCTAAGTCAACTTTGTGAGAGAGAATAAATGATTGAAATTGAATGATTATATCAATTTTAAAAAGTTTCCTTGACGTATAAATCTTACCTTCTTGAAGGAGTAGAAGGGTTTGCAGACGACGCTCTGCTGGTAGACCTCGTCTGCTATGAGTAACAGGTTGTGTTCGTACACGAACTTCACGATCTCCTTCATGTTCTGCCGCGTCAGCACCTGCAACCGATTGCACCACCGCATGAATATCTTGTAGTCATCGAGGAATCAACAGTTACACCAGCCTGCCAAGAGTCGTATTGTCCAGTAACTGGACTATGGATGTCAGATAGTGCCTCCATGTAAAATACTGATCCGTTACGCTGAAAGCTGACGTCGAAGTAATTGGAAAAAGCTAGGCAAACGATGGTAAGCACAGGAGCCAAAAGACTCACAGAATAAGCTCATAAAAGTGGTGGGAAATAAGAAGGAAAAATGGCTTTCAGCTTCGCAAGAGAAGAATGCTCCTTTCATTCATCATTTGCCTAGCTTTGTCTGTGAGTGGTGGTGTCTGTCACCTCTGAATAAATGCATAGTTTCCTAACGTTCATGATGTTTTCATATATTATGTACTGTCACGATAAAATTTCCTTAACACAGTTCTCTTAAAGACCCCCTCTACGTAATTCGTATATTATGGCTTTTCTGAAGACCAAATATTATAAACTCGATGTCTGCAGCCCGTCCCATAGTAATATATCCTAAATATTAAAAAAAATTTCGTCAGCAAACAACACCATTTGCAAGTGGTTGTTAATAAATGGGGTAGGTTATAAATGTATACAAAAAAGAGGAAAGGACCCAATATCTAACCTTGTGGTACACCCATTTTTTACTTTTAAACCCATTGAATTAATACCATTTACTTGTACTTGCTGCTGTCTATCATTCAAATACGATCATAATAAACTGAGCGCAAGTTCAGCTAAACAGTAATGTTCAAGTTTCAAGTTCAGGTTTTCGTGATTTACGCAATCAAATGCCTTCGAAAGGTCACTAAAAATTCCTATGGCTTCAAGATCAGGCTTCTTGTGCCTCTTCAATATGTATTTTAATAGAGTAAAACCGATGTCAGTCGTACTACGTCTTTTGGTGAAACCATACTGTTTCTCGTGTAATATTTTATTGGTATTAAAATGGTTAAGCATTTAATTGAGCATTTTCTTTTTAAACTCCTTACTGGAAACCTCACCACTTCTTTTAAAGATATTTCATTAATTTTAAAGGGAGATGAGATACGACGTAACTTAAATCACAAAGATCATGGTGGTTCAGTAGGCCAGTAGTATTTGCAACCACATACAAGTTGTACAAGAAGGTTCTCGTGCAGGTAAGCCCCGCTCCAGCTTACTGGTGCCTCACCTGTCCCGTGGGGTTGCCAGGGTTGATGACGACCAGTGCGCGCACGCCGCAGTCCTCGCTGGCCTGCCGCCAGCAGCGCTCCAACTCGCTGGTGTCTCACCTGTCCCGTGGGGTTGCCAGGGTTGATGACGACCAGTGCGCGCACGCCGCAGTCCTCGCTGGCCTGCCGCCAGCAGCGCTTCAGCTCGCTGGTGCCTCACCTGTCCCGTGGGGTTGCCAGGGTTGATGACGACCAGTGCGCGCACGCCGCAGTCCTCGCTGGCCTGCCGCCAGCAGCGCTCCAGCTCGCTGGTGTCTCACCTGTCCCGTGGGGTTGCCAGGGTTGATGACGACCAGTGCGCGCACGCTGCAGTCCTCGCTGGCCTGCCGCCAGCAGCGCTCCAGCTCGCTGGCCTGCAGCGCCCACTCGTGCTCCTCGTCCAGGTAGTAGTTCGCTTGGCGCAGGCCCAGCTCCGACAGCGTGCCGGAGAACAGCGGGTACTGCGGGATCGGGAGCATTACCGCTGCAGGAGACAAGATAATAGAGGTTAGTTAAATTATAATACGTTACTATTATCTACCATTGCCCATTATGCACCTTTCATTCTTATTATGTCCAAACTTTTTTACAAAACAAGACAGACAAAAATTCTGCTCAGTGTTCGGGCTATTGAGGCTCTCACTCACCACTAAGCCAAAGAGGTCAAACGCATTCAAGCAACCTACCAGGTGGTTTCCCATCGACATCCTCGACGAGCATGGTGAGCACGGCCTTGATGACGTCGGAGGCGCCGCAGCCGAGGAACACGTCATCAGCGCTGGCTGGCACGGCGTCCCGCGCGGCCATTTGCTGCGCCGCGCGGCGCCGCACGAGGCTCAGCCCGGCGGACGGGGAGTACGAGCCCACTGAACCCTTGCTGGAGATCAGAGGAGAGTGGTAAGTAAGCATTAAATATACACAAAATGTTGATACATGTTATTATTGTCTGTAAATGGTCTAGTGATGTGCTCGATGATAGATCCCGCTGTAGTTCTGTGGAAAATGCGGTTGTTTACGGAAAACCCAAAGTCCATCTTTCGGCTAAATAACGATGCTGGTGATAAGAAAACACGACCGTGTCTTTTATATTATTATTTTCTTCGTATAAACATGCATCACTATACTTATCGATGAAGCGCTTCTTATACGTCCAAACAAAGTAAGAAAGTTCCTCAAAACGCCTGCCTAGAAAAGAGAAGAAAAAAAATATCTCACGACACCTGTCTTAATTAATCTGTCTGACCAAGGCCAGTTCGTATTAACTACCTCGGAAATATGATCGGCGCTTTAATAATAATAATAATGTCGGGCATGCCACCGTCCAGGCGAATCAATCCGTCACATTATCTCCGGGTGTTCTCGTCTAGCTAACGGAGAATACTTGCACAGACACAACCTTGTAGCCAGGATTATCCATCAGCAACTTGCTCTAAAATACAATCTTGTGGAATCGGAAGTGCCCTACTATAGGTATGTGCCCGACCCAGTTCTCGATAATGGCAGTATCACACTGTACTGGGATCAATCCATCATCACTGACAGGACTGTTATAGCCAATAGGCCTGATATAGTGGTGATGGATCGATCAGAGCGGCGTGCAATGATTGTTGACATAACGGTCCCGCATGATGAGAACCTCGTGAAAGCCGAGAAAGATAAACAAATCAAGTATCTTGACTTGGCTCGCGAGGTTGTCGACATGTGGGAAGTGGACTCGGCAATCATTGTACCGATAGTCGTGTCGGCCCATGGCTTAATTGCCAAGAGCCTCGACCAATACCTGAGGAGGCTCTCGTTAGGCAGCTGGATCAAGGGCTTGATTCAGAAAGCGGTACTCCTGGACACGGCTCGTATTGTTAGGAGGTTCCTCTCTCTGGAGCCCTGACCGCCGGTAGCTTGGACCCTGTTCCCGATACCGGTGGGCTACAATTTTTTATATTTTTAAATGTTTTTTATATATTTTTTATATTAATATTTAAAAATGTAAAGAGTTTGTTTAAAATTGAATAAAGGGAATAATAATAATGTCTGTGCAATTATGGATGGAGTAATGATGACGAATAACTACCGGAGATTTATTGTGAAGGATGGTACGGTTGACATATGTCGGGCATGCCACCGTCCAGGCGAATCAATCCGTCACATTATTTCCGGGTGTTCTCGTCTAGCTAACGGAGAGTACTTGCATAGACACAACCATGTAGCCAGGATTATCCATCAGCAACTTGCTCTAAAATACAATCTTGTGGAATCGGAAGTGCCCTACTATAGGTATGTGCCCGACCCAGTTCTCGTTAATGGCAGTATCACACTGTACTGTGATTGTTGACGTAACGGTCCCGCATGATGAGAACCTCGTGAAAGCCGAGAAAGATAAACAAATCAAGTATCTTGACTTGGCTCTCGAGGTTGTCGACATGTGGGAAGTGGACTCAGCAATCATTGTGCCGATAGTCGTGTCAGCGCATGGCTTAATTGCCAAGAGCCTCGACCAACACCTGAGGAGGCTCTCGTTAGGCAGCTGGATCAAGGGCTTGATTCAGAAAGGACACGGCCCGTATTGTTAGGAGGTTCCTCTCTCTGGAGCCCTGACCGCCGGTAGCTTGGACCCTGTTCCTGATACCGGTGGGCTACAATTTTTTATATTTTTAAATGTTTTTATATATATTTTTATGTTAATATTTAAAAATGTAAAAAATTTGTTAAAAAATTGAATAAAGGGAATAATAATAATATTTATTCACAAATTCAGGACAACCATACAGAGTAACTTAATAATAAACACAAAATATACAGATCGTAGTATTTGAAACGGTACAGTGTAGAGATGGTTTGGCTGTCTTTAGACTGATTCGCCCTATCCCCTCGTACTAGTCTAAAACTGTATCACGAGCGGATAGTATTCCTCAACCCTAGAACAACAGATTTCCACAAGGTTCCAGTTACACGTCACATAATATCAGCAGTGTGATTACATACTGTATAGGTAGTAAATCATGGTACAGTTAGTTATATTAATTAAGCTACAAATGGTTTGGAATTGTCTGTGATTGGGTATGTATATGTAAATGTGTATATGCCTGTATTCATGTGTTTCTGCATGTGTGTGTGTGCTTTATTATGTCATTGTATTTGTTTATGCGCCTTGTTGATAACATCGTTTTATAACAGATTTTCAGTGCTGTTGTAGTCTAGTGCTTTCAAATATTTTTCAATGGCTTTTTTGCATGATTGCTTTCAATGCCCATGATTGTTTTAACTAATTTTATTAAAACCAGGATCTAGGACATTCTACGGTAGCAATCAGTTATTCAGTATCAACATAGAGATGTTGATACTGAATAACTGATTGCTACCATAGAATGTGCTAGATCCGTGGTGAGCAGTAGAGACTGCTCACCCCGCCTCAACCACTCTATTTTTATTTCAGTTAGTTGAGTCCATCCAAAAGTTGTAAGATTACAAAACTAACTCGCTTACTACGACAGGACTGCCATTTGATTGTACTCATAACATTAAAAATATTGTAAAATAATTGTGTGTTCAAATTAATATTCCATCTATCTATATCGAGAGAGTAACTATAATGAAGGGCCGCTGACGTCACGACGTCACGTCCAGGTGACGAAGGTCTAATAAACGTCCGCTTGACACAGTCGACAGACCGACTAACTAACCGCTTTATTAATATAGACATCGTTTGGGCACTGATTTGATTCATGTAACGATGACATCTTATTCAAATTAATGGCAGCTAATCCAAAAGGATCTTAAATAAATTGGGTTACAGATGGTTACTTAACCTTATCTCATCGAATTAAACCTCCTGGTTTTGCACTCAATGTTATTTCAAAAGATGACGCTTTAAAAAAAAACAATCAGCTGTTCAGTACATTTCATCATCATCAGTGCAGCCGAAAGACGTCCACTACATAGTCAAACAGTGTCAGTACATTTATGTTCGCCTAATGTACTGAACAGCGGATTTTTTTTCGCGATTTCAGTTTTGGTCCCATAGTAAAAGTTGATTGGTATCATGAGCACAATCACGTGTTTAATAGTAAAAGTTGATTGTTATCATGAGCACAATCACGTGTTTAAGTATCGTACGCTAATTACCAGTATTTGCTATGCATTTATTTTCCATTATTGATAATATATATCATGGCAATAGGCGCATACCCAATCAAATGGAAACTAACATACCTAACTGTCGAAAACTGGTTGCACTGTACACATCTGCGTACCCCCTCAGAGCAAACAAGCGTGATGTTACGTTATGATGTTGTGTAAACAATAAACAATCAAGCGATTGCAGAAACCACGACAGATTTGCTGTTTATTATTGAGGAGTTCCTTTGTATATTTCCAAAGATCAGCATCAGATCTTCACAACAAAAACAAAAAAGAAAACGAAGACACAAAGACACAATTGGCGAAGATATCGCTGAACACACAAAAAAACAACATTCAGACGAATTGATAACCTCCTCCTTTTGGAAGTCGGTTAAAAACTAACACATTACTAATACATTAACAATTAAATAAAATTCAATCACCTATCTATACAATTAAAATTCAATGCAAACTTAAAACAAAACACACGTATATATTATTATGCTTCGCAGCTTCATTCTTTGCGATTTACATTTAACATGGTGTAGTAGCGCCATCTACCGTAGGCCTTGCACGATGGTTTAAAGTTTATGTTTTTTTTTTTTTTTTTTTTCACCCCACCACTGCGCACTGCTGTCGTAGCAGACCGTTCCGACAGTAATCCTCATTCTGTGTTATCGTGCTGTAGCCTTCGCACGTATTCGGTCGCCACTGCGTTATTTTAAGAAACTTTTCTGTTGTGAAATAATATTTTAGTTATAATAATATGGGAAACAAAAGGAAACATCGAGAAGAAGAGGAATCTAGGATCACAAAGAAGATTAAAAGATTGGAACAGAAATTAAAGCGGCGAAGACGCGTTATTTCGTCGGATGATAGCAGTATGTGAAAACAATGTTATTGTAATCATCGTTGACGTGTTACTAGTGCTACTGTTTTTAAATCATCTTTAGAGAATATCATAATAATTACATGTTTGCATAAATAATATCCGTCGTTGGCGGTTAAAAATTTTCAAATTATAATTGCTGTCGTTGGCGGTTCAATTTTTCAAATCATAATTACCGTCGTTGGCGGTTCAATTTTTCAAATCATAATTACCGTCGTTGGCGGTTAATGTTTGAATCAATTACCGTTGTTGGCGGTTAATGTTTGAATCAATTACCGTCGTTGGCGGTTAATGCTCGAATCAATTCCCGTCGTTGACGGTTATACATGTGTGTCAAGTTTAAAAAATAACAGAAGTTTTTTGATTTGTCACATAGATTCGGAAATCGAAGAGCAAGTTTTGCCTTTGATGTCGCCGCCACTCGACCACAGGAATGAATCCTTGGACATGCCTGGCTTGATTTCTCCTATTCCACAAACATCACTCTATGAATCTGCTAGTTTGGAACATACCAATGCAGAAGCTGAGCTTCCGCAGCCGGGACCGTCCTCTGCTCCCGATCCATGTTCCGCAAACGTTCAAGAAGAGGATACCGAACTGGAAGAAGATGTACTTCAGATCTTAGGAGAACCACCACAGCCAGACATTGCGCTGGGTAAAAATATTCATAAAGATATTGCAACCCGTTGGCAAGATATCTTGATTAAAGGTTTACCTAGAGAACTCAAAGAACCGCTTCTCAAAAAATATCTCATACCGGCTAACTGTAACTTTCTTATCGCTCCGTTATTAAATCCTGAAGCTAAAGCAGCTACCCCAGATATTTTAGGCAGAAGAGACGCCACTTTGTTACAAAAACAAAACCAAATTGGCGTCGCATTAGCTGCATTATCTCAGCTCACTGAAATGATTTTAAGAAATGAGACCTCTAAGCAAACACTTCTGCAGCCTTTAAGTGATGCTTGCCGCATTCTATGTGACAGCCAATGTATTGAAGGTAGAACCAGGCGTAATATAATTATGAGTTTTATTAATACCAGTTTACGCGATGTTCTTGCTAACACGAATCGTGACAAATACCTATTTGGAGAAGATTTGACCGAGAAACTTAGAGCCGCTAAGTTTGTCCAAAAAACTGGAGAATCTCTGCAAAAGACCAATCCTGTAGCGTCTACTAGCAAAAGTAGTTCGAACTTCAGGGGCACACCAAGGAGCCGGAATTTAAACTTCAGGGGCCCAATACAGAGGAAACCACCGAACAAAACAAGCGAATCATCGAGAGGACGACAGCCGGCACGTCAGACGCGCGGCTTCAACAATTCGCGTCAGCCGCCTCCTCCGCCGAAGACCTCTTCACCGACCAGGAGGAATTATCGCAGATAAATACTGAGGTAATGCAATACGCTGGTCGTTTGCAATATTTCTATTTACAGTGGTCTCAAATTACAAATGACCCAACCTTACAGTCATGGATAAAGGGATATAAAATCCCGTTTACATCCACTCCAATCCGATTTGACAGTCCATGTTCTATGCCTAAATCAGAACAGGAACATAACGATTTTCTTAAAACAATTAAAAAATTAATTGATATCGATGCAATTACACAATGTTCCCATGAGGAGGGCGAATTCATATCAAGTGTCTTTCTTGTACCTAAGCCAAATGGTGATAAACGCTTTATCCTAAATTTAAAACTCTTAAATAAATTTATAAAAACTAATCATTTTAAAATGGAGGATTACAGGACAGCCATTAAATTAATAAATAAAAAATGTTACATGGCTTCAGTTGACCTAAAAGATGCATATTTTTTTATTAATGTTGCTAAATGTCACAGAAAATACTTGCGTTTTAATTATAATGGATCTCTCTTTGAATTTAACTTTTTACCTTTTGGACTGTGCACCGCTCCGTATGTTTTTACAAAAATTTTAAAACCTGTAATGGAGCATTTGAGGTCCAGAAATATGATTTCAGTTACTTATTTAGGCGATATATTTTGTATCGGAAAAGACTACAAAGACTGTTATGTTAATGTAAAACACACTTGTGCATTTTTAGAAAAATTAGAGTTTATTATAAACAAGGAAAAAAGTTGTTTAATACCTAGTACTAAGTGCAAGTTCTTAGGTTTCGTTTTCGACTCCCAAAAAATGATAATGGAATTGCCTTCGGATAAGAAAGAAAAAATAAAAACGAATGTTCAACCTTATTTAGACATTCGTAAATGTAAATTACGCGATTTTGCTAGGACAATTGGACTTTTGGTATCTGCCTGTCCTGCAATACAATATTCTTGGATGCGTACAAAATTATTTGAGCAATGCAAATTTAATGCTTTGTTAAAAAATGATAGTTACAATCAAACAGTTCTATTGCCTAACTTTATTAGAGAAGATGTTAGATGGTGGTTAAACAATGTGGCTATTGGTTATTCTAATATTAAAACCAATAAATATATAAAAGAAATTTTCAGCGATGCCTCACGCACCGGGTGGGGTGCATATTGTGATGGCGATGAATCGTACGGTTATTGGAAAGAAAATGAAATGAAATTACACATTAACCAGTTAGAGCTTAAAGCCGCATTTTTCGGTTTAAAAGTCTTTGCCAGTGATCTTTTTGATTGTGAGTTGTTGTTAAGAATCGATAATGTTACAGCCACTTCATGTATTAACAGGATGGGCAGTGTACAATACCCACATCTCAACGATGAGACTCGTGATATTTGGAAGTGGTGTGAAAGGCGACGTATTTTGATTTTTGCGTCATACATTAACACTAAAGATAATCAAGAAGCTGATATTTTGTCTCGAAAAAAGTTTCAGGATACTGAATGGGAATTAGGAAATTACGCATACGAGGAAATAAAACACAAGTTAGGATCACCAAATATAGATTTATTTGCCAGCCGTTCTAACTCAAAATGTAATACATATGTTACCTGGAAAAATGATCCTGATGCGTGGGCTATAGATGCATTCACCATCTCATGGAAAGATTTAAATTTTTACGCCTTTCCACCATTTTCAATGATACTAAAAACGATTCAAAAAATCATATCCGATGAAGCGGAGGGTATCGTTGTTATCCCACACTGGCCAACTCAAGCTTGGTTTCCGTTATTTAATAAAATATGTCAGTCTGACATTATTTACTTTCCGCCTGATTGTAATCTGCTAAAATCTCCTTACAGATCCACCCACAGTCTGCATCGAACATTAACATTGGCTGCCGCGAGATTATCCGGCAGACTTTATTAAACAAATTTATGTCACCAAGATCAGTAGAAATAATGTTAGCATCTTTGTCAAGTAACACTTATAAACAATACGACGGCTGCATAAAAGCCTGGATTATTTATTGTCAAAAACATAATTATGATTACACTTGTGCTTCAATACCGATAGTTATTCATTTTTAGGGTTCCGTAGCCAAATGGCAAAAAACGGAACCCTTATAGTTTCGCCATGTCTGTCTGTCTGTCTGTCTGTCCGCGGATAATCTCAGTGACCGTTAGCACCAGAAAGCTGAAATTTGGTACCAATATGTATATCAATCATGCCGACAAAGTGCAAAAATAAAAATTTAAAAAAACATTTTTATTAGGGTACCTCCCCCAGACGTAAAGTGGGGAGCGATTTTTTTTTTAATTTTGACCCTGACGTGTGATATATTGTTGGATAGGTATTTAAAAATGAATAGGGGTTTTCTAAAATCATTTTTTGATAATATTAATGTTTTAGGAAATAATCGCTCCGAAAGTCAAAAACAATGTGTCCCCCCCCCTCTAACTTTTGAACCATAAGTTTAAAAAATATGAAAAAAATCACAGAAGTAGACCTTTATATGAACTTTCTAGGAAAATTATTTTCAACTTGATGAGTTGAATAGTTTTTGAGTTATATAGCACTTTTTCAAAAAAACGCAAATGATAACTTTGTTTTTCATACAAATACTATGAAAAACAAAGTTATTTTTGCTGACGAAAAATGTTGGTATTTTTAATGGTCTGGGAAGCTACGGAACCCTACAGTGAGCGTGGCCCGACACGCTCTTGGCCGGTTTTTTTTAACCGAGGTATTTGACAAAGGTGCGAAGTTTGGAACAATCAACTCGTACAAATCCGCTTTATCTTTATTATTAGGTCGTAATTTAGATGATGAAAGACTTAAACGTTTCATGAAGGGTGCATTCAAATTAAGGCCAACAAACCCAAAATACAATATTACTTGGGATCCTGCTATTGTGTTGAACTTCTTAGCCCAAAAATGGCCTAATGAAAACCTTGATTTGAAAACTCTCTCCAGAAAAACCGTAACATTAATTGCTCTTGTGACTGCACATCGTGTACAAACGTTATCTCTAATTAAAATTAACAACATAATTACAAATCCCAATGAAATTATTATTAAAATCCCCGATACAATAAAGACAACTAAATTAAATTCATTTCAACCAATAATAAGACTTCCATTTTATAATACACGTCCAGAAATCTGCCCAGCTAGATGTTTACAAGCATATCTGAATAAAACGAAGGTATTACGTAAGAATAACAATAATAGTTTATTTCTTAGTTTCAAAAAACCACATTCAAACATTAGTTCTCAAACTATTGGTCACTGGTTAAAAGATACGCTACTAGAAAGTGGCATTGACACTTCAATTTTTAGCGCGCACAGTACACGACATGCAGCCACATCAAAGGCAAATAAGTTAGGAGTAAGCATAGATGTGATTAAAAAGACTGCTGGATGGACTGATTCGTCATCAGCTTTTGCTCGCTTCTACAATAGAGAAGTTGTAAATTATAATCAGTTTGCTGAATTATTGCTTGATTCTTCTCAAATTTAATGTACCTACTATTAAAAAAGCTAGTTATAATATGTGCATAATAATTATACAAATTAAGTTAATTAATAAAATAAGAAATGATTTAGAATTACCTATTGTATGTACAAGGAACTTTTAGTTTGCTCTAGAACGAATACTTACCTTAGTATTTATATGTCCCGAATAAAAGCAATGTTCAAACCTAGAAGTATTAAACATTGTTTTTGTATTAATTTTGGAACCGTTGCTATAAACATCCTACACCATGTTAAATGTAAATCGCAAAGAATGAAGCTGCGAAGCATAATTGAAGATCAAACGAACTTACCAAGTGAAGTTCGATCCCAATTATGCGAGCAGCTTCATTCGACGCGATTTACATACTCCCACCCAACTTTCATATTATTTACCAATTCATTAAACCCATCCCGTTATTGTTGTAACGATTCCAAAAATAAATATTTTAAGCCTTTAAACAAAATGAGGATTACTGTCGGAACGGTCTGCTACGACAGCAGTGCGCAGTGGTGGGGTGAAAAAAAAAAAAAAAAAAAAAACATAAACTTTAAACCATCGTGCAAGGCCTACGGTAGATGGCGCTACTACACCATGTTAAATGTAAATCGCGTCGAATGAAGCTGCTCGCATAATTGGGATCGAACTTCACTTGGTAAGTTCGTTTGATCTTCAAAAAAATACCAAAAAACTAAATAACCAAATTTGGATAATTTCAACAAAGGTGTGGTTAATTATCATGTATATCACTGAGAAACTCAGGTGTTTAGTCCTGACTAAACAGTCAGTCAGTCAGGACTTTCAATTTTATATCTATGGGTAGATTGACTTTAATTGTAGGGTTAGTTTATTAAATAGTTTATTTGATTGATAGCATGCAGCATGACTGACTACTTTCAAATGCGGTTCTATCTTTTATTGTATGTTCTGTCCTCAATTGACTCGTAATCCCGCAGTTTTTCATAAGGTCTGGTAGAACAATAATTATGTGCAAGGGACCGTAACTATCAGTAGTTCTTAAAAGGTGTTCCTTACACGATACGCACTGTGGAATTCTCACCATGTTTTTATTTATTTAATGAATTATTTTATTTATTTATTTGGAAGACTTATAGTACAGCAAATAAGTACAGAAAAAAAGGAAACCATAGTCACCAGAAAACTAATTACAAGTCCTCACGTTTGTACGTTACTCCCCGAGTCCCCATTGAGCAAAACTGTCCCTAAGTACGGTCGAACAAGCTATTTGGTATACATTTACCAATGTAATTTGTGGGTTAAACTGTAAACCAAATACCTTGTTCCACCGTACATTGTAATATAGTCGATATAATCGTCCAAAAGTGTAAACCCATCACTCAAATAAATTAGGTACATTTAATCCTACAATGCTAAAACACAACCAATTTATTTCATCAAACAGGACAAAAAGAAAACGCAAATAATAAATTAAAAGTATTAAAAACGAATGAAAACGTGGCACCTTTGCACGGATTCCATTTGACATAATCCGACGAGAAACAATATAATTTCGCTGGCTCTATGTCTGTTATTTGGGCATTAATATCAATTGGATTCGCACAGTAATGCGGCGGCTGCCATACGCGTGAGCGAATCAATCTAATTCGAATATGGATGTCAATCAATCTGTACGGTCCACCCGTACAATTCATATATCTTTTTACGTTAAATAAGCAGTTGTGTACCGCGTGCGCAATTTACTTTAGTTCGCGTTCGGTCTTCGCCGCGTGTACTCATTATCATGAAATCGTAGCATTTCGATATCCTAAAATCATTCTATTATAAATGATCACTGTATCAAATTTGCTATAGCATTATATCAATAAAATCATATTAAATCTATCACAACTTATCATTTATAGTTGTCCCGTACAACTTTATGGTCCTTCGAGCCACCGCATTGGCGGGACCCACCACGTGTTTTACGAAGTACGTGTGAACATTCCGCCGAATCAGTGGGTGGATATTCCTACCATTATCAATAGCAACCACCAGGTAACAAAGCAAGAGATACCGGTGAGTGAGCTTTCATTATCAACGCAACAGCGAAGCGGCTGGTCTAACTTCTGCGTATGCACTCGCCAACGAGGTTAGAAGCACGTCTTACGTGGTTGTTGCATCAGCATATACACGACCACACCAGCATACAGCATCATCAGCATTTCGAATAGACTACTATCAGCTATCATCAAGCATTCTATGAAAAGGGTGTCTATTCTCGAGCAAGTCTTGCATAAAATCATTTATCAACATAAGGTACCTATATCGTTTTCCAAGCTTAGTCGACGAAGCAAGGAATACACAATCGAGTAGGATTCATAGAAATATCATAGATTTCAATTATCATTAATCAAGCTTAGTATAACTAAAGCTACTTCAGCATCTCCGAGATGGAGGACCTACTCGAAAATCAGAATCAGATAATGCAAGGCATAGAGCGGCTTTTGCGCAATTTTAAGAAGGATGGAGCTGAAAGAAAAACCTCTACTTACGTCAAGAAACGTTTAGAGCTTCTCGAAAAATATTGGGAAGAGTTCCAGTCCAATCATATTAAGTTAGGAGAATCAGAAGCGCGTGGCTACAGCTATTTTTCAGAAAATTACTATCAGAAAACTAGGCAGTTTTACAACGATGACCGATCCCAAGATTGTCGTAACACCAACCTCTCCACAGCCACCATTGCAAGCAGCTGAAGTGGAGAAGAGTCAAGGGCACGAGTGACTGAATGCGGTTAAAAACCCTGGAGTTTATATAAAATCGTGGGATCCATTTATAGTTGATGTACTAGTATTGAAACTGGATCAGCAGACCCACTCTGACTACACGGACTTATTAAAAAACCCCACGAGATTTGCCAATATTGAGTGAATTCATGAGATTTCTAGAGAACAAGTTAACATCACTCGAAACTTCACGGCGCAAGCAAGATGGTCAGAAATCAGATAACAAGTCTCAGCAAGAGCCCAACAGCAAGAAGCATTTTCATAAGTACAATAAATCATATTCTAACAATTCTGCGACTAAAAAACAATGGAAGTGTCCAGTTTGCGGCGAATATCATCGTTTATTCAATTGCAAAACATTTTTAGAATCAACATCGGATTCTAAACGCAAGACAGTGAATAAACGAAACTTATGCAAAAACTGTCTTTATGATCATAAAGGTAAAGCATGTTTTTCCGACAAAAGATGTCAAGAATGTCAAGGCGATCATAACACCTTGTTACATGATACCTTCTCGGGTTCCAGTAACTCGAAGTCCTACGCTAGTGATTCGACTTTAAAGGAACGCAAAAACGTCACACACGTGTCGAATCCAGAGATATCTGAGACCCTGTTGGCAACAGCTCAAATCAAAGTTATGAGGGTTGATGGGGTATACTACCCAATGCGAGCCCTAATAGATCAGGGATCCCAAGTATCACTTATCACTGAGGACGCTGCTCAGAGATTGGGACTTCCTCGACGAGCATGCAAGGGAGTTGTAATGGGAGTTGGTGCCAACGAAAATAACTGCAAGGGTGTTATACAAATTGAAGCATCAGCAATGTATTCAGACTTCGTTTTTTCCACCGAGGTACTTATCATGAAAACTCTGCTTTATAATTTGCCCAATCGCTCATTCCAAAAGCCATCATGGGCTTGTCTAGAGCATTTGAATCAAGCAGATCCTGAATATAACCTTATTCGTCCAGTCGACATACTGTTTGGAGCAGATGTTTACTCATCGATCATTATGAATGGCCTCATCAAGGAAGGCGATTCCCAGGTAGTGGCGCAGCAAACACGCCTTGGCTGGATTATAAGTAGGAACGTTATATCCTACCAATGTAGTGTTGTCCTAAACAACATAGATGATATTCAGAGGTTCTGGGCGATCGAAGATGTGGCTGATAACAGCCAAAACAAGTTATCAGAAGAAGAGCATCAGTGCGTACAGCGTTACAAGGCCGATACGTCAAGAAGAGATGGTCATTACGTCGTCAGATTACCCTTGAAGGCAAACATTGAGGAAAAATTTGGGGAGTCTAAACACAAGGCCATTGGACAATTTTATCAACTTGAAAGGAAGTTTTCAAATAACGTCAATATTCAAACGCCCTATAGATCATTCATACATGAGTACATCGAATTACGCCACATGCAGGAAAGTACATACGACAAAAATCAAATCAGCTGCTATTTACCACATCATTGTGTAATGAAATCAGATTCCACGACGACTGCGTTATGGGTCGTTTTCAACGCAAAAACATCGACGGGGCAGAGTTTGAACGATTTAATGTACAGTGGACCTAATTTACAAAAAGATTTGTTATCTTTGAATTTAAAATGGAGGCAATACAAATTCGCATACACTGCCGACCTAGAGTAAATATTTCAACAATTTTTTTGCCACAAGGATGATTTGAAATATCAAAAAATTGTATGGCGTGACTCACCAGATCAAGTTCTTCGTGAATACGAACTCATGACCGTCACAATACATACGGTACAAAAGCAGCGCCATTTTTAGCAATAATGATGCTCAAACAGCTAGCAGCTGTTACGGCCGAACAATTAACCAAGGCCGGCGTTATCATGCTCGGCGATGGATGCGTCATCAAAGGCGATACTTACACCGTTTACTCACATAAGAAGCTGTCCAACATTCTGAAAACTACAACAGGCGTTTTGAGGTTTGATATTCCACCTATCAATAACATTATCAACCTATCGATACCTATCGGTGCAATCGACGAACAGTCTGACCATACCCACATCGAGACTCAAGGTCTGGTAAAGCAAGTCCATGATAAGTTGAGTCAGATGAAAGATGAACCGAGCATTGATGAAGAATTTGAGGACGGGTTCTCATATCATGACGTACATCACTACACGGTGATATACATAATGGCGTTCGCCCTGTGTGCGGCAGGGGCCGTACACGTGTGGCGGCGCCTTCGGCGTGTGCGCAGCGTGGCTCTGCCCGCGCGCTCGACTCATCAGCAGCTTCAGAGTGCTAGTGTAATCAGTGTTCCGCATATCAGTGTAATTGAGCAATTGGGACCTAGTGAAATTGAGCTCAATACAATTTCGGGTGTAATCAGTGCGAGTACACAAAACAAGGCTACGTCGCCTTTGTTCCGCGAATCTATTTTCAATCAAAGTGAATAAGACTTTTTAGAAACTATTAAGTTTTTTCGCACACTTACCCAATTTGTACTTTCCATTATTGTCATTGCTTTCTTTAAGTACATGTACCTACTTACGCTGTTTAATGCTTAGATTTCGATTTTTATATTTTAACTATTCATTTTTATCTTAGTCTCTCGTGCCTGGGGAGCATGTACGGTCCACCCGTACAATTCATATATTTTTTTACGTTAAATAAGCAGTTGTGTACCGCGTGCGCAATTTACTTTAGTTCGCGTTCGGTCTTCGCCGCGTGTACTCATTATCATGAAATCGTAGCATTTCGATATCCTAAAATCATTCTATTATAAGTGATCACTGTATCAAATTAGCTATAGCATTATATCAGTAAAATCATATTAAATCTATCACAACTTATCATTTATAGTTGTCTCGTACACAATCAGTCATGGGAATCAGTTGGTATCAATCAGTGCAGGTAGCGATGTTAGCGTCGCGATGTGTCGGAGAATGTGTGCCGAGCTAATGATCTGTGTATAGCATGTTATTAGGAAATCGTTAGCGGACGTATTTGTCAAGATACTAAGGACTATAATTATTTGTGTTAACATGAAGATGTATTCTGACGGATTAATTTTATTTTTGGTTCATTCATTTTATTATGGTTTAATTCTGTTTGTCTGTATTTCTTTGTGAGATAAATGCCTATGTTTTTTCTTCAAATAAGAACCATTTCGTTTTAGTTCAATTACAAGAACTCCTTTTTATTCGATTTATTGTATGAAACAAGTTAAACAAACGTCAAAGTAGTTTTAGGCACATAGCTTAGGTACCTACTTAAGCAGTCTAGGTAAAATACACAATTTATAGATCCCAAATTCTAGGAAAAAGTGGTAAACCGGCCAAGTTGGACTTGCGCATGACGACTGTCATGCACAAGTGTGATACTGGGTGACTGACCAGTATCTCGTGCGCTCTCTGGCGCACATCCTCAGGCACGTAGGCGCAGCTGGTCAGCGCAGGACAGGCCGCCAGTACCACCACCTAACAGTTACATGTGCCATTTACTCACGTGCAGTCACCCAGTATCTCGTGTGCTCTCTGGCGCACATCCTCAGGCACGTCGGCGGAGCGGGTCAGCGCAGGACTGGCCACCAGTGTCAGCACCTAGCAGATACTTGTGCCATATACTCACGTGCAGTCACCCAGTATCTCGTGCGCTCTCTGGCGCACATCCTCAGGCACGTCGGCGGAGCGGGTCAGCGCAGGACTGGCCACCAGTGTCAGCACCTAGCAGATACTTGTGCCATATACTCACGTGCAGTCACCCAGTATCTCGTGCGCTCTCTGGCGCACATCCTCAGGCACATCGGCGGAGCTGGTCAGCGCAGGACAGGCCGCCAGTGCCAGCACCTAGCAAATATACACGGGGTTTATTTGGCAAACAAACTTAACATGACTTGATCTCTTAGTCCAAAAATAATCAAGGTGGTCTATTGTCTGTGGGTAGTCGCTGCATACGTACTCGATGTCCGTGCCTTCCATAAACCCCCATCGGCAAAAACTATTTTTGCTCCGGCCGACTTGGGTTTGAAGTCTGTTTCCGCAACGCAGCCTAATATAGCTGGATATTCTATTGTTACGTCGTACCTACGAGAACATTCGAGAAAGCACGTGATTACAGTGTGTTTGCGTTGAAACTTCGAGTGATTTCCATTATTGTGAGTTTTGAAGTTAAGTAGGTACAAATTCGCAACCTACTTATAAAAAAACATTAGGAATTGTCATTATAATTTCGACCGTACGCCAAGGGTATAAAGTTCAGCCGGGGCTGTTCGAAAGAGATACCGTGGCCCCGGAACATAAAGGGCGAGGAAGGAACATGGATGGGTTTTTATCGCCCCTGGCGCTTTCGGTGCCCGCCTCGCTGGTGCCCCCCCGTGCCTCGGCCTACGACTCACCGGCAGGACGGTCGCCATGCTCGTCGCAAGCCGGCTCGAGCATGTCGCTCGTGTCTGCGGGGCCGAGTGCATTGGGGAGGCGCACATCACTGAAGACACCGTCGCCGTCGCGGGGTCACAGTCACGACCTTCAGTCGGAGCCACGGTCCCAGCGACGTCGCCGCAGCACGGAATAGTCCGAGGAGGAGGCGAAGCGATACTGCCTCGAGCCGCCGCCGCAGCGCGATTGTGCGCCGCTGCGGTGGGGCGAAGCGCTGCCGGGTTGCCTACCTTTGCGGAGGCCACCCGCCGCATACCTCCTCCCTCACCAGCTATAACGCCGTCGAGTCCCGGGACGCAGCGAGGGTCACTCTAATGTTCCTCCCCCACAGCCGACGGCCACCCGGGTCGGAGAATCTTCGGCCACCAACCAGCCTAAGCCGAAGCCGCAGAAGCGGCCAAGGTATCCTCCGCTGGTAGTGGAAAGGCTGCCAGGATGGGCCACCCCCCCAGCACCCGTCCATTCGGCGCTGGAATTCGCTTCACTCTGGAGAGTGAAGTCGAATAAAGGGTGGTCCAGAGCTACTTGATTGGCCTGGAGAAAAAGGATGGCACATCATGGTTTGCCTACTCACTGCAGGTGGAGCGCAGCTGCAAGGTGGCCAACAGGCGGCTGCTTGTAGACACGCTGCCACAAGAAATAGAGGAGGAGCTCCACGCGTTGAGGTACGAGCCGGAGTACGTTCGCCATAACATCGCGAGCAAGTGGGCGCAGCCGCCGCCATTACCGCCTCACAGCGACCGGCAACGGTTGCTGAGAGGCCAAGAGACGTGGCATCCACCGAGGCCTAGGGCGAGTCGCTGATAGTGGCGGCCAACGGGCCCACTAACAGGGGAGAAGCTCCCCCCTCTTCTAAGCGGCGGAAGAGGAAGCGAGGGTAAGGCACCCCTGTCCCCCACCGCACCTGAGGAAGTTCATCCGGGCGACCTGCCTACCCTGACGCGGGCTGTTACTCCAGACGTTACTCTATTAAAGGCTGAACTGAAGAAGACATGGGCTGACAGCTGGCGCCGGCATGGCGTGGCCTTCTGCCCATGACGCAAAGGAGATTAAAGCCAAGAGTGGCACAACTATTGCCGGCCCAGCAGCCGGCACTACAGCCGTGAAGAAAGACTTCACTGCAGATGGACTTGATAAAGGCCATCAGGCAGGGCCAGAGCGTGGAGCTTGTCGTCCTGGACGGCCTGGCCTCGCTACTCAAGTTGTATCAAGGCTAGGCCAACTATGACAGGGATCACCAGCGGCCCTGCAAGGCAAGGTCGCCCCCCCTTCGCCGCCTCATCACCACCAGATTGGACCCAGGTAAGCTGTTCCTCGTTACACGCAGCTTACCTGCACAGAATGACTCCACGTTTATACGGGCATGTTACGTAGCGAGACCACACATGCATCTCTCTGCACTCATGTAGACTCACGCGTGGTCGCGACCCATGGGCCTGCGCATACATGGGCGGTGTTACACAACACACACACGTCGTCTCCTTAGCCCGTATACAGGGTGGAATTTTACAATGCCACCTGGAGGGATAAGTACTCTAAATACTGGAGATAGCAAATTTTACTCAAAGGAGACATTCCTTTATTTTTTTTAAAAGAAACAAGTCTGTATTCACAGTTTTTCGAAGATTATTTTGCCACACTCGGGCATCGAACCCGGGATGGATCGACTAAAGTTCGACAAAATATCTTTCTGTACCTTTTTGACCTCAATCGATAGGGTCAATCAAATGGATCAAATCTCTCTAACAAACGTGATAAATTAAATGAAAGGAAAACCATGAATAAAGTGCTTTATCTTGTTGAATTTATCCCATTGAATTTATAACTGTTCCTTTGATTTCATGGTTTTCCTTTCATTTAGACATTTAATCCACATGGTTGGCCCTATCGATTGATGTCAAAAAAGTACAGGTTGTTATTTTTTTGAAACTTTAGCAGAGTGTGGCAAACGATTTTTTAAGTTATGGAATCAGGCGTTACTTTGCGGAAATCCATGACATTAAATGCTATGAAAAATATTTAGCGTTCGAGCTCGAACGCTCGACGAGTCAACAACTCCTGAGGATGCCCCGTGGAGGGGCGAAACACGTGTCGAGTATAGGTTTGGTTGCATGGCATGCTAATTATTTCTCACTTGTTTTGTGTGTGTGCATATGCATGAGGGCGGGAGGGTGGGCCCATATGTGCATGTGCATATGCATGACGGTGGGACTTGTGTCCTGCTTTCAGACCTGGATATTTATCTTGCGGTATTAAAACTAAATATTTTTCATAGCATTTAAACGATTTTTTGAAAATCTGTGAATTCAGATTTGTTTTTTTTTTTAAATAAAGGAATGTTTTCTTTGAGTAAAATTGTCTATCTCAAGTATTTCGAGTACTTTCCCTCCAGGTGGCATTGAAAAATTCCATCCTGTATACCACTGCCGGCTGGCTCTGGTTAGTGGGGCGGGCGGGAACCACACATCCACTGTAGGTGCGCTGTAAGTCGGCAGCCCCGTAACCGGAGATCTCACCACCAGGGGGGGGGACCGCCAAGGTGTCGTGGAGAAAACAGCGCAACAACACTGTGACGCGCCTACAGTGTTACAGATAGGTAGATCCTCTATGTTTGCCTAGAGGCGTACAAATATATTTCATTAACATTGTCTTTACTTTAACACCAATTCACCTTTTGAGATATCTTCGAGTGATAGATAAAATTATGTAAACTTTTACATTATTAATAAAATCAATATTAAAAAATAGGTACATGCATGTCCATATTAATTGGGGATATAATAAATTTCAATAAATGTCAAAGAGATAAAGTTATAATGATGCTAATGTCAAATAAAATTCTAAATAGTCAAAATAGATTAGGTATGTAGGTACAATTTTCTGAAGCAGAAATTATAGAATTATCGTCCAGATATTAATGTAGTGAGTAATAGCATTTATTTATCAGTATTTTAATACTTTTTTTTTAAATTTTCCAGATTTAACGTTTTTATTTTTTCAGGTAGTTTGTTAACAATTTTTTGGCCATACAGAAGGTGCTTTTATTCATTGCAGTTTTGGCATAAGTCAGTTCGAGTTCTAACTTATTTCTATCATTTGTTTCGAATATGTACAGCGATGGCAAGGTAAGTATTTTAAACGTATAAAGAACGGTCGACAACTGTCTGTGCTTTTAGTCCACACATAGCTCTGACACATCTTTTCTGGGCTCCAAAAAAGAGTTCTCTATCAACTGAATTGCCCCAGTATATTACGCCATATCTGAGTGTTGATGCAACATAGCCGTGATAGGCTCCCTAGTAGCAATTGCCGTTGGCTTCCTTATGCCAACAGTTGGGAAAGTATTGGCAGACGGTTAGTTGTTCCGCCAACCTAAACTTAAAATAGGCCCATTGTCATAAACATGCACTATTTGCCCAACGAATAGCCAACAAAGGGCCTTCTGTTACTATTCCTACTATTGGGTGATTTTTGCAGTGATTTCAGTTATTTTAACAACATTGGGCCAACTAACGATGGGCCTGCTGCATCTATTCCTACTGTTGGGAGATTTTTGTAGGGATTTAAATTACTAAAACAACATTGGGCCAACTAACGACGGGCCTGCTGCTTCTATTCCTACTGTTGGGAGTTTTTTGTAGGGATTTAAGTTATGATAACAACTTACATCGGTCCAACTTAAACCTTTCAATGGGCCTGTTAGGGATGATACATATATACTGGTACAGGTATAATTACCCAGAATGAGCTTACTAGTACTCTCTTAACTCTTAGTAACTCTTAGATTTACGTTTATACTGTAAACAAAGTGCAAACTTGAAAATTAAGGATAATTTAAGAAGGACATTCCGTCACTAAATGTCCTTGTTGGGCGGTATGTTCATGCCGAAACCGTAATGATAATATCGTAAAGGTTCAAAAGTTGTACCCCAACCTCGATAGATGGCGTTGTAGTGCAATTAGAAGTCGCTATCGTTGTGTTACCACGATTTGGTTGGGTTCGAGTGAATTTTAGTAAATATATTGCCAGCTTAGGCGCGGGACAAACACGAGCGGAGTATGGCGGTAGGGCGGATAAGTGGCGCCACTACACTATCTCGGCCTCGCCCACCCCGCACATGTGCCAGCGCCGCGCCACCGCCATACGCCACTTGTATGACCCGCGCCTTAGATCAGAAAGCAATTTGGTTTTAGTTCAACCCTATTAGTGTTCGCACAAGGTTGTTAGTTCAACACTACCAGCTCGGTAGTAAACATTGGTTGTAGTTGAAAGCCGTAGGCAAATCCATGTTGGCCCCATCGCAAGTTGGGCCTTCGTAGGCAAATCCACGTAGGCCATCAGTTTTGGGCCCAACCCGCAAACTGCCCGCCAATTGTATGCATTTGCCAACTAACCAGAGGTATGTGGCCCAACTAAATGCCAACAAAAAATGCTACTAGGGCTGTTAGTACGGATTCTAGGCTCACTATTTTTGTTAGTTTATAGAGAGCATAAGTAAATCTATTTAGTATTTTTACATATTTCGTCAGTCTGGGGTTTCCAGAACAAATTGTTGCATGTACTCGTATTAATTCCAAAAAATTTAGTAGCAGTAGTTGATTCTATTAGTGTCCCTAAATAGCTAATGTAATGGATTTTTCATCCCCCCATCTCGGAAAGAGTATTTTTGCTCTTCGATATCTGAGTGCAAAAGCCGTTTTTATCGTCTTGAGGGTTAAGTAAATTTGAATTTAGAACATCGTGTGCACTAAGCATGTGAATTAAAAACATCATTAGACCTACCCCTAGTAGCAATTGCCGTTGGCTTCCTTATGCCAACAGTTGGGAATGTATTGGCAGACGGTTAGTTGTTCCGCCAACCTAAACTTAAAATAGGCCCATTGTCATAAACATGCACTATTTGCCCAACGAATAGCCAACAAAGGGCCTTCTGTTACTATTCCTACTGTTGGGTGATTTTTGCAGGGATTTCAGTTATTATAACACCATTGGGCCAACTAACGACGGGCCTGCTGCATCTATTCCTACTGTTGGGAGATTTTTGTAGGGATTTAAATTACTAAAACAACATTGGGCCAACTAACGACGGGCCTGCTGCTTCTATTCCTACTGTTGGGAGTTTTTTGTAGGGATTTAAGTTATGATAACAACTAACATCGGTCCAACTTAAACCTTCCAATGGGCCTGTTAGGGATGATACGTATATACTGGTACACCCAGTATGAGCTTACTAGTACTCTCTTAACTCTTAGTAACTCTTAGATTTACGAAACATATTTTTTACATTTTTGTTTATATTTGAGATTTATGGTTTATATTGTAAACAAAGTGCAAAATTGAAAATTAAGGATAATTTGAGAAGGACATTCCGTCACTAAATGTCCTTGGTGGGCGGTATGTTCATGCCGAAACCGTAATGATAATATCGTAAAGGTTCAAAAGTTGTACCCCAACCTCGATAGATGGCGTTGTAGTCCAATTAGAAGTCGCTATCGTTGTGTTACCACGATTTGGTTGGGTTCAAGTGAATTTTAGTAAATATATCACCAGCTTGGGCGCCGGACAAACACGAGTGGCGTACGGCGTATGGCGGTGGCGCCGAGTAAGTGGCGCCGCTACTTGCTACTGCCTCGCCCCCCGCGTACCCGCACACGCGCCAGCGCCATATGCCACTTGTATATGACCCGCGCCTTAGATCAGAAAGCAATTTGGTTTTATTTCAACCCTATTAGTGTTCACACAAGGTTATTAGTTCAACACTACTAGCTCGGTAGTACACATTGGTAGTAGTTGGTTGGTTGGTGGTAGGCAAAAGCACGTTGGCCCCATCGCAAGTTGGGCCTTCGTAGGCAAATCCACGTAGGCCATCAGTTTTGGGCCCAACCCGCAAACTGCCCGCCAATTGTATGCATTTGCCAACTAACCAGAGGTATGTGGCCCAACTAAATGCCAACAAAAAATGCTACTAGGGACTTATTTACTTCTACCTCTATGGTGCCGAATTTATTATACATTTTTTTTTTATTTGTTAAGAACTCAGACTCGGAACCTTCTTGGTGTACTTTTTTTAATATGTTTTGCGCGCGCCATTTTCTTTTCACGTCATATTGTTAACACCTTAGGTTAAAAAAAAGGAATCCAACTTGAAAACAAGTGAAAAACCTAAAATGACCACTCATTATCTAGCGACGAGGAAGTTTTTTAACAGAATTAACTGAATTTGTTAATAATGCGCATTTTTTTTTGCGTTTATTCATTTCCTCGCTGAGGTGGGATGAAAAGTTACGTGTTGCACTCGAGTGCAAAGATTTTTCACCTCGTGCTCTTTTGATTCCCTCGCTAACGCTCAAGATTCTAAGTTTTGAATCACTCGCTGCGCTCGTAGTGCAAAAAACAACTTTGCACTCTTGTATAATAAATAACTATTTCACTTCTCATGCTCTAAAAGTACGCCATTATAGCCTTACGTAGCGGGATTAAAGTGACCGTTTATTCCCTAGGGAGTAAAAAGTAATTTAAAAATGGAACGATCTAAAAGATCGTACCATTTTCTCAAACATGGTCACAAAAGAATAACTTGTCAAAGATTTTATTTAAAGGAGACAATTTTTCTTGTTCGGGGACTAGGCCACCCACATAAATTATAGCATATAATCATGAAACTTACATTGATTTGTTCCTTATAACCTCTAGATTCCAGTGGTTAAATTACCTAAGCATTGTCTAAACGGAATAAATGCGAAAAATCTGCAAAAACACTTACGAAAATCAAAATAAACAGAGAAAGTAAATGTCAAAATAATGAAGTTGTCTGTCAATCACTAAAAAAGTGGGTTCATAACGTTCCGTGCCACGTTGATTGTTTAAACCATCTATGCGATTTTATTGTAAACCTTTAAAAATAGCACTAAAAATGCTCACAGTTTAATAAAAAAAAAATTATATTCTTTCTGATTCTATAATAATTATAGCAGATATGATTACCAACAGGTAGGTACCGTACTTTTTTTAGTAAACAGAAAAAAACGCCCCTATTCACGTAAGTATTTGCTGTCAAATGACATTGAACAAAACAGGAATGATTTGACTCGCAATTAAATATCATAACATAGCTTATTTATTATGATTTTAAGATTTCGTTTTCAATTCTACGTAATATTTCGTTTACTACCATAGTAAAATGGTTACTTTTTTTGGTGTTATTATGAATAATAAATGCAATGACCAGGTGGGCCCAAAAAAACTATCTCCTTTCGAATTGGCTTCCAAATAGAAAGCGGTATATTTTATTGAACATTAGAACATTTAACTGTAAAAATATTAAGAGATCTGTTAACTGTGTGCGCTTACTATGCAAAACAGCTGACATTATTTTGTTACAAGAAACGTGGTTATATCCACATGATTTATCATTTCTGGAAAATATAGATAACGACTTCAGTTATACCGCGAAGTCTTCAGTGGACACTTCAGCTGGGATTTGTAAAGGTAGACCGTATGGAGGCCTTGCCATATTGTGGCGAAAAAGTGCAGTTGATAACGTGTCTGTAGTGCAGTGTGACAATAACCGAATTTGTGCAGTAAGTGTAGTGATAAGTAACCGATACTTCATGGTTATAAATATGTATATGCCAACAGATTGCAGTGATAACTTACTACATTTTACGGAATGTCTCAGTGAAATGTTTTCTATCATACAAAATAGTAATGTTGAATCAGTGTTTGTATTGGGAGATTTCAACGCGCACCCGGGTGAGTCATTTTGTAACGAACTTCTTAGTTTTTGTACTGAGCAAGACTTATTATGTGCGGACATTGATTACCTAAGCATGTCAACGCAAACTTACACTTTTATCAGTGACTCACACGGGTGTAAGCGTTGGCTTGACCATTGTCTTGTTACACAGTCCGCAGGAAAAACAATTCTAAGCATCAAAGTTATTTACGATTCGTTCTGGTCTGATCACTTTCCTTTGAAAATAGAATGTGATATTAATGTTATTAGAGTGAAAGCTAATGTAATTAAGTCTTTGAATAACAGTGTATGTTGGGGGGAACGAAAACCAGAGGAAATCAGTCTATACTCTTCGTTATGTAACGATAAATTAAAGAAATTAGATTTTCCTAAAGAGTTTGAACTTTGTGCTGATAAATTTTGTGATAATACCCACCATACATTTTTATTGGATAAAATGTATGGTCAAATTGTGTCTATATTAAGTGAAGCTGCTAGTATAAGCAGAACCCCAAAAGGCATTGTAAGAAAAAAGTGTATAAAAGGGTGGAACAAACACGTTAAAGATTTTCACACACAGGCTAGAATTAAATTTAAATTATGGATGTGGTATGGTCAACCCAGCAGTGGGCCAATTTTTTGAGGATATGACATTAAGTCGTAAAATATTTAAATCAAAATTGAAATGGTGCATTAAAAACCAAGAAAGAATAGAAATGGATATTTTAGCTTCACTCCATTCAGAAAAACGTTTTTCATCTTTTTGGAAAGGTACTAAAAGGTTGCATAATACTCCAAGCTTACCAGTTAGCGTGGATGGTAAAAACGATACTACTGAGATAGCCAATTGTTTTAAAGACCATTTTAAAGTGAGCTCACCTCTTCAGTCTGTGCCGAGGGTGCACGATGCTGAGACATGCCGATCAGGATCACCCCTCTGGTTTCCATGTAAAGAACTAAAATCGGTGATTAATAGTATGAAGAGGGGTAAATCACCGGGTCATGATGGACTTAGCATCGAGCACCTTCAAAATGCTGGTAGTCATCTGCCGCGAGTATTGACTATGTTATTCAATTTGTGTTTGGGACATTCCTACTTGCCTCAGGAGTTATTGGATACAATTGTTGTACCTGTTGTGAAGAATCGGACAGGGGACATAGCAGACAAAGGTAACTACAGGCCTATTTCACTGGCAACTGTGATAGCCAAAGTGTTTGACAGTGTGCTCGACTCACACCTCGGTAGATACACTCAGTTACACGACACACAGTTTGGTTTCCGTGCTGGGCTATCTACCGAAAGCGCAATACTTGCGTTGAAGCATACTGTCAAATATTATAATGACAGGAAAACACCTGTGTATGCTTGTTTCCTGGACCTCTCTAAGGCCTTCGACCTTGTTTCTTACAATGTCTTATGGGAGAAGCTTCGGGAGGCTGGCGTTCCTACGGCATTAGTGTCTACGTTATCTTTTTGGTATGATAAGCAGAGGAACTTCGTCAAATGGTCTAATGCATTGTCTGACCCGTATAAACTTGAGTGCGGCGTTAGGCAGGGAGGTCTAACTTCCCCGAGGCTTTTTAATATCTACGTAAATGAGCTACTTGTTGAGCTCAGCAGCACTCATGTCGAATGCCATATAGATGGAGTATGTTTAAATAACTTAAGTTATGCAGACGACATGGTGCTGCTTAGCCCTACTATCAGTGGAATTAGAAAGTTACTCTCCATTTGTGAACGATATGCCGAACAGCACGGGCTAAGATATAATCCTACAAAGAGTGAGCTGTTAGTAATTCGAGGTAGGAATAAAAATCCAACATTTGTCCCTCCTGTAAAACTAAATGGTTCACTTTTACAAAGAGTTGCCCACTTTAAATATTTAGGCCACATTGTCACTGAAGAGTTAAAGGACGACTTGGATATGGAAAGGGAGCGCAGGGCACTGGCTGTGAGGGGAAATATGATATGCAGAAGATTTAATGGTTGTTCAGTTCCCGTGAAATTAACTCTTTTTAAGGCCTACTGCCAAATATTTTATACCAGCAGCCTTTGGGATAACCACACCCTAAAAGCAGACAATGCTCTGCGCATTCAATACAACAATGCCTTCAGGGCGCTGTTGAGGCTTCCACCCTACTGTAGTGCGTCAGGTATGTTCGCCGATGCGCACACTGACGATTACTTCGCGATAATGCGGAAGAAAGTTGCCTCAGTAATATCCCGAGTGAGGGGAAGCAGCAACAGCGTTCTGAAGGTGTTTGCGGAGAGGCTGGATGGGCCTACAATGGGGAGGTTTATCAAGCTACACGTTGGCAACAAAGCTTGTTAAACCTTCCTGTAATTTGTATTACAGGAAGATTTATTTTTTGTGTCTTTGTTCTTTTTTACTGTTCCTGGTTGTTACTAACATAGTCTTTAAGGAAAATGTAATACTAACACCCTATGGGCCTTGATGCCTGACAATAAAATATTTTTATTTTTATTTTATTTTTATTTATATTATTGAAAAAAAAAAACAAATGAACTCTTCAACGCGAGAAAAATTTATGGTTGTTTGTGTGCATCGTTGATTTTGAAAAGTGGTCACCCGGTTTTCACTTTTTGTAACAAAGTGTTTTGTTTTTTTTAAAGCTTTAAGTTCTAGAAATCAAAACAGAAGTTTTAGTCGTGCAGCGGTGAGATAAGCAGACGATATTGTGGCCATTGCGGGAATATCCTGGATGGGACTGGCACAAGAGCGTGGAGCTTGGCACAAACAAAGAGAGGCCTGTACCCAGCAGTCGGTAAAGTCGGACTATGGATGATGATGATGATGACGCATAACTTTTTCCAGAGAAGTCCGATGTTCATGATTATTTTTTTATTGAAAAGCGTGTATCGCAAGGTTTGTTCCATTTCAAAGTCACGCACTTTTGATTTTTCGGATTCATGTGCGTATTGTACAATCATCGCCTGCTGAAACATCGTGAGGAAACCAGCATGCCTGACAGATATTTTCTCGACGGGATGTTAAGCCAAGTCAGAGGCCCTTGGGCGGCATACAAACTCTAACACCAAAAAAAAAAAAAAGGTTAGGCAACTAACCACACGATAAAGAAGAAAATCGAGTTGGGGCTTATTTCATAAACCTTTTTGACAACTTTAGACCTGCCTGAAGTTTGACTGTGATCGAAGGTCTAGCGATGGAGACGGAAGACTGTCACGAGAGGTCCGAAACAGTTTACAGCAGCTATATCGTGTATCGGCTCAGTTGATGCATCTTGATATAAACTTTAGACCTAGCTGGAGAATGAGTATCATCGAAGGTCTAACGATGGAGACGACAGGCAGTCAACTCACAAGAGGTCCGCAACACTTCAAATCTGCTCTATCGTGTTTAAGGCTCATTTCGTGCACCTTGATGAGAACTTTAAACTTAAATCCATAGTTATACCATCGGGTCTGACGATGGAGACTGAAGGTAGTTGCAAGAGATCCTCAACAGTTTACAGCATCTATATCGTCATTGGGCTCACTTCATGCACCTTGATGAGAACTTTAGAAATAGCTGGAATATTACTGTCATCGAAGGTCTCATGATGGAGGCTTGGAGACGAAAAGAATTTGCAATAGGTTTTCAAGAGTTTACAGCATCTACATCGTGTTGTGTTGACCTGCCTGGAGAATGACTACCATCGAAGGTCTGACTTTGGAGAAGGAAGGAGGGTTTCGCGGTGGTGTCATACCAATTGATGAGAACTTTCGACCTAGCTGGAGTATGATATTGTCGAGTGCCCAAGGATAGAAACGTAAGGCAGTCGAGGGAAGAGCCCTTGTTTGGAAAAAAAAATAGGTAGTTTTGGCGATCAATGTAAACCTATTCGAGAAAAATAAATTGTTACTTGAATCTGTACTAATATTATAAAGCTGCAGAGTTTGTTTGTTTGGTTGGTTGAACGCGCTAATTTTAGGAACTGTTGGTTTGTTTTACGCAAACGAAGTTGCGCGGGTCAGCTAGTTCTGTATAATAAAAACATACACACATGCAAACATACATAATTATATTCTTTTTAAATAACTTAGTTATAATTTGGTTGCAAATATTTCTTTAAAATAACATAGGTTTGGGCAAAATATTTACTATTTTTTCAGTGACAAAAGTGTAAAATAAAGGCTGAATAGGCGGCAACAGAAAAAAAAAAACTAAAAAGGCGGGACAGCGGCAATCCGATCTTCATTTTTTTTCGAGTTGTTTCGTGTTTTTATTTCTATTTTCCTTGTATTCGTAATGAAAAGCACAGTGTTTACCTCGGATCAAAGACTTATTTAGTCCCGAGACGGGGTTAGCGTAGCGCGGGTGCCAATAGTTCGAGGGACTACTTTCACCCCCAGGGTAACAATGTACAATACAAAAAAAATACAAAAATAGTTTATTGCTTCATAAGTTAACATAAAACTTAGTGTATGGAGCTTCCCTTTAAGCAAGTAATGCCTGTGTTGGGAAGCCCCGCTCTTTCATAGCAAAGCAATACAAAGCAAACTAGGTATTTACAAAAAAATAATACGTACAGAAGTTTGATATTATACATTAAAAAGTAAAAGGTAAAAAGAAAAGTATATCTATATACATATAATAAAAGAGTAAAAAACTGTGTCTGTACATTGAATATATTTAAAAAATAATAATTGAAGGGGGTTTAGAAACAGTAATAGAGCACGAATCCAAAAAAAAAGTATGTCTGTTTGTCTGTTTGTTTGTACACGCTAATCTTCGGAAGTACTGGACGGATTTGAATGTATTTTTTTTTGTTGTATAGATATTATGTCTGGACAACAATTTATCTATATAATTTATCATGGAAACCTGAACACCTGATGTAGAACCGCAACAGACCAGCTAAACTATAAGAGATACAAAAATGACACCATAGCAAAAATTGTTCCACGTGATGAGCATTTTCTGCTGAGAGAATAAATTTGAAGATCTGGAACACCTGATGTGGAACTCCAAGAGCCCAGTTATACCATAACACATATAGGAATGACGTCTTAGCAAAAGTTGTTCAATCTGATGAGCACTCTCTGTTGATTTATAAAAATCGAAGATCTGGAACACCTGTTGTGGAACTCCAAGAGCCCAGCTACACCATAACACATATAGGAATGATGACGTCTTAGCAAAAGTTATTCGGTCTGATGGGCATTTCCTGTTCACTTATAAAAAATCGAAGATCAGAAAAATCTGATGTTAAAATTATTGCAAAGCTATCAATAATTTCACTGTATACAAAAACTGCGAGTACCTCCACGCGGTTAAGGCGGTAACAGTTTAGGACTGATTTTCAATGACGATCGATGGTATATCATTGAAAATTTGACTCTACTGACCAAAACTCATTTTTATGGAATAAATATGTCTTCGTGCTTATGTTATTTGAGTGTTTAATTTCCTTTTCCATTTATCTTCGTGACTCGGTAGCCTACCCAGTAACGCAGGGCACTTAGATTTTAATTGATCAGGTATCTTCACAACAAAACTATAACCATGCCTAGAAAGAGGTCAAACCTTTCCCAATGTTCCAAAGGAGCTAAAAGATTGAGGATCATAAGATCCCAAGAATCTACCGAAGAGCGTCAGGAGAGACTTGAAGCTGTTAGAGAACATCAGGCTGCAACTTGCTCCGTGGGAACCTCTTCCGATCGCGAAGCACGCCTGCGTTCTCAGCGTATTTACGCATCTACATCCAGGTCTCTAGAGACCAGTGAAGAATAGATGCCTGACTGCGTTCACGGATAGAGAATTGCGCTTGAGTACCAAGCGTAGATAATGCTTGGTACTCAAGCGCCGATCGTATGATGCGATATCGATGCGTAGATCGACTTCTAGATCTGCGGGGAACGTGATGCGCGACTGACCGCTGATCGGGAACGTCACGCATTGTCTCGCGAGTCGGAGATGTTCACGGATAGAGAATTACGCTTGAGTTCTCATCGTATCTACGCATCTGCTTCTAGGTCTCTAGGGATAAGTGGGGAACGTGATCCGCGACTGACCGCTGATCGTGAGCCACATGCATTATCTCGCGAATCGGAAACGTTTACCCATACAGAATCACGCTTGAGTTCTCAGCGTATTCGCACATCTACTAACAGGTCTTTTGAAACGAGTGATGAACGTGATGCGCGACTAGCTGCTGCTCGAGATTATCATACATTGCCCCAAACACGCACACAACAAAATATTCATAATCAGTTAGAATGTGAGAGAGAAAGAATTGCTGGAGTACGGCATGAAGAGACAGAAGAAGAGCGCGAAGATTTCGACATTCTCTGAACAGAATGTCGATAACATCTGAAGAATCGGGTGTCTCAAGATATAGCCGTAGGGCATGACGACCTTCCTTGGGTTGATAAGAAACGGAGTTCATTTACGTATACTCCTATGATTGAATACGCCACATATTCCGGAGGTATGGTTCAAGATTATACTTTTTGTGAAGCTGTTAAATGGCAAAAAGAACCAAACGGTATGTGTTGCTCAGGTGGGAAAGATCCGTTATTTTCCCGTCCCCGGGCTCTTAGAATTCCACGTTTCAGATCTTCGATTTTGACGAACCCGGTGTCGCTGGCAAAAGCAACAGGATCCGCGTACGAAGTCGCGGGCAGAAGCTAGTAATAAAATAAAATAAAATTTCTAAGTTCCAATTTAATTGTAAACTTAAGAAAATCTTGCTTGCAGGTGTGTGTTCAGTGTTATGTAAGGTAGTGTGTTGTGTATGAAGGATAGTAGTGTTATGTTGTGTGTGTGCGAGTGTGATGATATTGAATTAGTGATGGATGTCGTTAGGGCGTGTGTTTTGTGTTATTAGTATTTTTGTTTAGTATTATTTTACTTACTTATGTGCGATACGCGATCATATGTGTGCGTGTTGTGAATTTGGTGTTTAGAGATATAGTTATGGGTGTGTGATTATTACCTACTATTAATTTAATATTTACTTAATGTGTTCCAAGAGTGCCTCCGTGTCATCATAGGTTAGTGATTTTATCCAATCTATTAAAGTTTTCTTACAATCGTAGTTTAATTTTGGGTATATGTATATATTTTGGGTATATGTATATATTTTGGGTATATGTATATTTTCCTGATGATTTTGTTATAAAGTAAAGCCGATCGCTTATTGTATTGTCTCCCGGCGAATACAGTTTTTGTTTGAGGGATTTGTACAATTAGGTCTTTTCTTCTTCGAGCTGTTACGTTCGAGTCATATTTTAGGGATTTATGTATTTTTGTAATACTATTGTACTATTCCTTCTTTAACGGCTTTTGCACTCAGATGTCGAAGAGCAAAAATACGCTTTCCGACATGGAGGGATCACTATCACTATCACTACATATTATAAACCAAGGCCCCCACCGCGTCTGTATGTCCCTATGTATGCTTGGATCTTTAAAACTACGAAACGGATTTTGATGCGGGAGATTCAAGAGGAAGGTTTTAGTATATAATTTTACGCGGGCGAAGCCGCGGGCATCGGCTAGTGAAAAATAAATTGCCCCATTTTCTTTTTAAAAAGGTATAATATCGATGATTATGCATAATGTGGATTTAGAATACAATATTACATTCTTGTTTGGAATGATTTTTTAAAACCTTCACAGATGATATGAAACCAGAAATACAGGTTTATAGGCGGCCGAAGATGCCTTCATCGAAACCATAAAAATAAAATTATTTGTACGTAACCGTGGTTTCGTAAAATTCTTGGGCCGAAACTGGTTTCGCTTCGATCCAGCAGTTTCGATGGCGGCCAAAGGGTATTTACTCGTAGCATACCGAAGGACACGGTAGAGCACACGGTGGAGGTTTGCCCCGCGCAGCGACGATCGGCGGCGGCGACCTCTCGCGTCCGACACTGGTTCTGTCTATGGTCCGGAGTGAGACGCAATGGGAAGCCATCACCTCCTTCTGCGAAGCAGTCATGCGAGCGAAGGAGGTGGCGGAACGTGAGAGGGAGAGAACCTCACCTGACGTCGGGGGGCCTCCACGGCCACCACTGGCCTGTGGACGGTGAGCTATGGGCTAGCTCACCGTCCGTCCGTCTTATGACGACAGGCCGTGTCGACGGCGCGTTCGTGTTCCACGCGCGCCTCAAAAAGATGTCAGCAAAAGAAAGGGGCCCCCAAGCTCCGATGCCTGCCGGCGCTGCGGGACTGACGGGGCGAGGAAGGAACATGGATGGGTTTTAGTCAGTAAAAGTCTGACACTTCCTTAAGCCCCGCTCAGAGCTGGAGGATTTTAAGATTTCCCATACGAAAATGAAAAAGATATTAAGCATCTAATACAATTAATAATACAAATCAGCTGTTTCCCAATTCTTTAAGACTAGTTATAACAAATCAAGAATCAAGAAAAAAAAAACTCGTGTCCTGGTCCCATTTGTGTGCAACTGCCTCCCATATCCCGTATGCTAATACAATCATTACAGCCGAATTCCGATACCATCGCATTTCCATGCGGAACCCTTTCCTTTCTTATAAAATACCTTCACACAATCACGCTGTTAGTACTCGTTCTACATGGATTTATTCCAACCACTAATACAGCCTCCAACAAAAATATTACTTACTTCATAAAACATTAGCGCCCAAAGTTGTAAGATGTGTTTTTCATATTTACACACATAAATTCATAACTTGGTAAAATATCAACAATTAAAACAATACAGGGTGTTTTGGTAATTGGGTGCAGGCCTTGAAATGGGGGATACTAGACCTTATTTGCAACAATTTTGACCCGATAACTTGGGGTCCAAACTGGATGGTTTTTGAGAAATCGAACTTTAAAGTTTTTCTTGAAATGTTACACCTTTACACCATAAAGTGCCGATTGTGAGAAATCTACGCCATTCAGGATATTAAACTGATACTTTTCTGATAGCTCATGAACGAATGTATCCTCCGAAAACCAATTTATCAAAACAGTACATCTGCCTTTGGAAAATAGGCGCCATACATAAAGGTAAAATTTCTTGAAAGTTTTCTTGTTTTGTGAAACTTATCCACCTAATAGATGCTGATGAGCTAAGTGGACTGACCTGTCTGATGAAGGTGATGGGTTTCTGTCCCAGAGCGTGGCAGTCCCCGATGTTGGCGCGAACTACCCGCTCAAAGGGCTTCGGGACACCCTGTAAAAGAAAATATTCCTTCATTAGTAGATTTTAGTTATAATCGTAGTTCAAACAGCAACCTAGATAGGTAGTCAAACATTCAGTGGTTCCGATAAATTAAGTTGAAAGCATCTATTCTGACAATACATAAGTTCTGAAGTTGCTGGTGCAACAATAATAATAGTGTTTTTTGTTATCGTTTTATTTGAACAAATACTAAAAAACTAATATAAATTACATAAGAATATTAATGAATTTAAAAGAAATAATAGCTTTGATCTAGATCCGTCAAAACCTAATAACAGTATTCTAAGCAAATTCATAACTTCTTCTAATACTAAAACTCCAATATTTGCTGCTTTTTTTGTCTTTTGCAGATCTGTTTGCCAATCGGCAAAGGCCTCCTCCAACCTTTTCCATTCTGATCTTCCTAGAGCCACTCTGTTCCACATCACTCCTGCCACTTCTCTTATATCACCGTCCTACCTTGTCTATGGTCTGCCTCTTTTCCTTTTACCTTCCCTTGGATGCCATCTTGTCACCTGCTTACTCCATTAATACAGTGATACAATAATAAAAACGTATTTAAAACAAAGTGAAATCAACTTTTCTCTAATATTGTACCGTTATCATTATTCAGAAGTGAACGACGCATGACGCCAACTTTTCAATCAATCACAACAAAGATAAGTAAACTTTTTTGACTGACAAACCCTTCACACACCTAATAGTAGTCCACTTATTTCGAGCGCATAGATGGCGCGTGAGTGACAGAAGTCTCTGACCGCGACTAAAGAAGTTTCGAGTTCGATCCCGACCCACTCAATATTTACTTTTCGGATTAATAAAAATTGTTTGTGATGAAATTATTTCAAAAAGTACTGAAATAAATAACATTTCAATGTTTATTAATGAATTTGATGTTTTATAATATTCTTTTATATGTTTTCTGAATATTCTATGGAAATCAAAAGCACTTGAAATGAAATAACATAAAAAATATTGATCTCAAGTGTCTGCAGCTCAATAAACGGCGATGAATGAGAATAAACACAAACAAATCTCAAAATTATCGAGCGACTTTAAGACCCTCGAAAATACCAAACACTCTACTCCCAATAAAAAATCGCGTTCATCCAAGAAAAAAATTAACATATCCAGCACTACAGCAAATGAAGCATCAATATTGAATGCATCCACCCAAATAACACCGAATCACTTCCCGTCACAAGCTACTGAACATAGCGAAATACCTCAAAAACAAAGAAAGAAAATATGCATTTTAAGTAGCTGCAGAAGAAACGTTCCCGAACTACTATCAATTATGTCATTACCTTACACCACATGGCGGAATAAACGATCCTACGAACTCATCATAACGTCAACTTGAAACTTATGGTCTTTACTACGGATGATTACTGCATAATTCTCATAGGCGAAGCAGACTTTCAACGAACCGATAATTATTAATAATAATTAATAATATTATTAACATATGAAAAATCAGCTCAATTCTCAATCTGCGAGAGGAGAAAAATGAGAACGATAGTTTTCATAACATTACCAATCGAATTAATCGATTACAGAATTACTAAAAGAAAAGCTTTGCACAAGGTAATTGACTCAAAGTATTTGAGTACTTAAGTGTTTACAATATAGTGCATTTAATTAATAAAGAAAATATCAATTTATGGCTGAAAAACCCAAGTGATTGTCGATTTCAATCTTACTTTTAATAACAGCATTTAAACCTGCTGACGACTATGCTTTGTTTATTACGGATTCCGACCCTGCCTACCTTGTACGACACTTGCTTCCATTCTGGACACACCGAAGATCGCCCACACGTTTTACATGGAAGTGTTTTTTGGATTTTGCCACCGGCTTGGACTGTTAAAAATATGTACTTATCGCTGTGTGAATAATTGCAACTAATCACTGCCGACGACCGTCAGACGTGAAAAAAATCCGTCAGCGATTCGGGAGTGGCTTGAACTCTGGAAGTAAATATGTATAAACGTAACCCAGCTGGGCTAGGTACCAATATTGTTTCACCTGCACAATTTCTTAACGACATTTAAGAATAATAATTATTAAGATGAATAAACTATGTACCTACTACATTAAAATATGTTTTTTATTTATTCTGTAGGTACGCCTTTTCGAAAATCCATTTCTGTTGGCCAAAAAGTCGTGGATCACATGAAACAGGGAGTTATATGAGGTAATTTCCAACAAAAAATCTTTCTCCAACATGGCCATAACTTCATTGCACGAAAAGATATGAATTATTTCAGATTTTTCAATGAAACTACCGAGTGTTTTTTCAATTTAATCAGTAAAAAATTAAATGGATTAAAAACAACAAAACAAAAGGTGTTGTAATATGACTCGATATTGTATCAATACTACAAAAATTGTATTACAGCTCTTGTTATCAAACTTAACGAGCAATGATTTTTTTCCGTAAATTTTGAAACGTTACAAAAAATTACTTCTCACTTTAAGAGCACCATTTGAAAACAAATGTATTACGGAAAAGTGACCCTGTATTAAAAGAACTTGCTGGTTTAATCCTGATTCAAATGAAGTACAACACTTTACTCTTTGATCTTTAGTTTTGGGTTTATGGTCGTTCTAAAAGGGATCCAGAAATTATTTTTACATATGAAACGGCTCCTTTTAGTGTCCAAGCTAATAAATCATATGTTAAAATAAATAAAAACATTTTGATGATTTTTTAAAAAAAAAACAGCGTTAGATGTTTCGGAAAATCGGCAACCAAAAAATCATAAATAATTAGCACTATAATCATCTGTAAGGATACTTGTGTTTAACTCTCCGTTTAAGAGATAATTCAATTTTTCACACTAGCTTCATACAAATTTTTCGTAAAAAAATGATAATTCCTTCGTTTTTGCGCAGAATTAAATCTGGTGTCTTTTTTGTGTATAGTAACTACTAATAAAACCTATATCCGGCAAAAAAACCGGGACTTGCAAATTGAAATCCCTAAGTCTATGAAAGCAGATTTCCAGCCCACCGTACGCCGCCAAGGTGCACTGAAATCAAAATCACATGATGAAACAGCCCTTTACTCAAAAACTTTCCTTGGAATGCAATGGCACAAAAAATCTATACTAATATTATAAACAGGAAAGATTTGTATGTTTGTAACGAATAAACTCAAAAACTACTGAACCGATTTATATAATTCTTTCACCGTTGGAAAGCTATATTCACCCTGAGTAACATAGGCTATATTTTATCCCCGTACTCTCACGGGAACGGGAACTATGTGAGTGTAACCGCGTGACGTCCGCTATATTTTATAAACTACCTAAGTCAATAAAAGTATCAAGAGATATCATTTCGTTTAAAATAAACTCTATTCTTAACACAATAAAAACTTTTTTGCAAAAAATAAAACCGACTTCAAATAAGTTTTTGAAGTCGGTTTTATTTTTTGCATAAAAGTTTTTATATTTCATTGTTTAGTGGTTCACATGTGCATACCCTTTCACAGCGTACCGGCGTGATTTTTTGTTATGAACTGGTGTAAACAATAGACAGACATGAGATTTCAGCAATCCCAGTACATTTGCTATCATTTATTGAGGAGTTCCGTTGCCTATCTCCGAAGTTCTTCATCAGATCTTTGCCAAATTGAAATTTTTTTTTTTTTTTTTTTTTTTGTACTATAATATTAAGAACAAAAGTCTTAATAATTAATTACGATCTAGCCTAAAAGACTAATAAGCAATTTAACTCTAACTTAATATGTTACGTGATAGAATATGTTAAAACTAAGAATAGTGTTCATTTGCACTTTTACACAAGTCCGTAGCACTTTCTTAGAGTCTAATATAATTTATAAAACACTATGTTCATGTGTTATATGAATAGCACAACTGATTGTTACTATTACTCATTCACTTTGTACACTACACTAATTCAAAAGGTTTAGTTCTTTTTAGCCTACGCACTAAGTCTGTGTTGTCTAGCAGCTGAATTGCCTCAACATTCACGTGTCGATGAAGTCTGTGTTCGTGGGCTTCAGCAAATTTTTGGATAATAGTGGTGACGAATTCCATTTTAAGGTCACGATGAAGGTCGTCATTTCTTATGTACCAGGGTGCATTGACAGCATCCCTAAGTACTTTATTTTGGAATTGCTGGATTATTTTGACGTTGCTTTGTTTAGTACAGCCCCAAAGTTGGATGCCATACGTCCAAATTGGCATCAGAATATGCTTGTATAGGGTTATTTTATTATGTATTGATAGACAAGATTTCTTTCCGAGTAACCAATACATACTTTTATATCGTATATCGAGTTCCTGTCTTTTCTTTTTCACATGAGCTTTCCAACGCAACTTGGCGTCGAGAGTGATGCCAAGGTATTTCGCTGTATTAGCATAAGGTACTTGCGTACCATTTATGTAGATTGGGTGATAGTCCAAGTGTTTGTTTGTAAAGTCAATGTGAATTGATTTTAACTCATTCAGTTTGATCTTCCATTTTTGTGTCCAGTCATAAACTTTGTTCACAGCTAGTTGAACTTTTTCTACTGCTTCTCGGTGGCTTGATCCAGTAGCCATAATTGCAGTATCATCTGCAAAGGTCGCAATGGTGTTGTTTTCCAGTTCTGGGATGTCACATGTGTATAACAAGTACAAAATTGGGCCTAGCACACTTCCTTGAGGTACACCAGCTTTTATAGCTTTTAGCTCGGAATATGCGTCCTCCTGCCGTATTCTAAACATTCTGTTAGTAATGTACGACTCTAGGATATCTGCAAATTCTGGTAGCATGCGTCTGAGCTTGAATATTAGACCCTTATGCCAAACTTTATCAAAAGCTTGCGCGACATCTAAAAAGACGGTGGCGCAGACTTCCTTGTTTTCTAGTGTTTTTTCAATGATGTTAGTTATTCTATGTACCTGATCTATTGTTGAGTGTTTTTCCCTGAAGCCAAATTGATGATTTGGAATAAGGTCTTTTTCTTCTATTATTGGTTTTAACCGTTTCAATAACAGTTTTTCAAATAGTTTTGATAACACGGGCAACAGAGAAATAGGTCTATATGATGATGCTTCATGGGGTGGTTTCCCAGGCTTTGCAATCATAATGACTTCAGCAACCTTCCATGACTCAGGTACATGTTTTAAGATAAATGCAGCATTGATAAGCTTGGTCAGCTTTACTATAGCTTTGCGCGGGAGGTGTTTTAGAATTTCACCTGTAATGAGGTCGTAACCCGGAGACTTTTTCGAGCTTATGTTATTTTGAATTTCTCTCATTACTTCTGCTGGTGTCACAAGCTTAATTCTTTGGTTTTGTGATAAATTTTCACTCACAAGTGTTTCGATCGAACTTCCATTGAGTTGAAAAGTTTCTTCTAAGTGTTGAGCAAACCTTAACGCTTTTTGGTCATTATTTATGGCCCATTTTCCATCGCTTGTTCTGATGGGCGGTATTTGTGTTATCGGCCTTTTAAGATTTCTTGTCGCTTTCCAAAGGGAGTAGTCCGTTGATTTGTCATTGGTTAGCTGCAGAAGGTTGGCACTCAGAGATTCATCCTCAAATTGTAGAATTTTCCTCTTTAATCGTTTAGTTAAGTTATTTAATGATGTTTTATCTCGTGGGCACCTTGTTTGCTGCCACTGCTTCCTTTGTTTCCTTTTCTCAGATAGTAAATCCACAATTTCTTTAGGATAGATAAATCCCTTATATTTATGTTTTAATTGCGGTGTGTTGTTCCACGCACATTGTTGGATGTCAACAATATATTTGTTTACTTCTGAGTCAAGCTGATCTTGCTTTTTTATAGAAGTGTTAAGGTCTATTATATTATCTAGATCAAGGGCAAAACTTTGCCAATCTGTTAATTTATTAACCAGTGCCAAATTGAAATGAGATCACTCCGAGAAAGTACTCTTTCTAAAACTACCCAAATCGCTTCTGTTGTGCTTATGAAATTTGAAGGGTCCCCTTTATTTCTCCAGGATACCATCATTAGGATCCTGACTTGATGATTATTAGCCAATTGGGAAGTATACCCTTTCAAACAATTAAAAAACTAAATCGGTCCAGTCATCTTCGAATAATCGGGGAACATTGATTTGAGAACATCCTCCTTTTTGAAGTCGGTTAATAACGACATTATGATAGGTGACTCAAATATCCGGATAGCCTTTAAAAGATTTGGCCGAGTATACTTGCTAGTATGTAACATGTAGTACAGTTTCATCTGGCATATAAATAAACCTGTGTAGAAGTTCAGAAATGTTATGGGGATGTTGCAACCAAACAGCTGACAACGAAAAATACGCCAAATGCGTAAAATGTCTTAAGGCATATCATTATTCATGTCTTTCTTTGGCTGACGACTACAATGTACCTGTTAAGTGGCATTGTCCTGAATGTCTAAACTCGGGCCCGAAACTTAGCAGGTCTGATAACACGCCTTTACGTAACATCTCAACAACTAGAGGTAATAACAGACAGGCCGTTGGATCTCCACCTCAGGTGCCTGTTCAAATTGCGTTATCACCCGACGATATTCGTCTACTCATTCAGGAAGCAGTTAAAAAGGAACACGCAGAGATGTTAACTAAGTTCATAGATAATATTAAACTTACCTTGAATCAACAGTTGCAACCAATAAACGAGCAAATGGAGAATATGGAAAAATCCATGGCTTTTATGAATCATCAGTATGAAGATCTTTTAAAAGAGTATACCTACAGCGTCCAAGGAGAATATGAAGGAATTGCAAAGGGAAAACTCTGAGATGAAAGTATGTATTAACGACTTGACTTCACGCATAAATCAACTGGAGCAGCAATCCCGTGCAGACAATGTGGAAATTCAGTGCCTACCGGAAAAGAAGCAGGAAAATTTGATAGAGATTGTCTCACAATTATCTAAAGTAGTTGGGAGCGGTATTCTAGACCGCGACATTAAGCATTGCACAAGAGTTGCAAAACAAAATGCCAGCAATTCCCGCCCGCGTGCCATTGCTTCCCCCGCAGTCGTGATCAATTTCTTGCAGCTACCATAAAATTTAATAAATCGAATCCAGACAACAAACTGAATACCACACACTTGGGATACTCTGGACCTAAATCCCCGATATACATTACAGAACATCTGTCCACTACAAACAAGGCACTCCATGCTGCCGCTAGACTCAAAGCAAGGAAATCGGATACCAGTTTGTCTGGGTACGAGGTAGTCGGATATTCATGCGGAAGGCACAGGAATCGGAACATATTCTAATTAGGAACAAAGATACTTTGAATAAACTGGTTTAATGTTTTTTTTTTTGTCGTTAAAAATTCAATCTGTTTTTGTCAATGTAACTGTAAATATTTTTTTTTAGCATTCTCGGATTTAAGGATATATTATCAAAATACTAGGGGCTTACGCACTAAATGTCATGATTTTTATCGACAAGTTTGTTGTGAAAACTACGATGTAATAATATTAACCGAGACTTGGCTAAATGATTCTGTAATGAGCTCAGAGCTATTTGATAACAGATATGTAGTCTATAGGCGAGATAGGGATAACAGGAAAAAAGATGGAGGGGGTGTTCTGATAGCCGTACTTAAGGGAATGAGTTCAATTCGGATGACTCAATGGGAAAGCAACTGTGAAGATCTGTGGGTTATCATAGACAACTCGATTACAAAGTCTGTCCGTCAACTAGCTCTGTGCGCAGTTTATTTGCCCCCGCCTGTACTTCTTTCAACCCTAGGACATTTCTTGGACTCTTGTAATAATATATTTTAACAGTCGGGTTTAAAGTCGTGTATAGTTGGTGACTTTAACTTAAGCAATATTGACTGGAACTTGGTAAGTGAGTTAGATAGTAGTTATATGGCACCAGGCATTGGTCACTTGTTAACTGATTTTAGTAATGTAAACAATTTATCTCAACTGAACAATGTAACATATAAGTCAGGACGCATACTAGACCTTGCGTTGACCAATTTAAGTTCTGGTAACGTATGTCCTGCTCAGAACCCCCTAAGTATTATTGACCCTTTGCATCCCCCAATTGAAATTAATTTAAAATCATATTTAGGAGACAAGACTTCCGTATAATAAATAGTATCAAAAGACTAAATTTTTACAAATTAGATTACGATGTTATTTGTAAGCACTTGAATGAGATTGATTGGAAACTCTTATTTGATGGTACGCGCGATGTGAATGATATGCTTAGTATACTCTACGATCAAATTAAAATTATTATAGAGATGCAAGATCCCCCTACCCCCCGTAAACACAAAACACACCCTCCATGGTTCGATAAAAACTTGATATGAACATTGAGAGAAAAGGAAAAGATACGCCAGAGATACAAAACCTATAAAAACCCTATGGATGAGGTCGAACTGAATCTGCTGAGTAAACGGTGCTCGGTAATGGCAGCCTCCTGTTACAATAAGTATATGAGCAACCTAGAAGCTGCAATATCCAGCGATCCGAAGCGATTTTGGACTCATATCAAGGACAAGCGAGGTGGTACTAGTTCGTACCCCCTAACGATGACTGACGGAGTCACGTCGTCTTCGGATGGCATCAACATCTCTGAAATGTTTGCTGGTCATTTTTCCTCCATGTACAGTCCACACTATGTGTCTCGTCATTTATCTTCCTCAGAGTACATGCAGAACATGTCAGCCTATAGTTTACCTTTGACAACGCCAACGATTGAGATTGATACCGTGCTCACTAAATTGAAATCTCTGGATCGCCGTAAAGGCGCTGGCCCCGATGGAATCCCTCCTTATTTTATCTCCATGTGTGCTTCGCCTCTGGCGGCTCCCTTAACACTGATATTTAATCGCTCGCTTGCGTAGGTAATTATAAGCCAATTTCAATTTTGTCTACGTTAGCCAAAGTTTTTGAATCCTTGATTTGTTCCTACATCCAGTCTCATTTGAAGCTTTACCTTAGTGATACCCAGCATGGCTTTGTGGGTTCCAGATCTACGTCTACAAACCTAGTGACTTTCATGGAGACCCTAACGCGTGCCATTGACTCTGGGAAACAGATTGACGTGATATATACTGATTTTAGCAGGGCTTTTGATCGCGTCCCGCATAATATACTACTACATAAGTTAGCTGCTTACGGCATCACTCTGGTTCCCTGCTTGATTGGTTTAATTCGTACCTCGACGATCGTTCCTTCTTTGTTGCCCTCAATGGCTATCAATCAAGCTCCTACAAGGTTACATCTGGCGTCCCGCAAGGATCACATATTGGCCCAATTTTATATAACCTGTTTGGCAATGATCTCGTCAATGAGTTAAAATTTTCTGAGTGCTACATGTATGCTGATGATTTAAAATTTTGCAGAGTAATTGAATCAGACCTTGATGTTAAGTTGCTACAGAAAGATATTGACATGTTAGTAGAGTGGTGTGATGAAAATGGGATGAGCTTAAATATTGACAAGTGTTAGCACGTGAAATTTACCAGAAAAACAAAATTACCGCGATGTGATTATTACATCAGTGGTAACTTAGTGCAGGAAGTGGAACAGATAAGAGACTTGGGTGTTCTGTGTGATAAGCAGTTAACATTAGTACCCCACATTGAAAATGTATTTAAAAAAGCCTCAAGAATGCTTGGGTTTGTCATACGTAATGTTACTGGTTTTCGACGCTATAAAACTAAAATTGTGATATATAATTGTCTGGTCCGCAGCACTTTAGAATACTGCAGCACTGTATGGAGACCTCACTACGCCTCCCACACACTAAGACTGGAAAGGGTTCAAAAACGTTTTCTGTGGCATCTAGCATACTCTTCCGGGATGGCATCTTATAAAGAGAGACTCTTGCATTTTAACATGATATCCCTACAGAAGAGGAGAGACTTACTGGATTCAACATTTCAATTTAAAATCTTGAGAAATAAAATTGAATGTCCCCAATTATTGAGCATGATCAAATTCCGTGTGCCTACGAAAAGCCCACGAGCTCCTGTAACCCCTTTACGTCCTCCTCCTCGCAGGACCGTACTTGGTGCTAATTCGCCTATCCCCGCCGATGTAAATTATTGAACAGCTGCAGTGATCTCGTTAATGTACACTCTGACTCACTTAGTAAGTTCTGAAGTATTATATGCAAAAACTTGTAAAATTATCTTGAGTTCAAGGAAAGTACCTACTTCATGTTTATTTTGGTTTTACTGTTAATCATGTTATATTTTATTTTGATTTTACATTTTTTGTTAAATTTAATTTAATGATTTTAGTTTCATTTAATTTTGATTTCATTTATTGTAAATTCATTTAATTTGATTTTATGTAATTTTAATTTTATTTAATTTTAACTTTATCTTGATTCCATTTTTTGTTTTTATTCAGATTTAATTGTCATTTATCATTTTGTTTTAATTTTGATTTTTATTTCAATTTTGATTTTAATTTCAATTTCAATTGTGATTTTGATTTTTAATTTTGATTTTATTTCGATTTTAATGTTGAATTTGATTTTGATTTTGATTTTAATTTAATTTTGATTGTTATTTTAATTTATATTTGTTTGTAATTTGCATTGTGAAAATGAATTTAATTTGGATTTAATTATGTATTTAAAAACCATAGCTGAGTGTGAGTACATTACTCATCTGATTCTCAGTAGACACTCAACGACAAATAAGTAGTGCATGATGTGCTTACCTGTAAGAGGTTGATACACTTGTCTGTGATTCTATTGAATGTATAATAATTATTGTATCTTTGAAGCAGTGTATTCAATTGTTGGTGAGCCAAATAAATAAATAAAATAAATGTGTAGGTATACTACAGGGATTTGCTCCTAAGAATTTTATTGAAGAGTTCCGTTCCTTTGTCATGGATCCATAATCAGAAGTAATCAGAACCTAACCAAATTCTCATCAAACTACCCTTGAAGTACAGACTTGCCAATAAAAAAAACAAAACATGTCACGGTAATAGGCTTATCCCCAATAAATGGAACTAACTGTCGAAAACTGGGAGTATTGAACACATCTGCGTACCCCCTCAGAACATACAGGCGTGATGTTCTGTCATGATGTTGTTGATAAACAATAAACATCCAAGCAATCACTGCAGATTTGCCGTGTATTTTTGAAGAGTTCCATTGTATATCTCCGAAGATCAGCATCAGATCTTCAACAAATTAAAATGGGACCACACGGGAAGCACTAGCTTGATTTAAAAAAATCATCAAAATTGGTTCACTCATTCGAAAGTTCTGAGGTAACAAACACAAAAAAAAAAAAAAAAAACTGTCGAGTTGATAACCTCCTCTTTTTGGAAGTCGGTTGAAAAGCATATTACTCCATCAATGAATACCTAGAAGAAAATGAAAACTGTTTTTATTTTATATTTTAATACTTTTATTTTGTTTTGTTTTGTTCTTATTTTATTTTATATTTTTAATACTTTGATTCACTAATTTAATTACTTGTTTTTAGTTCTTAGTATTGTTATTAGCTTCGTATTAATTAAATTAGGATTGTTATTAAATTCGTAATTTTGTTTTTGTTTAATGTTTATTTTATTAAATATTTAATATTAGGGAATTAGCTGTAGTAACTTTATTTAAGTAAATGTTAAGCTACCTAAACAATCTTCAAACCTACACTTATTAATGTGTAAACATAATTTGTACGCCTTGTAAGGCAGCACATAGTGAGACTTTACTTATTTTTAGAACACCATATACCTACTTTTACCTATCATGTGTGTCTGTGTTGTTTGTCTTTCATAGCCTCTCTCAAACTCCAGTATCTTCTCCAGCTGTTCGTAATTCTTCTCTTCACTTCCTCGCCGTTCAGGTTCTTTTTGGGTTATGAGTTGTCACGGATAGATGTATTCATCAGTGTAGTTGACTTTGGAATTTTTCATCAGTATCGTGGTTTTCTGTCCATTTGTCATCATCCGTTTCTGGCGTTAGAACTGTCAACACCACAGTGACAACCTACTGAAGAATCGATGTGGATAAAAATGGTTAATTTGGGCTTTTAGTTTAAACTTCGCCACAAATCACAGTAGCTGGTATACCTACCTGCCACTAATGTCAGGCAAGAAAAGATTTATTCGTCTCCAATGTACCATGTTTAAGCACAAGTAAAAAATATTATTTTCTATTCCATTCATAGCCGACGAAACAAAAGGAGGTTCTCAATTCGACGTGTAAGTATATTCTTTTATAAGTATGACCACGCACAATTTTTACAAAGAAAACCGATTTGAACGATTCTTTTTTTTTTAACTCAAAATAACGAGTAAAGTTGGTAAAACAGGGATTGATTGATTTTTTTCCTACTAAATTTCCAATTGTGAATCCATTTTGTTTAAATTTGACACACATTGCAAGACGTCCTCAACAGTTTACAGCAGCTCTAACTTTTGTTATTGGAATCATTTTATGCACCTTGATGAGGAATATGTTTTTCATATTTAAATTGTGTTTTTATATAGAATACCACAAATAAACATTATTTGAAATGAAAAAAGAATAAATTAACATTGATTTGTGTTCTAAATTAAAAAAATATGTTAATTTTATATTTGTCACATGAGGCTGTTTAGTGGCTTTATTCCTTTGCTTTTTTTCAATCTGGCGCAAGCAAAGCGCGGAAATAAACACAAATTACATCACAGTTTCTTAAAAAGTCATAACCAAAATGTTTCTTTTTTTAATTATAAATTATAGGTAGAGTATTATTCCTACGCCGTTGACGGCAAGACATAACGTTAATTTTGTTACTGCACTTTTTCTATACCGGTCTATGTTCTAAATTTGAGAGTTGAGAAAGCACTAGAGCAGTTCCAAAGTCATGACTAAGACACCTCACAGATATCCAACAGCGCAACATTACGCAGACTGTATGCTGTATGACAGCTATTTCTGTTCCAATCGGCTATTAAAACAAATGCCAGTTTGGCTCCCCCCGATCCCAAGAAACGTAAACACATAAATCCTAGCATCCAGCATAAAACTAAGTTTGCAAGGCACCATTAGGAGGATTTAAACTAAAACGTTCAGTAATAGAATGGCTACTAAAACAGGACTATCATAAAACGGAATCACCTCTAATTTACATAGCCTAATAAACATCCTCACTTTGTCTCAATCACCTAACTCTCGCACACCAGCTAAATACTCCCACGTGCATAACACAGCAAAGAAACACACACTCACTTCATGGATTAAATACTCCCACGTGCATAACACAGCAAAGAAACACACACTCACTTCATGGACTCCACTCACTATAAGCATAACTCCCCACACTGTGCACACTCCTCACACGCGCACCCTCTTAGCACAGTCCACTGGCACGTCAATATAATAAGTAAACCACTATATAGCCCGACACTGCTCCCTTGGATAGCCTAGATGGCCTTGTTTAAGGGACAGGGTTGAACGTATTGTACTCATCGATTAAGGCTAAATGAAGAACTTCAATCTGTTTAGTGCAATCTACCTGGTTTTTGTTGTTTTAAATGTTTTTTTTTAACTTCATCAGTACGAATTTATGTTTTTTTGGCTATAAAACTAAGTACAAGTATGAACAAAATGATATCCTGGAGTCGTACCTTTTCGATCTCCCTCTCGATCTGCAGGGCTCGCTGCACGATGGGTCCGCGCACCGCGTACTCAATATTCAGCAAGTTCTGGTTGATGTTCTCCGCAGTCAGACAGTTGTCCAGCTTCATCGTAGTGCTAAGTTATACTGTACTATGAAGATTATCAGAGGAGGCAGGCGCAGGCGACACACCGACGGAATGTACTGCTCAAGTGATCCAAGTGCCCATCGATAATAACTATTTAAACATACCCCCGCGCGATTGCCACACGCGTAAGGCTGCGTTTCCACTAGAGATGAGCAAGGATGCGATGCGAGAGATGTGTGTGGAACCAATCACATAACTAGAATACCTCAAGCTGAGAAAAAGAAGCGTTATCATTGGTTAGTTTCACACGCATGTCTCGCTACGCATCCTCGCACATCTCTAGTGCAAACGCAGCCTTATGATTGGCTCGCTGACTGTCGACTGACGCATTTTTTTTAACGAAGCCAACGTTCTATCATCTATCATCAGTTTAATACAAAATACACTGTTTTAAGATCGGCTTTTGTTGAAATGTCTATTACTTTTTTAGAGGCCCTTTTGGTAGTAGCTACGAAACTGTTACCAAAATGTAACTCGAACTTTTAATAAAAAACCTACTTACTAGATAAAGGTCACGACACCAAGCATTTTAAGAACACCGACATAAAAACAAGGACACTCATCCAATAATCAAATAACGATTTGTATTTTAATTAGCAGCGATTATTTATTGATTCAAAACAGAAATAAATTATGAAGACTTCTGTTTTATTTAAAACCAATCAACGATAAAGAAAATCTAAGGAAGTTTACATTGCAAAAGTAGTACAAATATCATGAGGATTTAAAATATCTCTTTTTTGAATTATAAAATATCTATTTTGTTTGATTTATTAACAAAACACAAAAATGAAATAAAATCTCTAATTTCATACTTTTAAATATTGAAATGAGACCGTAATGACGGCTACTAGAATAAAATGTTGCCACTTATTATGCAAGAGACATCTCATTTAAACATTATTTCTCAATCACGCAAATCTATATTAGAATGAAAAGATAGCAACTACCGAAAATAGAATCGCATCAAAAACATAACATGTGTAAGTACAAAAATCCAAGTCCCGCAAAGCAGTTCTTCTAGCTTAAAAATGTCTATACTAGATACAATGACTTGTCCATCGCACGGCAATATTTAATCATATTCATTTTGTGTGTAGATTATTGCCGTTTGCGATTGCCGAGTCATTGTTTTTACATTTCTGTACATGTTTTTGATGAGATCTTATGTCTTTTTGTAGATAGCTGTAGTCGTAGTATACAGGGTGTAAACGGACCCTTCAAGAAGCCGTCAACCAAGCATTCTGTACATCGAACTAAGTAACTTTACGCAAAAATTATTGCTGGGAAACGACTTTTTTTGGGGTTGAAAATTATTTCATTGCCAGCACCATTAACAGTTCCATGATGGAACTACTGTTTTTTTATAATCACTAGTTACATTTTATAATAATCTAAAAATAAATGGAACTACGAGTAATGTTGAATTTTGTTATCACTAGTTCCACATCATTGCCACTAGTAACATTAACAGTTCCATGATGGATCTAATACGTTTTGTGGTAGAACTCAATATAACGCACTCAAAACATTGTGTTGATGGACGCATTTACTAATAAACGGGTTATGGAGGTATTTTAAGCAAAGTAATGAACTTAAAAACTAGTTTTTGAAAAAAAAAACTTGTGACAAAGTCGAAACTTTGACCTCCAATATCTCCGAAACTTGCCTTTCATTGAGAGGCCTTTGTCCCAGCAGTGGGAACAATTAATAGGCTGATGATGATGATGATTTCCAAAACTAATAGGTTCCCACTTCCAAGGTATAGTCCAGAACAAAAATAATTAATATCACAATGACGGGGAGAACAAGTGCCTCTCGGCTTCGTAAACAGACCTTCTGTTTACACACATAAGGTGTATTAAAGGAAACATCGTCTGTGATTGACTATACCTAATTAATTAATAACTGCTTCATCGGTCTCGTGGTCTCAAGTGAGACTGCTGAGGTTTCGGGTTCGATTCCCGGGCCGGACAACAAGTAACGTTATAACTGATTATGCTAATGCTTATGCTAACGAACTCACAGATACGAGTGTCAGTAGACACGGAGCTCGGATGTGTGTCCGGTGTATGTCAATAGGCCTGCCCCTATTATAAGGGACTTCTGGCGAGATGTGAGAGTACTATAAGGAACATCTCTGCTTAACTCTTCGTGGATAACAGGTGTGATGTTATTATTTATTCTGATTGTCGGAGCATTTTAGGTAGAAGCAACATGATTTACAGTACATGGGTACTTAATTACGGAGAATAGATAAATAAATATCCCTTCAAAGTTTTTTAGTTATTTAGACAGCAAATTACAATTCAGCTCTGAGATTCTCTAGAACTGCTTCCATTCAATTTGAAATACTTGTTACTATAAATACTGAGTCAAACAGTTTAACGGAGATATATTTTCTTCCAGCTGAACCGAGAGAGTTTATCTGCAGTAATCTAGATTGCTCCAGGGAAGCAATCACAGTTTGTTTGAACGCTACATTGTTTAAGATAAGATAAGATAACATAACATAATTAATTGCAAAAAAAACATTGATTCCGTTTCGGTCCATTAATCATCACGTTTATCTTGTTTTCAAAGTTGAATTATGTAAGTTTTACAAATTGCGGAATTATTATTTCGAAGAACAGGTCTGATTCCTAGCACGGGACAGATTATAACGGGTATGTCTCCACCGATCACAGTATCAGATCACGTTAGCAACGGATCACGGCGAGTTGTATACACTGATATCGTTATCCGTTTCCTTCGTTATCGTGTTACCCACTGATCACGAAACCCGTGGCGACATGAAAAAAAAAATCGAAACTGATCACGATGTACAGAGACGAAATAAAATAAAACATTTTTTGAAACTGTTTTTTATCTACTTTCCCAAACGAAAAAATAGTTACTCATATCAACCTGATGGGATACAATGTTGGGCCTTGAAAATGAAACGTATGCCTTGTACATACATACGTTCGGTCACCTGCTGGCAACACAGATGAGTTCAGTGTGGCTGCAGGATTGCATCAAGGGTTTGGCTTCGTCGGGTTAGTTAGTGTACTCATTATTATTGGTTCAATGTTGAACATTTCTGCTAACCTTCAGCATATCTTTGCTTTATTATAGCAGATGCGCACGCACTTGATTTGCTATGCTTTGCTATCCGCAGACGGAGCTGGGCAGAGTCCCCTCCCACCAACTAAACATACTGTGTACACCTACCAACTGTGCGACACCTACCAGCTGTGCTACAACGAATGTCATAACTATCGTCGTGGATTAAAACTAAAATTCCAACTTTGTGAAATCGAACAATATATAGGTACCCAATTTCTTATCTTACAAGCTGGTTAGTAACATTTTCCCAGGAATTGGCGCACGTAGAAACATTAATTAGGCGGCAGGCGCAGTGGTCCGGGTGCGCTTCCCGAGTAATAAACAGTGATGAATCGCGTGACTGTCGGTCGACACACGAGCCACAACCAGAAGGCCCGAAGATGAAACCTTTCAACTTTTAGATTCCCGACCGGCTACGGATATCGGACACTGACAGATATGTCAGTACATTACTTGGCTTGCAGAATCTATCTCTAATGTCCGCAATTTGTCCGTAGGTACCGGTTTTATCGAACCTTAGATTCCATCATAATAATTTTGTTTCATGAGTTGCGTGCGAGTCAGTGTTGAATATTCTTCCACAAGTTCTTATCGAGTAGACCTTCTAATACCCTCTATATTGTGTGTGTTGTAAGGGGGTGGGCAGTGGTCGTGGCTCGTTAGGTAAATGATTAATATGTCCGAAGAAATAGCGGCGTAATTCAGCGGAAGTTATTGTGGTAGGGCAATCAGGCACACGACAATGTGCGGGGAACATTGTGTGCTGGTGTAGGCTACGAGACTGCTCGTACAATTAGTTCAAGATTTTTCTTTATTTTGCTGCTATAAAATGTAATTGAATAAGACCAAAGAATTTTAGATGAGGAGCTCCGGAAACCAGATAATATACGGAGCGATTATTTTAAGTGAAACATCATGGGGATATTCGAATCCATAGGAGCTACCGGGAAACTTAAGCTCTTTTTTTATGGAAATAATTTTTAGTACATTTTTTGGCCAAACGTGAGTTGTGCATATGTCACCGTAAAATTCACAAACACATTCGATTGTAAAATAACTAGAGAGATTGTCAGTTCTCGAAATATTGTTAAACGAACATACTTCTTACAATAAAAAGCATTTTTTTCGGTAGATTGTAATCTATCGAAGTGAAACCGTAATATTGTGAAATGCATGCGATGGAAATCAACTCGTGCGGTGTGGATGAGAGGAAGGGAAGGAGGGGTCCCCCTTGCCTAATGGTACCACTCTCATGAAAAGATAATGTACCATTCCTGAGAAATACCGATTAATATTACCTAACCTCAAAACACTTTATATTCCCCTAAAAAGCGTAGTCGTTGGAGCCCCTATTTCTGAGTGCAGAGTTTAAAGGAACCTAACTAACCTAACGTGAGGGTGCCCCAAGTCCCGATTATGGGGGCAGAGATGCTTCCACAATATTACGGTTTCACTACGATAGATTACAATCTACCGAAAAATAATGCGTTGTATTGTAAGCAGTATGTTCAGTTGACAATATTTCGAGAGTTTACAACCTCGCTAGAGAGATTGAGAGATAACAATCTAACGTGTTTGACAATTTGACGGTGACACATATATTGAAAGGGAGGCGTTTGTTTTGTTAGGAACATGTAATAAGGAGGGATGAAACGTATATGTATATGATGTAAAAGATTGGTGATTATGAGTGTTGACGGATGGAGAGGGAGAGGAGGGAGAGGAGGGCCAAGAGAGGAGAGACGGATGGATTGTGTAAGGCATGATAAAAGAGAAAGCAATAAATGATGCTGTCACGTCTTATAGGGAAAATGCGAAGATGAAAACGTGTTGCTCCAACCCCAGGTAGAATGAGATAAAGGCAGGAAGATGACGAGTAATTATTGTCCATAAAAATTAGAAAAATGAACAAATAAAAAATATGCCGCTCGACTATGAACCATTGCATTGTAAGGAAAGATGAAAAATCGGGACAGCGGAAGTTGCTCAAAATCAAATATTATCACTGTATTTTGAAAAAAAAAATGCTGAGTGTAAAAATGTTTCTCATGTTTTAATAACTAGTAAAATACATCTTATCAAAATACTTTTATAACAACAATTATATAATTTTATTTAGTTTAAACTTAAATAATACATGAATTAACTTAACATTAAAACATAGCTCGTATGTTTACACCAACACATTTTAGTAGCAGTTTTGTTTTAATCACAAAACCGCGAATACTGAAACGTCACTCAAAAAGTACTTAGCACTTATATTTAACAGATACTCAAAAATGACGTTTGGCCATACAAAATTTAAAGTTTAGGAGCTGCTCAAATGTTAAGCAGCCTTTAATTTTGAGTGACATTTCAGTATTCGGGGGTTAGTGAGTAAATTAAAAAAAAGGCTCTTCAAGTTTTCTTCGCACACTACGCGTACGACCACGACTTGTCACCTGACCGGTCGCTATCTTGAACCAAACTGGTCAGACACGTTACGACTGTCTTCCAGGGCAAAAGTCGTGGTCGTGGGCCCGTAGTGCGCCCGCTCCCTAACCAGAATAATCTTGTCTGCAAACTATGATAAGTAGTACGAATCGTTAAAATTAGTAAAAATGAAGATCGAACTTCAAGTTCGGTCAAACTGGTACGGACAGCGGACAACTGAATTATCCGCCAGTGCCTGGTGTACTCGTATGACCGAAATTTTGGCCCCTATCTGAAATTCGACCTTATGACACATGTTTACATTGTTGAATTATAATTAACTCTGAAATGGCTCTTCCTCTTTTCTACCTCTTCCCCTTCTCAGGTACACGTACACGTCACGCGTACAGCTCTAAGAAGTTGTAGTGGAACCGCCGGATGCTGTCCATCATGTACTGGAACTCCTCGCGAGGGTGAAGGATGGTGGTGCGGAAGTGGAACGTGCCCGGCAGCTGACCGAACCCGGTGCCCGGAATCACACACACTCCTGGGAAAGAAGATCTTTATAGTAATGGAGAAGAGACTTTTGACTGCTGCATTTTGACAACAGTTGTCGTGCCGTAAGACAAAGTTAAAGATTTTAGTGAGAGACATCTCCGAAAAGTTTCACTTACAATTTTTGTCACTTGAATGTTTGGAAACGAAAACTGACTAGAAAAATAAAACTAGCGATCTCGACAACAGAACTCGGCTGTCCAAGTTCACCCAACAACAAACAAACATACCTACAGTCTACACACAAGCGAGTCTACAAGTTGAACAGGAAACATTCAAGTTATGCACCACAAGTTGGGACTCGCACAACTTGTAGTTAAGTATGCAGCTCGAAGTTACGGCACATTACCAGGAGCCGCTTACCTGCAGCGCTAATTAATAAGTGTGAGCCATTACTGACGTGCCCGCCAACTTTAAACACCTTGTATGTTTCCTCAGAGCGTCGTGACTAACTTAAACACCATGTATATTGCCTTCGGGTGTCGTGGGGTCTATTAGGGACTTCCACCTGTTTGAGAACGTCGTGACGGGAAAAATTGGGTCAGGTGAGCTTTTGAAGGATCGCTGGTTGTTTTTGGTATACGCTTAAATTATATTGGACTCTTTGGGCTCAGACATGCTCAAGAAAAAAAAGTTAGAAATTATGAGAACAGAATGAAACTATATCTATAACCTCACACAGCAGGTCAATAAGTAGGTCTTGGAACAATACCTGTCTCTTCGAGTAGTCGTAGGCAGTAGAACTCGTCGGGGCTCATGCCGAGCTCCTTGGCCGCCGCCTGCGCCGCCTCCGGTATGTCGATGCGGGGGTACGCGAACATCGAACCCTGGAATATTGACAAAATCAAATGTCATGGCAGTTTAAATTCAATTTAAGTTGGAAAGTGTCGCAGAAGACAGTGGAAGCCTGTTATACCCAGCAGTAGATGATTCTTGACTGAAATAATGATGAAGAAAAAGTTGTCGACTACTAAAACAAACAATTTTTCTTCTGCAGATTAAATTTACGCTTAGTTTTTCTTAATAACTATGAAGATGCAACTCCTGGCAACTATTCATAGGCAGTCATTAGGATGGCTCTGAAACAGATTAAAAACAACAATTCACCGGGTGATGACGGAATTACGGCCGAACTCCTGAAGGCGGGTAGAAATCCGGTACTTAAGGCCCTTCAGCAGCTGTTTAATTCCGTCATACTAGGCATGGTGCAGGTGTGTGATGGTACACTTCTTCAAGAAAGGTGACAATGCCCGGCTGAAAAATTATAGGGCCATCACACTTCTAAGCCATGCCTACACGTTGTTTTTAAGAGTCATCACGAATCATCTCGCGCGCAGGTTTGACGCTTTTCAGCCAACTAAACAAGGAAGACGATGCGTTGGAAGATCTCCCACTAGGTGGACCGATGACCTAGTGGAGAGGTTGCGGGAATCCGTTGGATGCGAGTCGCATGGGACCGGTCAATGTGGCGACACTTGGGGGAGGCCTATGTCCAGCAGTGGACGTCTTTCGGCTGAAATGATGATGATGATGAGTCAAAGAACAAGGATTTTTTTGTCATGTTCACTTAATTTCTAGTTTTATTTAAGAGCAAACAGTGTTCTTAAATAAAACTAGAAATTGTATACTTACATCAATGGGATTGCAGAAGTATCCGGGTATAGAGTTGAAGGTCTCGTAAGCGGTGTCGGTCCTCTCGGCGAGCACCTGCTGGATCGCGCTGAGCTCGCGAGCGAACTGAGGGTAGGACGGCTCGCCAGGGGACGGGGGCTTCATCTGGCAAGCGGCAGATTTGGAGAGTAAACACATGTAGTAATATAATCTTGTTTTGAACTAAGCATTTTTTTGTTTGCAAAAATCTTCACGCAGTGTACGCACATTGGGCTTTGTTTTAACCCTGCAAGTGGTTGTGCACGATGGCTAGAATGAGGAGCAAGAAATTACTTGTATGTTTCTTTTTGTACTAACCACACAGTCGAGTATGCACTGTCCGAGCACGGTGGGACACTGCATGACGGCGCGCGCGGTGGTGAAGGCGGCGCGCACGGGGGGCGGCAGGTGCACGAGCTCGACGTACCCCGCGCGCACCCCGCACTCCGCCGCCCAGCCCTTCGAGCACGTCACGAACGACGCCAGCGGCATAGTGCAGTAAGGGGCACCCATCTCGTGCATGACCTGAAGAGAACAGAGCTATTCTTAGGTGGGTGGACTAAAGATTCGATAAGTATATCCTTATGACTTACGTTTCCTACGTTGTGACCGAGAGACTTAGTAATAATAACATATTAATGTTAGGAAAGTATGAACCGGCACTATCTGAACCTTTGATCGGTCCTGTGAAATGATATGTAAGCTGTTTTGTTAAGAATCCGCGTAAGAGCAATTTATTATATGCCCTGCCTCCATGGTGATTTGAAACCAAATTTTAACGATTCGGTCAATCTCTAAAAGTTCCAATGATGCTTAATGATTCTCACCTTCTTGAAGGAGTAGAATGGCTTGCAGACGATGTTCTCCTGGTAGACCTCGTCGGCCATGAGGAACAGGTTGTGTTCGTACGTGAACTTCACGATCTCCTCCATGTTCTGCCGCGTCAGCACCTGCAACCGATCGCACCACCGCATGAATATCTTGTAAGTCATCAAGGAGTCAACAATTACACCAGCCTGCCAGGAGTCGTACTGTCCAGTAACTTGGCTATGAATGTCAGATAGTGCCTCCGTGTAAAATACTGATCCATTGCATTACGCTGTAAGCCGACGTCCACGTGGTTTGGAAAGGCTAGGCAAGGGATGATTGGCAAAGGAGTCAACAGACTCAGATAATTATTAGCTCCTAGAGGAATGGTTGGCAAAGGAGTCAACAGACTCAGATAATTAATAGCTCCTAGAGGAATGGTTGGCAAAGGAGTCAACAGACTCAGATAATTATTAGCTCCTAGAGGAATGGTTGGCAAAGGAGTCAACAGACTCAGATAATTATTAGCTCCTAGAGGAATGGTTGGCAAAGGAGTCAACAGACTCAGATAATTATTAGCTCCTAGAGGAATGGCCATAAGTAACAAGACGGCGCCGGCGCTCACATAATGCTCCTTTAATTCCTGTATCATCTATTCTATGCGATCAGAATCCAATACTAACAACCTATGGTCCTAATAACCCTGACCGCGATCCCTAAACAGAGAGTATTTAAACTTATGTAAAACCTGCCATCATCGCCGCCACGAACCGTAAATCAATGCTATTTGTGGCACTTCGTGTTTTCATATATAGTCGCAATCATCTGGCTTTGGAATAGTTTCCAATATTTGTGCCGGGGTGGTGGGCGGCGGTCGATCAAACGCGCGCGAATGGCCTGAATGCCGCCTGATTAATACATGTCACCCGCAAACTGCCGGCTTGCTCACGTGTTGTGTGAATATCGGCTAAAGTTAGTTTGCTCGACTATTTTTCGGTTTTTCAATTTCTATGGCATTGTGCTGGTTCAATGGAAATATCACTTTATGTGTTACAGACACGACTTTTCGGGGTTACACGTGTTACAATCTAAATGTAGGAACTGCCTCGTTACTGTAGTGGTAGCAAGCGCGACCGCTGAGCAGCAGCTCCTGGGTTCGATGGCCGGCCGCCAGCAGCGCTCCAGCTCGCTGGTTTCTCACCTGTCCCGTGGGGTTGCCAGGGTTGATGACGACCAGTGCGCGCACGCTGCAGTCCTCGCTGGCCTGCCGCCAGCAGCGCTCCAGCTCGCTGGCCTGCAGCGCCCACTCGTGCTCCTCGTCCAGGTAGTAGTTGGCTTGGCGCAGGCCCAGCTCCGACAGCGTGCCGGAGAACAGCGGGTACTGTGGGATCGGGATCATCACCGCTGGAGACAGGATATCGCAGTTGAGATAAGTGAGTAAACGACATCATGTCGAGAGAGTTTACAATCATTTCAGTTTTCAGTTATTTAGAAGTAACACGTGACGCCGATGGCTTAGCTTCAGTCTTGTTTAGTCCAAAATGTCCTGCCCAAGGAATCAAACCTGCTGCTCAGTTTTTGCTCTTGTGATCATTACACCGACGAATCATTCGTCAACAGTACGCCATGCATGCGCTTAAAGCCGGAACACAATAATGCTAATTAGCAGGAAATGACAACTGTATGATTAAACCGTACCTATATGGATCAGTGTCAATCAATGTTATCAATTAACTCAAAACTCACGTCTGCATACAGGCCTCATTTTGCAATACCATAAATTTATATTTGTAACGTAGCTTCATAGTTAGCTTAATGCAAGGCAACACAATGCATCGACAACTATTACAAAAAAATTGTATGAAATCGTACTGCGGTTACAAAGCCACAAACTGTTCCCGGAATACCAATTTTAAAATAGATGGCTTTTTTATCAACAATGTGTTGTAATAATAAACCAGTTGCAGCATAATAATAAACCAGCTCTATCCAAACCCTTCACCGCTTCCCAGGATCCACAAAGGGGTGAGTTTCCACTTGTGTCAATACAATAAGGTATTATATTAACAGGTGTCATGGCGAATAAATACGAGATAGTCCATTTCCGAAGAGGTACTCCCTTGCTTGTCCTAAAATTGTTTGTCCGAAAATCATTATCCATAACCGAAAATCATTATCAGTCGCGCGCGCGCAGCCGTACGCGTCGCTTGCTTTTTGCTACGATCGGTTTTTGCGTCGAGCGAAATGTCCGCCACAGTAAAGTGTCCTCAGTGTAATATCGTTATTAACGAACTACTATGTTACGTGCAAAATAAGTTGTCGACGAGTGATGACGATACCTTGATTCGCATATGTTCGTCGGCATTTAGTATCGATGAAATTAAAAATGCAAAAGCGTTACTTTTTGAATCCGTTCCAACTACTAAAAAGAACATCAAACGGAAGCAAAAGGGCAAAGAACACCGTGAATTAGCTGATATAATTGGCCTGTTCAAGTCTACTGACCCCGATGTGATCCCGATTTTCGTTGCGCGGCACCTTGACAATCTGCCCCCGGTCACATTTGATCACCTAGATGTGACCAAGTTGCTAAAGGATCTCACCTTACTCAAAGATGAAGTGCGAGAACTGAAGTCAACAAGTGTGACGATAGATCAATTGGAGAAACTCAAGGTGGATCTTCAGTATGACCTCAAGTTTGGTTCGCTGATCGAGCATGCACAGAACGAACAGTGTGTGAATTTGAAACGAGGGGGCGGCAACGAGCATAGAATTGTCTTGTGTTGAGCTAGATATGCATGTAATAGTGTGCGTTTACAGACCCCCTAATTACCGGAACTACTCTATCTTTGAGTCAGTATTGGAAGATGCTTTGGCAAAACTTGTGACTGGTAGTAAACTAATAATTATCTGTGGTGACTTTAATATCAACATTTTAGAGAATAATGTAAACAGCAGTAGATTTTTAAATCTCTTTAAATCATTTAATTTGTCAAATGTTTTTTCAGAACCAACCCGAATTACTACAAATACTGCTACTTGTATTGATAATGTTTTTTGTTGCTGCGACTACTTAGAAAAAAAAAAAAAAAAAAAAAATCCATCGTAAATTACCTTCCTTCAGATCACAGCGGACAGACTGTTTCTTTCGCGTCTAATAAACAATTACAAAGAATTCAGATTCAAACTAGACAAATAACTCCCAGCAATTTAGAAAAGTTTAATAATAATTTAATTAGTAAGTTAAATATACCAGGCCATATTGGAAACAATGTAAATGAATTGTATGAAGAATTCTTTTCGGTAGTGCACACCGAGTTCAATAATACTTTAAAACAGAAAACTAAGACTATTGGCCCAAAGTTTATTTTCAGTGACTGGGCAACACAGGGTATTAGGAAAAGTAGGGAACGATTGTTTGAGTTGTACGGCCTTAAGCCTTATATCAACACAGAAACTTTTAGTAAATATGTGGCTACTTACTCGAAAATTTTTAAAAACTCTTGCAAGATAGCCAAGTCTCTTTTCATTAGCAACAAGATAAAATCAGCCGATAACAAAATAAAGACGGTTTGGAAAATTATCAACAGTGAGACTAATAGATCTAAAAAACCAAGTAATGACATAACACTAGAGACCTCACATGGTCTCGTGAGTTCTAATAATGAAGTCGCTCAAGAATTTGTAAATTTCTTTACCAGTATCCCACTTAAAACTACTGAAACCTTAAATTCCTCTCCCTTGCTCTCTATGGATTTATTGAAGGCGAACGTTTCAGCCTGCTCAAATGAATTTAAATTTCAGCATGTAAACCCCATGACAATCATAAAAGCTTTTAAGCAAATCAAGATAAAATTAACCGAAGATCTATGGGGTATGTCTATCAAAGCTTGTACCTCAATTGTTGAGACTGTAGCGCCGTATTTAGCCTCAATATTTAATTTATGCGTGGATCAAGGGGTCTTCCCGGATCTAATGAAATTCAGTAAGGTAATACCGCTTTTTAAATCCGGGGACAGTAAAGACACCAACAATTATAGGCCCGTATCCGTGTTGCCGGTTTTCAGCAAGGTGTTTGAAAAGATAATGCTCGATCAAATGCTTAACCATTTTAACACCAATAAAATCTTACACGAACAGCAGTATGGTTTCACCAAAGGACGTTGTACGACTGACGCCGGTGTCACTTTATTAAAACATATTTTTACTGCGTGGGAAGAGGCACAAGATGCCATAGGAATCTTCTGTGACCTCTCGAAGGCATTTGATTGCGTAAATCACGATACCCTGATTTTGAAGCTTGAGCATTACGGTTTAGGTAAACTTGCGCTCAGTTTAGTAAAATCATATCTGAATGATAGACAGCAGCATGTACAAGTAAAGGGTGTAAATTCGATGGGTTTAAAAGTAAAAATGGGTGTACCACAAGGTTCGATATTGGGTCCCTTCCTCTTTTTAGTATACATTAATGACCTACCCCATTTATTTAACAACCATCCGCAAATGGTGTTGTTTGCTGATGATACTTCTTTAATATTTAGGATAAACAGACGTGCCACAAATCTTGACGACGTAAATAGCGCCCTACTGCAGGTTCATAATTGGTTCACCGCTAATAATTTAGTACTAAATGGGAAAAAAACTAAGTGCATAAGATTTGCTTTACCAAATGTCAAAAGTAGTGATTGTGACATAGTATTGAATCAAGAGAAACTTGAATTTGTCAATAAAACGGTTTTCTTGGGAATTACGCTTGACCACAGGCTACAATGGGGTCCTCATTTAACATCTCTTGCAGGCCGGCTGAGCTCAGCAGCGTATGCTGTTAGAAAAATCCGTCAATTTACTGATGTTGATACGGCGAGGATAGTCTATTTTAGTTATTTTCATAGTATTATGTCATACGGTATTTTACTATGGGGACGTGCTGCAGACATCGAGTCTATTTTTATTCTGCAGAAAAGAGCCATCAGAGCCATATATGAATTACGTAGACGCGATTCTCTAAGAGAACTGTTTAAGGAAATTAATATCATGACAGTACCTTGTCAATACATCTATGAAAACATCATGTACGTTAGGAAAAATCTGCATTTATTCAGTAAAAGAGGTGACAGACACCACTATAATACCAGAAATAGGGACCAACTAGTTCAGCCAGGTTTCAGGCTTGCTAAAGTAGATTCATCTTTCATGGGGTACTGTTTAAAATGTTACAATAAAATACCTCCCCACATTCTACAACTGAATGAGACGAAATTTAAATCTTGTGTAAAACGCACACTATGTAGGCAAGCATATTATAAGCTGGGGGATTACATTGAGGATAAAAATGCTTGGCTAAATGCTGGTCCTGCTCCGCAACCTTAGATGCAAACTTATTGGACAATTATTGTGGTAGCTGCAGAAGATTGTAAAAATATTCTTGCATTGTATAGATTCCATCTCTTAGTATTGTATAATTGCATAACACATGTGTGAGTACCATGTACCGTAAAGCTACCATTTGCATTTAGTTATGTTTCATTGACTTGAATATGCCTTGGTGGCTGAGAGAATGTCATGCTCGCTTAAATGTCTTGCTGATGGTGGCGGGTGGGTCGGGTCATTTAGTTCCCTACAATATGGTTGAATTGAATGGCGCTGATTCATGCGTCATGTTCGTGAACGGGCGCTGTCAGTCGGGACTGGTCATCTCTTAGCTGCCGTGGATTATTTGAATTGCTTTATTTTTAATTGTTGATTTATTTATTTTTACTCTGGACGCTCTTATTGTGCACGTCTTTCTACATCGTTCTCACATATATGTATAATCTCAACATGAAAGATGTAACCAAGATTTTGTAACAACATTTTTGATTGAAAAGAGTGTCCATGGAGTTTCTTGCCCGTTCTTCTCCATAGAGATCTACGTTAGGGAATGGGCAACTACAGTACTTTCTCAAGTTATTATGCCTTGTGTCTGTGACTGTAGCTTCGCTTTATTTTTCGTTTTATCGACATTCAAAAGTGCCGTAATGGTCTAGTTGAAATAAATGATTTGAGTTTGAGTTTGAGTTTGAGTTTGAGGACGTCTCTCTTGGTAACTCGTCGTACAGAAGTATGGAAACTTCCAAAAATGCAGTGCAAAGTCCGAGAAATCAAGAAAGTGTCGCGAAGCCCCCGGTTTATATTGCCGATAAGCACAGCCCGCTTATTCAAAGCTGTGGGTATGTTGAGAAGGAACGGCCGGTATCGACGACCGGTTCTATGACGCGGGCTCGCTCGCCGTCGCCCGTACGAACAGCTGGTGTTACGTCACAGTCGCAGCGAACGATCTTAGATTGTAAACAAGTGCCACAATGCGGTGATGTTTTGCCTAGAAAGGAGAATGATGGATGGATCGTTGCAACGCATCGTAAACCTAAGCAAAAGTACCGTTACTCTGGGAAAACGGGGGTTGCAAAAGACTCAGTAGGGTGCTTTAAAGCTGCTGAAAAGAAAGTACCGATGTTTATCACAAATGTGCACAAAGATTCACCGACAGCTGACATCATAAAGCACATTGAAATAAAAACCCGCGAGGTAGTTAAATTGGAAAAACTATCCCTACGAAAAAAGGTGGACTATAATGCATACAAGTTTTATATACCTGAAGCCAAAGTACCTGCATTCTTGAATGAGAACATCTGGCCGCAAACTATAATATTCAGACGTTTTGTACATTATAGTGAAAGACGTAAGGACGAGTACTCGCTTAAAGTCGGCTCTCTAAACAACAACAATGACTGATAATAGTTTGTTACGATTTGCCAGCTTTAATTGTAAAAGTGTGAAGCGTTCAATTGAGGGCGTTCGTGAACTTTGCGCAACGTGCGACATTATAGCGCTTCAGGAGTGCTGGCTGCTGCCGGAGGAGCTGCCGTTCCTGAGCGCCATCCATGGTGACTTCAGCAGCACGGGGACGTCGGCCGTTGACACGTCTGCTGGCATGCTGCGTGGGCGACCCTATGGTGGGGTGGCTCTGCTATGGCGTAAAAGTGCGTTCAGTAATGTGTCGGTCGTTCCGAGTGATAATCCGAGAGTGTGTGCGATACGTATTGAGACAAGTGAAAGGCCTTTCATTGTGATGAGTGTTTACATGCCCACGGATGCAGTGAGTAACCTGCCGGAATTCTCACATTGTTTAGGACTGTTAAGTGCGATCGTGGATAGTAGTGATGTGGAGACGGTTTACTGTCTTGGTGACTTTAACGCACATCCGCATGGACTATTTTTTACGGACTTGCTCAACTACTGTAGTGATAATCACTTTTCATGCGTTGATGTAGATAGACTGGGTTTGACGTCGAACACGTATACGTATGTCAGTGACTGTAATGGGGCTAGGCGATGGCTTGATCATTGTCTCTGTACAGAATCGGCTCAAAAAACTGTTCGTAGTGTTAACGTTAAGCATGATGTTATGTGGTCGGATCATTATCCATTGTTGATCGAATGTGACATTAATATAATTAGGCCGAAAGCAAAGCAGGGTATTTCCCACGACAACCGAGTTGTGTGGGGAGAAAAAAGCTCGGATGCTATCAAAACCTACAGGCAAGAATGTCATCGGCGATTGCGAAATGTTGACTTTCCTCGCGTATTGTCCAATTGTTGTGATCGCATGTGTAGTGATTCGAACCACAATCTAATAATTAATTGCTTGTATCAGGATGTGGTATCCGCTCTGAGGGAAGCCGCCATTGTTAGCAGAGAGACGCGGGTCACTGGTAGAAGGCCGAAGCGCGTGGTGGGTTGGAATAAGCACGTCGGCGAGGCTCACTCGTACGCTAGGCTTAGGTTTAATGAGTGGCTGAATTGTGGCAAACCTACATCAGGCGTGATTTATGAGGAAATGTGTGAAACTCGAAAGACCTTTAAATCAAAATTAAGGTGGTGCCAAAATCACCAAGACCAAATTCAAATGGACATCCTAGCCGAGTCGCACACTAAAAAAGACTTTCGAGACTTCTGGAAGTCCACAAAAAAGCACAACCTTAGGCCTGGTTTGCCAGTGAGCGTCGATGGCGTGTCTGTTGAAAGGGATATTGCCAATGTTTTTAAATCCCAGTTTTGTGTCGAGCCAAGCACTATTCCACCCTCGGAGGTGATCGATGCTGAGTTACAGAGCCCTGTCCTGGAACCTAGAGTTAAGTTCTCAGCTGCGGACATAGCTAAGACCATAGGGTGTATGACCAGGGGTAAGTCTCCAGGACATGATGGACTCAGCATCGAGCACCTGCAGCATGCTGGTCCCCACCTGCCACGTGTTTTGGCCATGCTATTCACGTTTTGCCTTCGCCATTCGTACTTGCCGGACGAGCTGATGAGGACGGTCGTAGTGCCAATTGTCAAAAATAAGACGGGTGATATTTCCGATAAGAACAATTACAGACCGATCTCATTAGCGACAGTCATCGCGAAGGTATTTGACAGCATGCTTAATGGTCAGTTGAACAATACAATAACTTTGCATGATAACCAGTTCGGGTTCAGGCCCAAACTGTCTACAGATAGTGCTATACTGAGCTTAAAGCATGCTGTCAGATATTACACAGACCGGAGCACGCCTGTTTACGCTTGCTTCCTCGATCTGTCCAGGGCTTTTGACCTGGTCTCGTACAAAGTGCTGTGGAAAAAGTTGCTCGATAAGCAAGTTGCGCCTGAAGTTGTCAAAATCTTCCGGCACTGGTACGGGAACCAGGTCAATAATGTTAGATGGTCGGGAGCTTTGTCGGACTCGTACAGGTTGGAGTGCGGGGTGAGGCAGGGGGGGTTGAGCTCACCAATGCTCTTCAATCTGTATATTGATGGACTCGTTGCCGAGCTCAGCAGCCGCCATGTTGGATGCCATATTGATGATGTTTGTTTTAACAACATAAGCTACGCTGATGATATGGTGCTGCTGAGCGCGTCAATAGGTGGACTCAGGGAACTGGTAAGCATTTGCGAAGCATACGCTCGCTCACATGGCCTAAGATATAACGTCAAGAAGAGCGAGCTTATGGTTTTCAAAGCGGGTTCTAAGTGTCCGGCAGAGATCCCACCAGTAAGTCTATGTGGGGTGTCCTTGGAGCGGGTACATACTTTTAAGTATCTGGGCCACATTGTGACGTCCGACCTGAAGGACGACGCTGATATTGAGCGAGAAAGGAGGGCGCTGTCGGTGAGGGCGAATATGATTGCCCGCAGGTTTGCTCGTAGCTCCAATGGTGTGAAGATCACCTTGTTTCGAGCCTTCTGCACATCTTTTTATACGAGTAGTCTGTGGGTGTCGTATTCGCAGAAATCCTACAGCGCTCTCCGCGTTCAATATAACAACGCATTGAGGGCGATGCTGCGGCTGCCTCGTTTCTGCAGCGCATCGGGGATGTTCGCAAGCGTCCGCATTGACTGTTTTTATGCCAGCATGCGCAAAAGGGCAACTTCGATAGCGAGTAGGGTGCGGGGCAGCGGCAACAGTCTTCTTACCGTTGTTGCTAACAGGTTGGACGGACCTTTCATGCAGCACTGGCAGGCCTTACATGCACCCATATATCGGGCCTGGGGCAGGTAAAAATAGAACTGATCAATCAAATCAAATGTAAAATTAATGATTGTGATTATTTTTATAGAGTAGATTTATTTAAAAAACATTAATATGCTTTGTTTCATTTATTTTGATTTTCACTTAGATTTTGGATTTAATTTGTTGTGATTTAATTTATTATTTTATTTATTGACTTACTATTCTGGATTTTATATGATTATTTGATTTAATATGTTTTTGACTTAATTTATAGGACTTATTTGATTTAATATGTTTTTGATTTAATTTATTTCTGATTGATTGAGTTTTCTTTTTATTTTATTTTATTGTGATGTTAGTTTGACTGTTTGATATTGATATTTGATGTTTAATATTATTTGGCAATGGGTGTTATTTACCTGAGAATAAATGAATTTATTTATTTTATTTATTATATAACACGTTTGCTATAAACTTCAGTAACCATAATGTTCAAAACACCGAAATTTTGTTTTCCATAACTACGAGTAACTTTACTTCTAATACTTTTTTGTCATAATATCGAATACTTTAATTATTGAATCTCCTAATTTTACATGATATAAAGTCGTATGTCCTAAGTATTGTATCACATAATGTGAATGATTCCGAATGGTCATTTATAAATTGTTAGTCGCTAAAAAAATCTCTAAAAGTTATGTTTTAGTGACAGAAACGAATCGCTGTAAATCTGACTCCACGCAGTCTTATCTTCCCTACCCCTAGACTCTAGGGGTAGGGGCCTAGAGTGTAATTTAAAATCGCGTAGGCGCAGAGGGGCGAGGCGGGCCGCGAGTGGAGGAGCAGGTGGTGTGCATTGCAGGTCAACGCCTACATACGATCCAACATTTGGAGCATAGAATAAATAAGCCCAAAAGAAGACAGAGAGAGGTTTCTACCTCTCTCGCTCTCTTTTGAGCTTAAAAAATATTGCGTGCTCTTATCTATATAACGCCTGACAGAAGTTCATAGCAAAAACTTTGTAATACAAATTAATTCTAAGAATAGGACTTATGACTTTTATTGAAAACGGTTTTATGTCTTTTGTATAATTAATTATTGATTGTAATACTTATGACAAACGGATTTAGGGCATATTACATTTAGGGATTTCAACTTTATGGCATATGATAATTATTATGTGATACAAAGTTCGTGTAAATTATCATTCGGACAAATGATAGATAGGACAAAAAAAAATGTGACATTTTAGATTATGGATTAAAAAATTAGGTAACACGATAGAGAACCTTTCGAAGAACCTCACGTTTTCTCTAATTGATTTTCGGGACGCACGTTAATTCATCTTAACACTGTCTGACGTGACGTGTTTTGTGAAACTGTTTCGACCTACTTTATTTTATTAATTGGCTTTACTAGTAGCCGGAATTACGGCGGAGTCAGGCCTTTGATGTGGTTCCGGGAACACGGCCCCACCGTGGGTGTGGTTACAGCTGATACTTGCTGCTGACCGCTCGTGGCAACAAACGACAGTTTATTGACTCAGTCTGTCAGTGCTTGATTTTAGTCGCAAGTTGCATGCATGTTCCTTAGCGGCAACCCTATAACTATTAACCGGGAACAATTACATTTAGCTTCATGCTACTACTAAGTAGGTCCCCAATTCAAAATATATCTACCTCGGGATCAAAACTTGTCAGCAGTCGCACTCTGGAAGACGAGCTTCTTAGACGAATACTAGCTCCTTCTCTCTCAAGAGCTGGAGTTATCTGGTCCCATTAGGAACAGCCTGTCGCTGATTATGCTAAGTTTCGTCAAGCGACCTACCAGGTGGTTTCCCATCCACGTCCTCGACAAGCATGGTGAGCACGGCCTTGATGACGTCGGAGGCGCCGGAGCCGAGGAACACGTCATCAGCGCTAGCTGGCACACCGTCCCGCGCGGTCATGTGCTGCGCCGCGCGGCGCCGCACGAGGCTCAGCCCGGCCGACGGGGAGTACGCACCCACTGAACCCTTGCTGGAGATGACAGGAGAGTGGTAAGTAAGCATTGCAAAAACATTAGGTAAATTGTAAAGATTGGTACTACTGAAAACTAGGTGAGCCAATAACCTGGTAAAGATGTTATAGAGATTTGCGGGATCACCAGGAAATAAAAAGGCACAGGATCTGTCGTTGTACCGATGCATTGGGAGGTGACGTGATCTCCCCATCACGTCACAAGATAATCTGCGACGTTTGTTTGAAATAGTCGTCTAACTTTTGTAATTATAAGTGCCAACAACAATAGCAATTCCTACTGTAGCTTTCGGGGGTTATGAATATCCACATTCATACCGTTCATCCTGTATAGATATCGAGCGCGTACACTAATGAAGGGCCGCTGACATAGCGACGTCACGTCCAGGTGACGACGCGGCGACGGTCTAATAAAAGTCCGCTTGACACAGCCGACCGACTGACCGACTTACTAACTGCTTTATTAATTTAGGCACTGATTTGACTCATGTAACGATGAGCAGCGGGAGCAGGGAGAGCAGCGGTGGCCCAGTGGTGGCTGCCCCAACTTACGAGCAACAAGTCGTGGGTTCGAAGCCATGCAAGCACATTAATACTTTGTGTCATTTATTTCATCACTACTCTTCTCAAAATGGTGAAGGAAAAAAACAAGAAACATGTCCTAGAACCAAAAATTTGAAGACATGTGACATCTACCAATCCACACTGGGCCCGCGTGGGAATTATAGCCCATTCCCTCTCATGGAGGCAAGGCTTGTCCCAGCAGTGAGAACATTATACGCTGATGATGATGCTAATGATGAACGATTAAATTTCATTTATATTCATTTTATCGGTTAATCCAAAAGGATCTTACGTTAATTGGGTTTAAGATTGGTCATTAGCTACTATCGAATACATTAGCGTAATCGATTCGTAGCCGGATATTACCCTATTTAGCGGGTTTTACCCTCAATGTTATTTCATAAGACGTCAGGCGTTACTGTGAAGTAAAAGCCACTTGTAGACATGAACTACCATTCAAAAAATAAGATAATGCAATACCTACAACTCGAAAACACAAATAATTTACGGAATTACAACGTGCCCCCTTTGCACGAATTCCATTTGACATATCAAGGGTGTAAAACAACAACAGGATCATATTTTGTTCTACACCATACCTGGGAATCTTCAGTTACTGAGATATTGGGAGTCAGAGTTCCAACTTTTTTTCCAGCTTTTAATGTAAGATTTTTACTTAAAACACCTCTACGACCCCGGTAATATTCAATCCATCCATAAGCACAATGTTTTAAGTGCGTTACATTGAATTCTACCACAAAATATGATTTTCACCCAAAAAAAAATTTTTTGGGTGAAAATCATTTTTTTGCCTAAAGTTACTTATTTTGATGTCCAAAATGCTTGGTTGATGGCTTCGTGATGTGGTTGATTACATGTCTGTTATTTGAGCACCAATTTCAATTGAATTCGCACAGTAATGCGGCGGCTGAGGGCCATAGGCCACACGGTGCGGCACCGCACCGCACCGCATTACTCCGCACCGCACTGGCGGCCACACGAGCAGTGCGGCGTCGCAATGTTCTTACGGCGCCGCTGCGGCACCACGCTGCTTGCACCCCTCCCCGCCTCGTCTACCGCGCGCCGTTGTCCGGTGCGCCTGAGGCGCGGTGCCGGAACGGTGCCGGACGTACCGTATGGCATACCATAAGTACTTTTTCATATGTAGGAAACCGTTGCGGCACCGCTCAGGCGCCGTGCCGGAGCCGTACCGCACCGTGTGGCCTGGCCCTATACGCGTGGGCGAATCAATCTAATTCGAATATGGATGTCAATCAATCAGTCATGGGAATCAGTGGGTATCAATCAGTGCAGGTAGCGATGTTAGCGTCGCGATGTGTCGGAGAATGTGTGCCGAGCTAATGATCTGTGTATAGCATGTAGTTAGGAAATCATTGGCGGACGTATTTGTCATGCCATTAAGGACTATAATTATGTATATTACATGAAGATGTATTCTGAGGGATTCGCATTATTTTTGGATGCTCGTGACATGGCTTAAGTAGTACTGTTTGTCTCTATGTCTTTGTGGGATAAATGATTTCGAAGAAAAATAAGAAAATGCCCGTAGTCTTTAAATAAAATTTTAGGCACATAGCTTAGGTACTTAGTCTGAACTTCTAGGCAGTCTAGACCGTCTAGGGATACAAACACAAGCTTACTAAAGGTTATAATAATTAAAGAAAAATATTTAAACGTATTAAAACTGCCATACAAGTCCAAAAGGAAATATTTCTTTAATCTCTACATTTTATTTTAATGGTTTAATAACGGCTGTCTAATATTTTCATTGCAAGTGATTCTTAACATTCAATCGGGCTGTCCCTGCTTTACCTCTGAAGATCTTCAACAGTTGATTACCGAATGATTCATGATCGATATCTACTATCTTTATCTATCTACTTGTACCTTAGGTATACTCACGTGCAGTCCCCCAGTATCTCGTGCGCTCTCTGGCGCACATCCTCAGGCACGTCGGCGGAGCTGGTCAGCGCAGGACAGGCCGCCAGTGCCAGCACCTAGCAGAAACACATGGGTTTATTTGGCGAACAAACTAAACGTGACTTGATCTGTCAGTCCAAATTTTTATTTTTATTTATTTATTTCAACAAAAGATTGTGAGTATTTCCCAAATCTTGAAATAATAAAGTCTGTTGAAGCCTACTCTTCGTCGTATCGTATTGATGGTAAAAAGTTCCAATGTGTTTAGACCAAAACTCAGCCACGCGAACTCCGCTCACTGATGCAGTCAATGTATATAGGGCAGGTGATAGGGCATGCGGATGGAAGGCAGGCCAGTGTCTAGCATTCAATACAAATCAGCTGTTTCCCAATTCCTTAAGGCTGGTTATAACAAATCTTATTCTGGTACCATATATGTACAACTGCCTCCCATATCCCGTATGCTAATATAATCATTACATCCGAATTCCGATACCATCGCATTTCCATGCGGAACCCTTTCCCTTCCTATCAGAACGTTTACACAATCACACCGTAAATACTCATTTTACATGCATTTATTCCACCCACTATATCCACGGACAAAAATATTAATACGTACTTATTATTAGTACTATTATTTATGACTCATTGGTAAAATCACATCTCGAGTACCTTATTGAAATATGGGGATCTGCCGCAAAAACTATCCTAATACCTTTACAACGAACCCAGAACAAACTTATAAAAACATTATACCATTATCACTACCTTACTCCAACTAAAACACTATTTGAAAAAACCAAATTATTAAATCTCAAACAACTATACACATACGGTACCTGCATTCTAATAAAAAAAATCACCACGAACAGCGTACAGTCAAACCTAAAATTACATAAAAAAACAATATCACACAACCTAAGAAATAAAAATAAACTACAACGAAGACCAGCTCGGACAAACTACGGTAAAAAAACCATATTGTTCGAAGGAGCACAGCTGTTTAACGACCTACCAAACGAAGTAAAAGATTGCGATAATATTAACGAATTTAAACTAAAGCTGAGGAAGTACGTTAATGAAATGTAGTCATACATACCGCATATTAAAATTAACTACTAAATACTTCATTTGTTTTGTATAACTTCACCAACACGCATCGGAGGCAAAATGTATTTGTATTTAGATATAAGAAAATTACTTTGTATCTCATTTTAAGTGAACCTATGTATTGTTCTTATGAGAATAAATTCTTTAAACCGAATACCACCACTTAGGTACAGTTTCGTGAATCATTTTCCCCCTTTCTCAAGTAAACGTATGTAAAATATGTCTCTTTAAGACAATATCTTTACCCTTGACTGTACGCATTACACAATCTGTTCTCAATACACTAGCGGCCCTTCAAACCAATTATGATCTGCTAATAGAGGTCGAACCTGTGCGTGACGCAATAAGGGCAAGATGCCCACGTCCACGCGTGGGCGCGACTGTGGGATGGATGGCCCTTGGCTTAACATAATTACAAGATTCTGTAGATTGACAGCTGATTGCTTCGAGAATGTGGAACGGATGTCGTGTCGAAATCAAAACACTTTCAAAATTTTAATTGCATTAATGTCCCTTTTCAATGTTATTGGGTTCAAGTGTCCAAACTTATCCACCTAATAGATGCTGATGAGCTAAGTGGACTGACCTGTCTGATGAAGGTGATGGGTTTCTGTCCCAGAGCGTGGCAGTCCCCGATGTTGGCGCGAACTACCCGCTCGAAGGGCTTCGGGACACCCTGTAAAAGAAAATAATTCTTAGTACGTAGATTTTAGTTTTACTGTAGTTTAAACAGCAACTAGGTAATCAAACAGTCAGTGGTCTCGATAAATTAAGTTAAAAGGATCTATCAATACATAAGTTCTGAAGTCCACTGAAGTAGCTAGTACAAAGTATACCTGCCACTAATGTCGGTCACCAAAAGAAAAAGTTAGTTCGTCTCCAAGCCACCTTTTCTTCGATGTTTTAAATCCAGTGCGCGGACAAATAATGACAGCAGTAAGTTAGTTTGACGGCAGCAGTGGAAAAACAACGGGAATATAAATTAGAGCGAAGATCAAGCCCGCCATTCCCGCGGGACTCGTGAGGCGCAGTGCGGGAATTATACCGATGGGAGCGAATTAATATGGTGGCCATTACTCTCAGGGAAAGTCGCTCGGTTACGATAACTTGCGGGGATTACCGACGGAACTTACGGGAGGTAAGCGTTTCGATTTAATAGTTTGTTTGATAAATTTTATGGTACTCGGTTAGGCTTTTGTAGATTCCCAGATGCTTTGTTAATTATTTATCTTGTGAACTGAATAGTGAGCAACGAACTATTGTCGGGCCTACGCTGTCCCTCCATTAGTAATATTGTAACATAATAATATACCAAAAGATTTGAAAAGAGTAAGTTTCTTGCCGGTTCTTCTCCATGGAAACGACTACACCTTTTTCGACGTTTTATAGGTGCCCATCTATCTAGGCCTACGTGAAATAAAATATTTTGATTTTGATTTTTGTTACAAATTCCATAAGTATGTATAAATCTCTATTTCTTAAGCTATTTTGAGTATTCTTTGCATGAGATAAATACCTACTAATAACCAATATTGAATCGATAAAATCACAAGTAGTCACGAGGAAATCAGTAGAGCCTCATTATTATTGTAGAGCTCGATGAATTTAAAATTATGGGTAAGCGGGGCATTTTGCAGCAACAGATTTTTATCAGAGACTACAATACGAATCAATTATATCAATGTTAATTTTTCCTTTTGGATTTCCTCCAAAAGAAAAAATGTTCCATAAACGAGGAAAAATAAGTTATGATATTCTCAACTTTGTCTACAAAAAAGAATAGAAGAAAGAAAGAAAGAAAGAAAAATATTTATTTGACGTCAGTTAATAAAGCACACACACAATAATAAAAAAAGATAAGTACAAAACAATGAGTAGGACATAGTTGAAATGTGCTGTGTGCCTCACGGCTGCGCCAAAAAGGTCCATTTCAGCATTCATGCCAGACAGGTGATGAAGCTGTCTGACGCTGGTCTTCCAATGAACCTTGAGAGGGTACGTTACAGAATAAACGGTTTCAAACAATTTAAAAACAAATAAACAAATGGTTGATAAGAATAAATAGATAACGAGTAAATTAATTGAATGTGTATTAACGAGTACGGATAGAGAAAAAAAAAATAAAAAATAATAAGAAATAAGTACGTATTTTATTGTGTTGGAAAGTATAAATCAATGTTTGTGTAGGCTAAACAAAAAATAAAACAAAATAAACCCAGCTAAACCTATATGTACAACAAACAATAAAAATAGGACATGGGGTGTTTTCGTCTCGCTCCCACCGCGCGCGCGCCACCCACCGATCATGCGACCACATTTCTCCCGTGCACCTGTTAGCGTGTTGACGTAGGTACAACGCAGTCAAATAGTCAGAGCGAGCGGTGGCACGGAGGCGGCGCCGCACGAGTCCCCGTGATCACGTGACGCATCTCGCGTGATTAGTCATCTACCTATTTGTATCTGGTCGACGCTTAATAACCAGTACTTAACGCGTTTTCTTGGGAATCATAATAGCCAAAGACTACTTAATATTGGCATTGGAAATACCGTCTCGAGTCGCTCGGATAGATATGCCCTGCCGATGGATTATGAACCTTATGTGAGTATTTGTGTATACCTAATGTATTTGCTGTTTTTACTTTTTTGGACAAGGACTGTTACAAAAAAAAAAAAATATATATATATATATAAAAAATAGTAATAATTTTAAACGATTTAATTTTGTTTTTAGGAATCCTATAGAAGAATGGCAGATCCTTCCAACAGCGAGTGGCGGCATTCTGAAGCATCCCCTGAAGGCTGTGGTCTTACGTCGAGACATTGAGATGTCGTGGAACAAGCAGTGCAGCTGTGGTGTGTCAGGTTCAGTACATGAAAGAAGTGTAATGTAACGTAAAATTGAACATTGTCGCAACAGTTCGCGTGTTTGCATATGTAAGTACCTACGTAGGTACACGGTGCAGTCATACGCAAGCGCTGCAAATTGCTAAGCGTCTATATAATTGAAATATTCATTGTTACCATATCCAATTTCTGTTGTGCTGCTATCAAATACTGCCGCAATCGTGTTCGGAATGTGTGTATAGTGCCCAGTACCCGTAATGGTGGGGGAATATTATTCCACACTTTAGATGCCGCGTATCGGAAACTACCTCTAAAGGCTGCTGTCCTATGAGACTGTGTCGATAATTGCTGCGCACATAGCCTAGGAGCGCACTCTCGTCTACTAGCCATCCAACTCAATTTGTCGTACAAATACTTCGGCTTCGTGGTCCTAATAACACCAAATAAAAGACACGCTAGGTGTAACTTTCGCCTCGACTTCATTTTAAGCATACAGTGTTTGTTCAGATAAGGGGTGACATGACTTCTAGGGGGAACCGAGTAACAGAATCGAGCACACGCATTTTGAACTCTTTGTATAAGCCTATCCGTACGAGCCAGCAAACGTGGGCCGTAAACCGTATCAGCGTAGTTTAGTTTTGATAGTACAAGGGTTTCGACCAGCTGTTCGCGAAGCTTTTCAGACAGGTATGGCCTCATTTTATACAGCAGTTTCAGGCGGTAAAAACAGTTTCTCACAGAGTTAGCGACGTGTTTCTCAAACCTAAGGCTGTTGTCCATACACAACCCTAGGTTCCGCGCCTCATTAACTCGGTCAATAGGCTCACCCATTAGAGTCAAATTAAGGCTTACAGGTAGCTTCTTTAGCTGCTGCCTCGTACCAAACAACATGTACTTGGTTTTCGTTGGGTTTAAAGCTAAACAGTTCTCATCTGACCAAGTGGCGATTCTTTCCAGGTCGTCATTTAGGTCTTTAATAGCTGAGTCAATGGCGTCGGGTTTAAAAGATAAATATAATTGCACATCGTCAGCATAAATATGATATTTGCATTTCTGCAGACACTTTATTATGTCTGCACAGTACAAAATAAAAATAATCGGACCTAAGATAGATCCCTGAGGAACTCCTCTTCCTATAGAAGCAAGGGCCGAGGTGAGGGTAGTACCGTCCGGTAGCCGTAATTCCACGAGTTGTTTTCTGTCACTGAGGTAACTATGGAACCACTGGATTGCATTGTTGTCAAAACCGTAGTATTTTAACTTTGCTAAAAACAGTGGAACATTTATGCAATCAAATGCACGGGAAAAATCCAGTAGCACCATAAGTGTACACATGCCCTTATCTTGGGCGGCCAAAATGTTATCGGTAACGTCCAGCAACGCCGTAGAAGTACTACGCTGTTTCCTGAATCCGGATTGTAGGTCGGGTAATATCTCGTTCTCTTCTAAAAACTTGGTTAATTGACGGCATACTACCCTCTCCATTACCTTAGAAAGACAGGGCAGAACACTGACGGGCCGCAAGTCCTTAACCTCTATAGGGTTTGAATTCTTGGGTAGTGGTCTAACAGTTGCAATTTTCCATTGCCAGGGAAATCTAGCAGTCCAAAAGGAGCAATTTATCATGTCAGTGATTGTTGCTAAGGTGTATGGCATAGTCAGGGTAAGCATGTTCAAGGTTATGTTATCGTAACCTTCCGCATTAGACTTTAGGTCAGATAGAATGCGGGAGACATCATTTTGGTCTACCGGACCAAGTGTGAAAGTAGCTTCACTATATCTGTTGGTCTCATAAAATGATATAAGTGAAGCGCTAGCTACTGGATTTCCAGGTACAGTCAAGAAAGTGCTATTAATAAGGTCTGGGTTTCTAAAATGTGGGGGAAGGTCTAATCTTTGCTTAGAGGGTGCAAACGTGGATTTAATGTTTTTCCATAATAATTTCGGATTTTTAATTTTATTATTTATATTATGCCTAAAATAAGCAACTTTTTCATGATACAAGGAACTTCCAACTAAAGATTTTAACTGTTTGTAGTAGTTTCTATTACTTTCCGATTTCGTACACCTGTATTTGCCTAGTGCATCGTCTCGTAACTGCATCATAAGTTTAATAGTGTCCGTAATCCAGGGATACGATAATTCCTTAATAGTGCAAGTTTTTAGTGGTGCGTGGACATCAAACAAAGAAATTATGCAATGATTAAAAGTATCAACCATATCATTGATATCGGCTTGTTCAGAAACACGCTCAATGTTTGATTGGGTCAAATCCATGTAGAAACTATCCAAGCAAATGTCTTTAATTGGCCTAAATCTAATTACATAAGGCTTAAACTTGTCCCGCTTTATATGAAATTCGCTGACTAAAATGGAGTGGCCAGTAATCGAACCAAAGGATTCCACTGTCGTATACCTAGGCTTAAGATCTGTGCAAAGTAGGTCGATCAGTGTTTCACTCGTATCTGTAAAATGAGTCGGCATTGTGACCAGCTGAGCGAGACTCGTGTAATCTAAAAATTCTTGCACCTTTTTAGTTTTTGTCTCGCTTTTGTTGAGCATATTTACATTAAAATCCCCGAGCAAAACGTAATGGTCACAAGTTCCCAGTGTAGTAAAAGTATTAGTGATGGCATCCAAGAAGAGGTCAATATCTAACCAAGGTGGTCGGTACGCAGTGCCGATGGCAATTTTTTTCCCGCTTAGCGTGATTGTTAACCACATCTGTTCGACGGAATCGAACCTGGGATCAACCGTGCCAGAACAGACACGCGCGCTCAGGCCCCGGCGTAGGTAAAAACCAACACCCCCACCACGCCCCGCCCGAACAGCTGTAGGCCGCGGAGTGTGACGTAGCCGGTAGCCAGGGACAACAGGCGCGCGCCCCTCCTCGCCCGACCGAAGCCAAGTCTCGTTTATTGCCATAACATCAAAACCATGCCTGTCCATTGCACAAATCAAATCGTCATGGCCTGTTCCCAGTGATCCTGCGTTGAGGAAGCCAACTTTAAAATATCTACCACTTTTAGGCATCATGGAAATATTTTGCTAAAAGGCTATTATGTAATTTAATTATGATACAAAATACTAACATTATCGGTGTAAAAAGAAATAATATAGTATAGATATTTGGATAGGATATCGAATAGTAGATAGTAATACGTGGAATTATATAAAGGACTCTAAATATGTTTAAAATTTGTGCTTGTGGTGTTTGTATGTTGATGTGAATAATAAATAATATAATACGTGTTTGTTGAAACCGGTTAATGAGCCCACTGAGTTGCGCCGGCGCGGGCGGCGCCGTGTGACAGACAGCTGTGACGATTAACCAAGACAATCGATAATAATAATTGTTGTGCCATGACAATTCAGCGACACACAGTATTGATGCCATGGATACCTTATAATCTAAAAACACGGAGCAAAAATACATTGAAAAAAAAAGTAAAATGAAAAAGTTAATGAGTACAACAATAATTAGAAAAATACATTTACCAAAAAAATCGTTAAATTTAGGACAGCAAGTGGCCGTCGGTAACCAGCACAGGTGTTGGTTCAAATACGCGCTGTATGTCTGCCTCACAGCTGATTTGGAAAGTGGCATCCCCGGGTTTATTTCGGGCCAGAATACGGCCTCGTTTACACCACACAAAATGCCACCCCAGCCGTCCCCCAGCCTCTCGCGCCCTCCGAAATAACTCCCGGTTCTGTTTGGTTAGACGCTCGTTGACGTAAAATCGCGCTGGCGGACCGGGCAAACCGAGATCAGCAGAAGTCATGCCACGACGTACTCGTGCGGCCTCCAACAACTCGCTGCGTAGATCACGGCGCGCGAGCCGCACGACGAGAAAGCGCGGGCGGGACTCCACCGACGCCGGCTGCGTTGCATTGATGCGTCTCCCTCCCACTCGCTCGGCGCTCACAATGTCGCGAGTCTCAACATTTACGCCCATCTTTGACGCCACCAACATAGCCGTATGGATGGGGTTTTCACCATTCGTTTCAGGCAAATTCGATATTTGTATGTCCGTGGCTAGTAGCTCCTGATCGCGAACATTTATGTCGTTCCGCAATTGGGCGATTAAATTATGCACATCAGGCGATACCTGGGCGTGAACCTGTTTTTGGTTCTCCATAATGGCCACTCTTTCCTCCAAACTGCTCACACGGTCATTTGTAGTCTTTAGAGAAGTCCTCAAGTCAGCCAAGTCATTTCTCAATAACTGAAACTCAGTCCGAACTGTGTTTATCAGTTCTTCCTTAAACTTCCTCAGCTCGGAGGTAAAATCTTTGGAGAGTTCAGCCGTCGCATTCGTATCAGTGATGTTAATTGGATTTGTATCCATGGTATTTTTCGTGCTCTCGTCCAGTGTTTCTTTTGCCTGCCCTCGTACTAGTGTCTCGGACCGGTTGTCCCGTACTATGTTTTTCTTACACTCCGGGCAGTGCCAGGGAGATGCTATGGGACCTGTTAAGTTCAGTCCAGCGCATTGACGATGATACGATAACACGCATTTGTTGCATTTAGCGGCTTCTGCCGGTGCGAGAAATTTACCGCAGGCTCCGCACTTGACCATCGTGAAATACTCGATCTTCTTAGTTCGATCGGTCTACAAGTAGTTGGCCTTGAAAACGAAAGATGGCGCTGTTTTCAATATACGCGTTTACGGCAATTTGTATGGTGTTATGGTAAGTTGTTTGTGACACCACAAGACGAAACACAGCAACTATGCCAAGATACGCAAACACTGAAACTATGTCACTAAGTATTTTTAGAAACTGGGCAAAACGACTGTTATTATTTATATGAATCGGGTAGAAGTTTAGCAGCACCAGAATGGTATGGAGTTTTTTGTGTTTTATTTATTGCACACAGCACTGATTCGCAGGATAATAGCGTCACTTTTAAGTTGCACTCTGTTAATGATTTTCACAATAAAATTTTTGTAAATAAAGAGTTTGTTTTTTTTTTAAAGAAATTAAGATATAGTTGAGACTGTCACTCGATAAAAGATCCGGTACCCTCCTACGGAATACTGTCCCCATTCACTCTTATCTATCCGTATGTTTACGTCTAAGTAATCTATATATATAAAATGGTAAACTGACTGACTGACTGACTGACTGACTGACTGACTGGGTGATATATCAACGCACAGCCCAAACCGCTGGGTCTACAGATTCCAAATTTGGCAAGAAGGTTCCTTATGTGGTCTAGGGGTGCACTAAGAAAGGATTTTTCAAAATTCGCCCTCTAAGGGGGTGATTCGGGCCCCTAAAGTTTGTATGGGGAAACAAGATTAGTTAGACTATTTCATAAGAAACTCCACAAGAGTACTCCTATTGATAAATCAGTAGAAATGGGTTTCAGGTTTTTTCAAAATTCAACCCCTAAGAGGGGTTAATGGGGTGACAAAGTCTAAAAATCAACGCACAGCCCCAACCGCTGAGTCTACAGATTCCAAATTTGGCAAGTAAGTTTCTTATGTAGTCTAGGGGTGCACTATGAAAGGATTTTTCAAAATTCACCCTCTAATGAGGTGAAACGGGTCCCCAAAGTTTGTATGGGGAAAAAAGATTAGTTAGACTATTTTATTCGAAACTTCACAAGAGTACTCCTATTGATAAATCCAAGATAGCGCCGAGGAAAAGTATTTTTTTTTTCATCTCGGGTGTCGTTTACATGGTTTTCGAGGTCGCTGATTACAAAAATGAGATCGAAATGAAAATCGAAATGGCGTTGAAGTAAAGTTTTCGTCATGTGTGTCGTTTTCATGGTTTTTGGGGTCGCTGATATCGAAAATGAGGTCAAAATAAAAATCCAAAAACGCACCTATGATTTTTTTTTCCTTTTTCCTTCATGGGTGTCGTTTTTATGGTTTTCACTGAACACAAATCTAAGTTTTCTTTAAATTTTGTTTGTCTTCGTAGCTACGTATCGTTATGTAATTTACCGGCCATAGTAATTCCATCCTAGACAATAATTTAAGATTTTACACAATACTTCTGCAAATTTCCTCTGTTCTGCTTTGAAACCAACTAATTTATGAGCAACCCAGATATGTATATCTTTAAAATACTGCTCGATCTTGAATTTTACTTACTCTTTGTTTTGCGCAATGAAATTCCCTCATTAGGGTTCCGTAGTCAACTAGGAACCCTTATAGTTTCGCCATGTCTGTCTGTCCATCCGTCCTCGCTTAATCTCTGTGACCGTTAGCACTAGAAAGCTGAAATTTGGTACCAATATGTGTATCAATCACGCCGACAAAGTGGTAAAATAAAAATTGGAAAAAAATGTTTTATTAGGGTAGCGATTTTTTTTAAAGTGGGAAGTGATTTTTTCTTTCCAACCCTAACGTGTGATATATTGTTGGAAAGGTATTTAAAAATGAATAGGGGTTTACTGATGTAATTTTTTGATAATGTCAATAATTTCGCAAATAATCGCTCCAAAAGTAAAAAACAATGTGTGTCCCTCTAACTTTTGAACCATAAGTTTAGAAAATATGAAAAAAATCTGAAAAGTAGAACTTTATAAGGACTTTCTAGGAAAATTATTTTGAACTTGGATGGAAACAAGTTTTTCTGCAAAAAAGACAAAAAGTTGTACAAAATAATCTCTGGACTAAGTTCGTAGTATAATCGTATACGAAGGCATTTTTTTTAACTTCGTTAACATATTTTATTATCCTGAACGTATCTTTTTTCAAACAAAAAATTTTGTTTTTTTTTTTTGTGTATTTTTGGTAGGTCAGAGAACAAGTTGAAGGCTACTTTTATACCTCTAGGTGACAAGGGTGGTTTACGCGGACGAAGTCGCGGGCAACAGCTAGTCTTTAAATAAAAACGTACATCATAAACGAGAAAGTTATAACGTAGTACGTTGCATGCGTCAATAGTAAGAAATAGCAACCAGTAGCAGAAATACAATAATTACGCTAATTATATCGACGGCCACCAGCAAAATGTGACTGATAAACCGAAGTTCAATGCAACTAATGACGTGTTGACAAGAATTTATCTAAACTAGTGAGGAAAACAGGAATAATGAGAAATAGTATGTCATAATGATAGTCAGGTCCAAGGACCAGCGTATATGTATGTGGTATGCGATAATTGTGTAAGTAGACCTACATTATGTAGTACAATACCTATTGACCAGTTAAGTATCCTCGTGTGTAGATATAGTTTCTCCAGATCTTTTATATTGTTGGTATCAGTAAATGCGCTTACCCTGCCTTTGTGCGGCAGAACCAAAGGAGTGGACTCTGGACACAAAGATATCAAGCGTTTCCGAACTGATACTCCGCCATATTCTTTAATCCTTTCCTATGTATTTTCATGTTACATGAAGCAAAAAATCGTGAAAATGCAACTATACGAAACAATGCAATTTATGGGGCAACAAGGTTAAACCAAATTCTCGGAAATTTTAAACATCCACGTTGCTCTATTTCAATGTATCTTTATTTGATGTAACTTTTGTACTTGCCTATCTCCATTATTTTATCGTATCTACACCGTGTTCCTGAGGATATACATTAATTTTGAATAATACTTCTAAAGCTCTTGTTAAACATATCGTACAAAGGAAGTAGTAGTTTAAATGGCATAGTTTTTAAGTTATTGGTAATGTAGGTTTAACCAATTTAATTATGTGGTGCTTTGAGAAAGAGTCTTTATTTGTGAGATGTGAATTTATGTGGACATGTGAACCAAAGTTTCAAATGCGACGTTGCCAGCTCAGGTAAAGAGTAATTCATATTAGATAAATTTCATCTAAGCATTTAGTTTGCATAAAAATATTTTTTTTAAAGAAATTGGAATTCATAAAAGTGTCCATAGTAAAAAATGGTCAATTTAATGGTCTGAATAACATGCCGAAGTTAATGTATAACCTCAGGAACACGGTGTATAATAATTTTCCTTGTTCTAAGAATCTGAATTATCAATTCATAGCGAATTCGCCGTGGATTTCCCGCAAACTTTATTAGAGAATTGATCGGACCAATTTCTCGGAAGCGTTGTATTGTATCAATCAATTATCTTTAAATTACACATTTTCCTGGTTTTGGTTTTCTTCCATATCACCTGCATTTTCCCAACCATGGGGTCGGCTATCGGCTTCCAGTCTAACCATGGGGTCGGCTTCCAGTCTAACCGGATGCAGTTGAATATACCAGTCAACCATGGGGTCTGCTTCCAGTCTAACCGGATGCAGTTCAATACCAGTATTTAAATGGAGCGATTGCTTATCTGAGATCCACAACTCAGTTAGTATTGGGTAATACGATATCACTTGTAATTTTATTTACCACGTTTAAATAATTAAATATCTAATTAATTAGCGAAAGTGGTGCACCGATGAATCTTTTGAACTACCACCACGGAAACGTTACTAATTCCCAATTAAGTTATGTGTAAACCCTGTTCATACAAGGGTTACATAACATTTTCATGAAACATCTGTACTTTTGCTTGGGTTTCATCAGCTGATGAAACCTATCGTTGTAATTATTTGCTTTTAGGTACTCGTATGAGCTTTTTACTTGTCCAAACACTTACGAATTATTTTATTATGCATTTTTATCTTTATTATTTTTCTTCGTAAATTTCACTTTGTGAGCATGATAATAGGTAGAAGCTTTTTGCTAAATACTGATTTGCAATCTTTGCAAGAAAACCTAATCTTTGCATGTTACGAAACAAATGTCCATCATCTGTCATTTAAGCCAACTTATGGCCTGGTGTGCAACTGTGTGCAATGCGGTAAACATTTTATACGAACGAATTGATTCTAGAACTTATTTTCTGTCATACCACAGTATCTACTTCTTTCTACAACTTTCTCATAGGGAAATTTCAGCCGGAAGATACTTAACGGTATCCGCGCCATTTCAATCAAAAGTTATCATTGGTTGAAAGGAAATGGATCACTGCGGCAATCTCCAGGCTTGTTACACGCTGAGCAAAACGACGGCGATGGCTGAACGAGCGCCGCCATCTTGGACAGGTGCCCAATGCCCAATGCCAGTAACAGGGACTTCCAGGAAACAACTTAAACGACTCTCTAACTCGAAGCTCACACGCGGACGTTACTGTATGACCCCGGACTTAGGATAAGTGATGGTACTCTTAAATGTTAGTATGAATAGATAACACCGAGATTTGGAAGACACGAGTATATTCAACTTATTTGAAAATCAGCCTTTAAAAGCTTTGCTAATATTATAAACGCACGTGTCTTTGTTTACGCGAAGTTAAACCATTTTCTTTCAACTTTCTTTGCAAACGTCTCAAAATAGTACCTACACAAAGTCTACACTTCACATTAGAAAGAATATTGTCATTGCAAGGAAACGCAGAAATAAAGCGAGGGGATCGCACGCTTGAATCGTGTCCAAGAACTTCAACACTGTGTGTCGTTTATTAATTACTCATTAGCACATAGCGAAGCACGTTAGCAATATTCAACGCACACGAAACAACATGGCAGTGCGAATAATTCCTTCCGCGGTTGTAGAAATACAGTCTGCAGTCCAGCAATTTTTATTGTTTCTGTTTCCAACAAAGTAAACAAAACGATTTTGTAGAATTGACTAATAGTTTACCGTTACACTTCGACTATTTTTTGTTTGGAGGCTTTTCTATTTATACGAGCAAATATTGGCAGTGGGTTGTAGTTCTGTGAATCGTTTTGGGTTGTGGTTTTGTTAACATTTTAGTTGATTTCAACTATCGGTTTTTGGGAGCTCGATCCCTATTGAAGTGACATTAAAATTACTAGAGATTTTCACACAAAACCTTTGTTCACACCGTCGGAAAACTCAACAATATTCGTGTACACGGGGGCTGTTTCGGCGCGCGGAGCAAAAACCGCATTACGAAGCTGCCATACACAGGCTGCCGCCGCTCCCCCCTACCCCCCCTTAGCCCGGGTTTTTGTGAACAGCCAGATAGAATAATGGAAATACACGGTATACAGGCACACAGGCACATAGGTGCTCGGGTGCTGGGGAGCTCGACAAGCAACACTTTTTGTAAGTCACTCTTCGGATTGTAAGAGGTACCAATTGTTTCATAATGCAGGCAGAAGAGAGCTTTAACGCTGTGAAATGTGATACTTTTACTTTTGATTAGCCGACTATGAAGCTCAGATTTTTTTTTAAATAGAGGTAGTTTCGGGTTTAGAGAAGGAAACAAGGCAATAATAAGAATTTGAGACCTTAACAGTTTTCGTATTTTAGTGCTGCTCGTATTCAGACACCTGTATCACAAATTATAATCCCATTACCTGCCAGGTGACAGCTGACTTCAGCGTCACATGAGTACCAGTGTCAGCGGTAGTTCGGTACAGTTACTTCTGAATTTATAACATCTTTGAATTCGAGATGCAATGCAGCGAGAATTTTGAGCGTAGTTCACACCTAACATTCAAAGCTAGACTCGTTAGTTAGTTCCGACAATTTCTTTCAGAACACACACTCCGTTCTTTTTGCTTTACTTTTTATTCTTGTAAAGTGCTGTAGAGTCGAAACCTAAGGGAATGCTGCGCTTGTTAGAATTTTTGAGACTCACGTTTTTTGTTTCAGTATGTTTCAGTTGCATGTTTGTATGTTGCACCTATATGTCTGTCTAACCTGCATTATTCGTGCTTCAAACAGATAACTTTTTAACCGATAACCATCATAATTGTTTCTAGTTTGTAGTGTCGTTGAAGACAAACCGCAAAACTACTTGATTTACAGAAATGTGCCTAGAAATGCAAAAGCGAATGGTCATTTATCTTACAAAGCGCAACAAATCCGTCTATGCATGCATTAGTAGTATCTACATTTTCAAGACATTGTTGCTCATCCCAACCGTCCTCAAAACTGTTGCTTTACGTGCCTGTTCATTTTTAAAGGGATGTGTTTTATGATGTGCCCAACATAGACCCGAATCGTGCCCAACATAGACCCGAATCGTGCCCAACATAGACCCGAATCGTGCCCAACATAGGTCCGCACTTGCGCAACATATCGACCTACACCTGGCGAAAAGATCGAGTCCTCATGTGCAACATAAAACAGTAGATTTTTGCAAGTTTGAGTTTGTTTACAGCTTGTGATACTATTTTTATCTCTAAAGGAAATAAAAATTTATGACAATGTTCAGCTTCATGGTCGTATTTCCCGCAAGAATTGACACATAGAGAAATGTGAGTAATGTTAGTTACAAAGTGATGTGTCTGCACACTATAAAGCAACCATTTTATAAATCCATGAGAATGTTCTGGAGATTTGTGAGCTCAGAGACCTTAAATATACCAAGTGAATTAAGATGAGCCACCTGCATGTACAATCTTGAATTTCACATTTCAGTATCTTATCGTGTCAAATATTGTGGCCGTTCAGCTAGCTACGTACTGGTAACCAATCGACACTAAAAGAAGTAAAACGTTCATAGTATGAAAACTAAATGTCTATTATACAAGTATGACACCGCTGAAAACCCTCAAAATCCTTATACGCGTATGTTAGGTAGGTACAATGAATATCAAGTCGATTACCTCTCGAAAAAGATACTCCGTAGTTATGAACTGTCGTTTATTGTAAGAGGCATTGTGACCCGAACGTTTGACAACACATTTCCTCGTAGTAAGACCTCGACACACTCGGGCCCCGGACCTATGTAAATCAGGCAGTTGCGGCCATCTTGTGCCGCACTCTATTTACTACGGACCAAGTTATACATGAAGTTATTATTAGTCGCAGAAAGTCCAGTCAACTCAATAACTTGACACTCGACACACTGGAGGAATAACTCACCATCTTTCTGCCATAGCTTATGTTACTTGGGGTCGCCGCAAAACGTTTTAGTCGTCTTCCATTCCTTCCTATCAATCGACATACTCTCATTTACACCGATATCTTTAAAATCGCTCCCCACACAAACCATCAAACTTTTCAGAACTGGGGCACCATTATACTACACGTGGAATAATTATGGTGTTTGTGTCAGGATTGCAATTCCAAAACAAATAATGGACCATTCGTTATCGCCATCTGCTAATACGGAAAGCAAATTAACTGACTGCGAAAGAAGATTGTTCCGTTTCTCAGTTTGTCAGTGACTACTGTGATTCATAAAGTTGTACTTCTGCACCTCCTCACTCTGTGGTCCTGATGTTGACAACTGCCTCCCAAACGGTTATTGCTAACAAATAACACTTACACTAGTCATAAAATATGTGTAGCGAGCCCCTCTGAGCCCTGGGGAGCGCGGGGCGGGGGCTCGTGGCTCAGATCAACTCGATTGACTACTTGTTTTGATGCTATCCTCCGGGTTACAAGAGGGCTGATCGGCGGCGGCGGCATCTTACGTCACAATAACAACATGTAAGTTATGTACTGTTTACTTTTATTCTTTCTTTTGTTGCTACGGAACTGCTGGCTGGGAGTGTTCTGTCAAATATCATAAAAGAGGCAGCCATAGTGATAGCCCTGAGTTATAATCTGTGGTTCTATTTGAACGCATAGCACGAAATAGCCGCACTGGCAGCGTTCAAAGACGACATGCGCAATAACACATAATATCATCATAACAATAAAATAGTCACGGAGTATGTCATACAGATCGATTTTATTGTGATTGCGATTTAACTTTGTAATGTAGAAAATGAACATTTATATTGATTTTTAATAAACATAACCAAATAAGCAATAACCATAAATATCCTCACTCACTCACTTGTCGTGTTCAGTGCGTAGCGAGCGCGGACTGTGTGTACATTTCCTTTTGTGTCGTAATCGCGATGAATGCTTCTATGCCGCTGTTAGCACTAGATTTGATTCAGTACAGTGATCGTTATATGATCTTACTAAATCTGTTTCTATTGTTTACGAAAGTTCTGAATTATGCAGTATTTTGATTACCTTTCACGTGACACCCGTCTTGGCTATTTATTTGTTTTTTATTTGGCCGGAAAACGCTATATAAAATCCACTCTCTGCAATCTGAAATTTCGCCGTTATTCTTCATTCATCTTTTAATACAGGTTTGTTTCTTTTCAACCGACTTCCAAAAAGAGGTGGTTCTCAATTCCACTGTATTTTTCCTATCTGTATTGTACACATCTGCGTACCCCTTCAGAGCATACAGGCGTGATGTTACGTCATGATGTTGTATAAACAATAAACAACCAAGCGATCGCACCAATCACTGCAGATTTACCGTCTATTTTTGAACAGTTCCATTGTATATCTCCGAAGATGAGCATCAGATCTTCACCAAATGGGACCACACGGGAAACACCAGCTTTCGAATTAAAAAAATTTGCTTATCGCCTACAAAGTATACATATAATAATAATAATAATAATAAAGCTTTATTCATTCCACACAATCAAACAATAATCAAATTACAATCAAAAAAAACTTTTTTGAAAAAAATATAACCGACTTCACACAAAAAAGTGAAAAATAACTTTAGCTTCAGAAGTCGGTGACCTTTGTTTGATTGATTTAGTTTTATTGTCACCGACTTCTGAAGCTAAAGTTATTTTTCACTTTTTTGTGTGAAGTCGGTTATATTTTTTTCAAAAAAGTTTTTATTTTTCACTTTTTAGTGGTTCACATGTGCTTACCCTTTCACAGCATATTGGTGTGATTTTTTGTTATGAACTGGTGCAAACAATAGACAGACGTGAGTCTTCAGCGATCCCAGTACATTTGCTATGATTTATTAAGGAGTTCAGTTGCCTATCTTCCGAAGTCACCAGATCTTTATCAAATCGAAATGGGATCACTCCGAGAAAGTACTCTGCCTAAAACTACCCAAACCGCTTCTGGTGTGCCTATAAAGTTAAGGAGTTACCTCTATTTCTCCGGGATCCCATTGCATGGAACTTTACACGTCTAGCTGTTGAAATCTGGGTGTATCGTATACTTCTGCGTACTCCCTCAGAGCATACAGGCGTGATGTTACGTCATGATGTTGTATAAACAATAAACAACCAAGCGATTGCAGCAATTACTGCAGGTTTGCCGTATATTTTGTTTATATCTCCGAAGATCAGCTTAAGATCTTAACCAAATTGACATGGAACCACACGGAAAGCACCAGCTTTCAAATAAAAGAAGAATCATCAAAATCGGTTCACCCAGTTGAAAGTTCTGAGGTAACAAACATTGTCGAAATCTGGGTATATTGTACACATCTGCGTACCCCCTCAGAGCATACAGGCGTGATGTTACGTCATGATGTAGTATAAACAATGAACCTACAAGCGGATGCAGCAATCTCTGCAGATTTGCCGTCTATTTTTGAAGAGTTCCATTGTATATCTCCGAAGATCAGCATCAGATCTTCAACAAATTAAAATGGGACCCAACGGGAAGCACCAGCTTTCAAATAAAAAAAGAATCATCAAAATCGGTTCACCCAGTCGAAAGTTCTGAGGTAACAAACACAAAAAAAAAAAAAAAAAAAATACAGACGAATTGAGAACCTCCTCTTTTAGAAGTCGGTTGATAATAGCAATCAACTGATAAATTTCAAAGAATAGAAACATGCATTACAATAAATCGATTTAAAAATTACTAGATAATTGAACTTCATGTAATATAATAAAATTATAAATTGACATTATATTTTAAAGTAAAATAATATGATATGTGATCACAATAATCAGAAAATAACAATAAATATTTACAATAGTCAAATATAGTGAAATTAAAAATAAACTCAATTACAAAATTAAAATAAAACATAAAATTATATTAAATTAGAAAACAAATATTCATTAAAATAAATCGATTTAAAATTACTTTAGATTGATGAATTTCATGTAATAAAAGTTGTAAGTTCAAATAATTATATGTAATAAAGATAGCAATAATAAATATGTAAACATGATAATCAATTATAAAATAGAATTAATGTGTGGACCCCCTTCGGGTAAAAGCCTCCTCCAAAGAATTCCACTTTTCTCTATCGGAAGCGGTGGCTATCCAGTCTCGTCCGGCATTCGCTACAATCTCGTCCTGCCAACGGGCGCTGGGCCGGCCTCTAGTTTTGGTGCCCTGTGGACCTTTCCATTTAGTTGCCCTGATTGTCCATCGATCATCGGAGTACCTTGCAACGTGCCCGGCCCACCTCCATTTTTGACTTTGAGAAAATTTGAGAGCATCTGTTACTTTAGTTTTATTGCGAATTTCTGTGTTTCGTATTTTGTCGCTTAGTTTGATACTTAAACAACTTCTCTCCATAGATCTCTGTGTTGTTTGGATCTTGTTTCTCGCCTTGTTGTCGTATATCCAAGTCTGGCAACCGTAAGTGAGACAAGGTAAAATTGTAGAGTCCAATATGGTCTTTTTTGCTCTGATCGGGAGGGTTGATTTAAATATCTCTTTGTGAGCCCAATATTTTTTTTTTTTACAATTTCACATGGAGTGAAAGTACTCGAAATAGTGGAGATAGCATATTTACCTCCTGTGCATCCTCGACCTTAGGTGCAAAACCAATAGACCTAGGTATTTTTTTTCGAAGATATCTACTTAAAAGAACCATCAAAATCGGTTCACTCAAACACAAAATTAGATTATTACAGTAGTTTTCAAATCATTTTTTCTCATATTTTGCTCAGAATAGTTACAGCACTGATGACAATATTTGTGTCACTTGTTTAATTTAGTTCTTTAATTAAATATTCTTTTTTTTTATTTACTTATATTTGTATAGATGCTTTTTTACCTATTATTTGTGAATGAGTGAACATTGTAGGCCTTTTAGATTCCCGGATGCTGTTAAACTTTTGTTAAATATTCCTTTTGTTTTACATTTTTTTGTATAGCAAGCAACGACCTATTGTCGGTCCTACGCTGTTCCCCCATACTTTAGTACTCGTACTATTGCTGTAATGAAACATAAAAATATTGTAATATCAAATGATTTGAAAAGAGTAACCATGGAGTTTCTTGCCGGTTCTTCTCCAAGAAATCGACCAACGCGAACCGTGCACCTTTTTCGACGTTTTATAAGTGCCCATCTAGGCCTATGTGAAATAAAATATTTTGATTTTGATTTTGAAAAAAAGTACTGTCGATTTGAGAACCGCCTCTTTTTGGAAGTCGGTTGAAAATGGAACGGGTGGAGTCGGTGACAAAAAACTAAATCAATCAAACAAATGTCACCGACTTCTGAAGCTAAAGATATTTTTTTGTTTTTTCAAGTTGTTTTCAGTTTTTGCAAATAAAGATTTTATTAAAAATAAAGGAATGTTTCCTTAGAGTAAAATTTGCTATCTCTAGTATTTATTTAGAGCACTTTCCCTCTAGGTAGCGTTGTAAAATTCCATCCTGTATACACGTAAAACACTAACACATTAAATTCATTAAGCATTTTACTTTATTACACGCATTCTTATATTAACTGTTTTTTATCTGATAATATTTTTAACTTTACACCATTTTTGTTAAAAATGATGTCTACGCTATCTCAATTAATGAATTTTATATTAAGTTTCTCACAAGAACCTAAACATTAGTTTCCTCTTACCGGTAACATTCAAATGTTTACAGTAAGAGGAAAGTGGAGCACTTTGGCATACTTATTTAATAGTGGGATATTCAGGGCAAGGTATGTGACGCAGCTATTGTGCCCAACTATCCCCATTAGTGGCTATAAAGACATTCATCACCGCACCGTAGAGATGGGAAAGCTGCGATCGGGTGGACCAGAGTCGATCTGCAGTCAGACTCGATACAACTCGCCCACTACCTATGTAGTTTGTATAATGTACGCTACTGAGCAATCGCGGTAGGTACAACCTAGATCTATTCCATATTCTCTCAAGGTTTTACTATCACACATGTCTCTATACTAGGCAAGCTATTTGTGCACCAACTAGAAGAATTAGTTCGACAAGCCTATCTACTTTGCTCTTTTAGGGTTCCGTATGATTCAGTCAATCTGATCCGATGAAAGCTCCACGTAAGCAGGGCCACACACAACACTCGCGCCCCCTCGGTAGCGGTAACAAGTAACAAACAGCGCGATAAATCTCCCTTATTGCTGAACACATGCGAGACAACCCTGCAGGACGAAAATATGTTTTTATTGCCCACCGCCAGCCGCCAGCCCTGACGACCAACAATGGACCAAAAAATAATCCTACATCCACCATTCACACAAAAAAGCATAAACAGAAGGCTCACTGGGCAACTCAGGGTGATTATAATGATACCTACAATGTGGACGTAGTGCGGCAAGGCAACGCAGCATTAAGTAAGGCATATAATATAGTCGAACTGACAGTATCAATAAATTCGTTTTATTTTATGAATTCGGCCCGACCAGGGTACTCGTAGTGTTATACTCTCACGGTGCTTTCTTGTCATTATTACGCAAGGCATGCGAATTTCGAAGATGCTCAAATAAATAATTTTAAAATTTATTTATTTAGATTTGTTATTTGAATAATAATTATTTTATTTATATTATTATTTTATAATTAATAAAATTTAAATGCCGACAAACACCATCGCCATATAATGCACCACATATAATTAGAGAAAACAACAGTCGAAAGGTCACAATGTTTTTCGATTTGTGTGCATGTTTGTCACTAGAAGCTATTACTCGTCGAGTATAATATTACGAGATACCATTGCTTCCGCCCGTAATATACTTAACATCCATCTATCCACATCCGTCTATCCACATCCTTACAAAATTCGCATTTATATAATAAGTAGTAGTAAGATATGATCTGCCTTTTTTTTTTTTTTTTAGAATGGGAAATCATCAAATGACTTCTCCCACTCTGGGCGGAGCGGGAGGGAATGTCAGACTCTTACTGACTAAAACCCATCCATGTTCCTTCCTCGCCCTTTATGTTCCGGGGCCGCGGTATCTCTTTCGAACAGTCCCGCAACCCCGGCAGGCTTCGGCCCTTGCGGGACCCTCTCTTCTGCTGACATCTCTTTGAGGCGCGCGTAGAACACGAACGCGCCGTCGACACGGCCTGTCGTCTCTAGACGGACGGACGGCTAGCTAGCCCATAGTTAACCGTCCACAGGCCCGCATCTACGGTGGCCGGTAGCCACCACGTGGCCCCCGACGCCCGGTGCGTCTCCCGCGGAGGCCGGGAGGCGGGAAGAGAGGCTCTCTCCCTCTCTTGTTCCGCCACCTCCTTCGCCAGCATGACTGCTTCCCATTCCGTCTCGGTCCGGACCATGGATTGAACCAGGGCCGGACGCGAGAGGTCGCCGCCGCCGATCGCCGCTACGAGGACACGGCGGTGCTCCGCCCACGCAGGCAGACTTCCACCGTGTGCTCCACCGTGTCCTCCGGTCGATCCTCACAGTGGAAACACCCGGGCGTTTCCTCCCGCCCGATTCGGTGCAGGTACCTCCCGAAACATCCGTGTCCGGTGAGGACCTGCGTCAGGCGGAAGGTGAGGGCGCCGTGGCGCCTCTCAAGCCACTCCTCAAAGTGGGGACTTACCGCCACTATCGTGGCGTGCCCTGCACGGGGTTGCGACAGTCGCTCTCTCCATGTCGCCATGAGATTGCGCCGGAGGTCTGTCCGCTGAACGGCGATTTGCCGCGGCAGCGGAGTTTCCCCCCGGCGTAGTGCCTCCGCGCGCCATTCGTGTAGGCGCGCGAGGACTATCGCCTCCAGATCCCATGGCGGCAATCCGGCAAGCAGACCCGCCGCCTCGCGGGCGATCGTGCGGTATCCACGGACCATTTTCACGGCCACCACATTCTGGGGCGCGTTCAGATAGTGGGCGGCTCGCCGCCTCAAAGAACGCGCCCACACTGGGGCCCCGTAAAGGACCATGGACTGCACGACCCCCGCGTAGAGCCTGCGGCAGGAGGCGTTTGGTTGGGCAGGAGCCGCCTGAAGGCAGCCCCGGTCCGTTCCAGCCTGGGGGCCAAACGTCGGAAATGCTCCACGTAGTTCCACCGGCTGTCGAGGACCAGTCCTAGGTACTTCAACGTCGACTCGACGCCGATGGATACCCCTCCTACCGTCAGTGTGGATCCCGACGGTGGCGCGTTCCGAGGCCCATGAAAGCACATGGCCTCGGACTTGTGCAATGCCACCTCGAGACCCAGTTGCCGGATCCTCTCAACGACTATCGCAACCCCGCGTGTCATAATTTCGGCCGTCACCTCGTGCGACCTCCCCTGTGCCAGCACCAGGGTGTCGTCTGCGTAGCAAACGACGCTGACACCACTAGGGAGGTCGGCGCGCAGCACCCAGTCGTAACCGATGTTCCACAGGGGCGGTCCCAGAACCGATCCCTGTGGGACACCGCACGACATCTCTCGCCGGTTCCAATCTCCGCAGCGACTGGGGTAGATGACGGCCCTGTCCGTCAGGTAGTCCCCGACCACACGACGGAGGTAGGTCGGCACCCGGTGATACCGGAGTGCCTCCCTGATGCAGCTCCAGGGCAGGGAGTTGAAGGCGTTGGCGATGTCGAGAGACACCGCCAAGACAACCCCACCGCGGGATATCGCATCCCCCGTCGTGAGGGCTCTCACGCGAATGATTGCGTCCACAGTAGAGCGCCCCTTGCGGAAACCATACTGGTTCTCCTCAAGATTCGGCCCCATCCCCTCAAGGTGAAGATATGATCTGCCTGCGAATTCGTTATATTAACAACACACGACCATTGTTACTACGAGTACGACGAGTGTACAAAACACCAAAAAATCTTTATTATGTGAGGTTTAACGTATATAATATATAATATAACCCTGATAATTCTGCCAAAACACATCCTCTAATTATATGATGTTGGAAACCAGGATCAAAATCCGTCGTGAACAATAAGTCACGCATAAAGACAATATCTGTTTTAATTATAATGATTATGAATGTATTAATTAGTAGGTATTAATATCAATTCATATGGAGCATCGTACATTTCAATAACCAAAAACTATACCTACTACAACTAAAATTCGTCTGGTTAACTATAACTTCTGGTTAACCTTTAGATGACCTGTAGATGTAGTTTTTCAATTTTTATTGGTTTTTGAATTGGTTAGATATTGTGTGGTTGAATCAGAAGTAAACCTTCTAAATTTTCTTGTAGTGTCGCTCACCCCTTCCGTGTTTTCCACGGTATCATATTACATCACAGGATTCACAATGTTGCCAGTCGCGTTAATTTTGTTATTTTTCAGCTCAAATTGCCTGTTCACTAGTGTTTCACGGTGTTGCCTTGTAATCTGGATTTTCGTTGAAACAAAGTTACGTTTTTCGAAAGAATTTTTGTCTTTGTTTTGTTTCCGTTTCAATTAATAGAAGAGAATAGTTTACCGGTTGATTTGTAGATAGCTGTTGTTTACGTTACATACTACCTATATGATAGGTACATCCCGTAATGACAGATTGCGTAATGAATGCACTGTCAATGCTCTCGTAACGAGCTCGCAACGCGTCACTCATCTATTTAAAGCCAGCATCCCCGCGATGCGCACGCGTCACTGCGCCGTCCACTCACCCTCTGGGCCGGCCATCAGTCTCGACAGAGATAATGACAAAATCGTTAACTTTCGGTTGCTAATTACTAACGAATAGCTTCGGTTGCAATAATGATGCTTGCCAGTAATGAAAGTCTCTACATATAAGACGCGTTTCTCGTAAGCATAATAGGCTAGTTTCCACCATCAATAAATTGATTTAGTCCGTCAGGTAAAGTACCTATTGGAAAATAAAAGACACGTATTTTTTGTTTTTATAAATCAACGAATATTGACAAAGATAAAACGCATCAAAACTCGGGAGTGGGGGCTCGTGACGTCAGAACTCACTAAAAATGATACCAAACAGTGACGTATTGAGAATTTTAAAAGCGTCGTATCTTCATCAATTTTGTTTTACTGAAATATTTTTTGATAATCTAAGTGACAGACTAATTAGATTTTTTCAGTTAACAAGCCTATTATTGCAATCGAATTTATTCGTTAGTACCTAATTAGCGGTCGAAAGTTAGCGATTTTGTCGCTATCTCTGTCGAGACTGCCGGCCCTAGGAAATGGTAATGAAACAATTACATTAGGTATTAATGCATCAATCAATACATGCATACTTATTAAGGACTAACCAATTATTATTATAACATCAAAATAACGCTTCCTGGACTAACGGATTTGGATATTAGCACACGGGTAGCTCATGACCTGGGTTAGGAGTAGGACATACTTTGTCCTTTTAGTTTCCAAGGGAAGCTAGGTGGGCCACCCCGTGGGCTTGTTTCCGATCTCCGCGCGGGTAAGTTACTCCAAACTTTCTGTTCAATCAATTACTTTCTTCTCTATCCAATACCTGAGACACTTAAGGGGCTACCTCACGCCAACGACCTTGAGCAAGTGGTTGAAGTTTAGCAATAGCGTAAACCCGTACCGATACACTGCCGCCCGTCGCCCCGAGGAGCCCCGCACCAAGATTATTCGAAAAAACAACCCACCTTGATTTATCAAACATAATACGGATAAAAGCCGTATACTAATATAAAGGGCATTAAATTGTCTTTGAGATGATCTAAGTTTCATGCAAATACGCCCGATAGTTTTTGCGTGATGATCGTTTTTTTTGCCGCGTTAGACATTACTTCACAAATTAATTACTCTAAGTTATAAAAATATTTTTTTACATTTTCACATATCAAATTATGAAAGAAATTGTCAAGTATAACATATATTTTTTTCAAAGAAATTAGACTAGAAGTTAAGACTTGATGATCAATTTAAAATCACTAAAAGTCATGTGTCTGCGCCTTAAAAGGCTAGCTAAGTGATATTACTTATTTTAGGTTTTCGTCGCTGGGTATTTAAATATCATTAAACATCTTATCCTTATGGTACCGCAATCTCAAGCTCGATATCTGCACCCACATAGTAAACAAGCAAGTTATAATATGTTACGATGACAGTTCAATGTCAATCGTTCGAGGATGTCACCGTAAAATTATCAAACACGTTAGATTGTAATCTCTCCAGCGAGGTTGTAAACTCTCGAAATATTGTCAACTGAAGATACGGAATTATCTCTGCCCCCATGATCGGGACTTGGGGCACCTCCCCGTTAGGTTAGTTAGGTTCCTTTAAACCCTGTACTCGGAAATAGGGGCCCCGCGTAGCGGGGCTCTGTCGACTACGCTTTTTAGGGGAATATAAAGTGTTTTAAGGATAGGTTATATTAATCGGTATTTCTCAGGAATGGTACATTATCTTTTCATGAGAGTGGTACCATTGGGCAAGGGGGACCCCTCCCTCACCTCCACACCGCGTGAGCTGACTACCATCGCATGCATTTCACGAAAAATAATGCGTTTTATAATTGTAAGCAAGCAGTATGTTCGTTTGACAATATTTCGAGAGTGTACAATCTCTCTAGTTATTTTACAATCTAACGTGTTTGACAATTTTACGGTGACAAGGACACAGTGTAGGGGATCAGAGGGGGGGTGTCCTTGAGAAACTGCGCTGTAGACACGGCCTTGTAGTTAATATTGTTTGTTGGATATTATATTACGGATCCCCCTCTATGAGCTTATTTTTTACGAGGTACACTTATTTCTCAATTCCCATGGGAGAGTCGTTGGTTCTTTCGGTGACATGGGTTGGGTAGCAATATTCAGCGAAGTGAAAACGGCCTCAACTTACAAGCAGTAGATCGTAAGTTAAACACTGGCACTCAGTTTGTTTTGTGTCATTTGACAATGTTCTTCCTGTGAAAGAGAGGGCTCCAGCGTCCCAGCTGGGACCCCCAGTCCCAGCGGTGGGGTAATATAGTATGGTCATGCGTTTTGTGTGAGCCCAAAGCCAAAGTGTGTCTCTGGGTCCTCTTACACATTCAACCCTGCCTTCAAAGTAAGAGTGAACAGGCATCTTCTGGACACGCTCGTTGCATCATAGACCTCATACATCGCTTTCAGTCAGGTACTCAGGTGTGACTGAAGTCAAGAGCAGGCCCATTTTGAAAAAAAGATCATAGTTAGGTCAAGAGCCTAACAAGTGTTGGACGACCGATTTTAACTACGTCGACGGTCATCATAATATCATCGTAGGTACCTACATACCAATCTACTCTTTGATCCACATTCTCTTATCACACATTTTTAAGGCATGAAGTAAAAATAAATGTTATAACATAAAATAAAAGTAACCAAGCGTAAGTATGAATTCATAGATAAAACAAAGAAAATAACGTCCAATATCACACAACTAGCAGCGACGGGTGCACGGCTCACTAATACTTATTTATAGGGAATCCAATAAGAAATAAACCTTTATCATTCCCGAGCACAGCGTAGGCTGGGGTCTCGGGGACCCGCGACCTCAACGCCGACTAGGGGTCTCGGGGACCCCAGCGCCAGATTAACCCGTAGTAACCCGTACCTGCCGGCTTTATGACACGGTCCCAATCACACACTATATTTTTTGTGAGACGCCCACTACGCGACCTTTACTAAAGAAACTGTTTAACTTAGAAAAGCTATTCGAATGTATTATGGAAAGGTTGTGAATGGTGATGGAAAGTGTTCGGTTAAAAGACGCGTTACAGTTTCACTGAATAGGATTTCTTAAAGGTTCAACGATGAAATAAAGTAAATCGTGCTAGTAACATCAAAGAGAATTTCTGACATAAAGTAACGATTTTCTTCACTTGACGTACACTAAATTATCTAAAAATCATGTATCTGAGTTGTGAAGCCGTACGACCAGTAATTTTTATCAATTTTACTACGAAATATCTATCTAAGTCCTTAGTTATTAACGTGAAAATTGAAAGGAACTTCGAAACAAAACCATACCTGTAACTATCGGCAACATGTAAAATTCGATGAGTATCATCCGCCTCGCGCCGCGCCGCGCCGGACGATTAGAAATTAAATACTTATCGTTCATTAAATTGTAATTGTTCAATTAATTGCTTATTATACGATTCGTTTCTCAATAATTTTGAAGTAAATGCATGTAACGTTTTATTAGTTGGCGCGCGGCTACAGCTGCATAACTACATACATATAATATAAGCATTTCTGTCACATACAAGCATGAACCTCCAGTTATCCCATATGGCCTATGCCGCCATATGGGATGCATCGGTTGGTCTCACTAAATTTACGGGTTCGATTCCTGCGCAGCACAACAATTTTTATGATCTGCGGTATTGGCTATTAGAGCAAAAATACCAAGTTAATATTTGTTGTACCATTACATTATTTCTTAACTTTATTTTACACCATAAATATTGTTCTTGACGCTGCATTTTTTTAACAATATTTCCCTAAGGATATTTTCTCACAGCGCAGCGTTATCAATTATATGGGTAGAAATCAATTTTACGGAATTCTCACGCAATCTTAAATCAAGTTACCTACATAAATGTCTAACTGCTCCAAGCCCTTTGCCATTTTATCTTCAGAACTATGAATTTCCGTTAGTTATACCCTAAGTATATTTATATCGATCATAAAACAATACGTTTGAAATTTTGGCCATAAAATTAAAGTAGAATTATAGGCAAAATCAATGTCCTGAAGTCGTACCTTTTCGATCTCCCTCTCTATCTGCAGGGCTCGCTGCAGGATGGGCCCGCGCACCGCGTACTCAATGTTTAGCAAGTTCTGGTTGATGTTCTCCGCAGTCAGACAGTTTTCCAGCTTCATTGTATATACGTTATATTGTACTATATAGTTCAACAGTAGAGGCAGGCGCAGTCGATGCACCGGCGGCGGTGGCGGGAAGTACTGCTCAAGTGCCCAAGCGCAGCCAACGATGTTATTTAAATGAACCCCCGCGCGTGATTGACACACGCGTTAGGGTTCGGTCACATTATGACACACTTCTGTTCAGTGGATGATTTTTGGTGACGTTTTATTTCCTAATTAAATAACACGTCTTATTTAAGACGCTGAGATTTCGAAAATCACATCACATTAACTGAGCCGGTGAATAAACTAAGTACCTAATTAGTTATTTTCTATAGCAATGCTATGTTGAAAATTCGTTCTATGAATATGACCACGGAGTAGGACTAAAAATGTGTAAATTAATCTTTTTTTATTCGTAAAACGTATGATCTGATGTTTTCTAATCCAACCATGAGAAACGTGGCATTTAGCGATCCCATCTAACGTACCTGCCAGCCTCCCGTCTTTATCCCGTATAAGATATACAAGCATTTACCGCGAATAAGGGAAATTGGAATGTTGCCGCACTAAGGATATCCCGCCATTCTTGATACGGCTTTACCTACGTTGCCTACGTGAGATTTACGATAAACCGTTAATACGTTCGTGACTCTGACAAGTTTCAACAAAAAAAAAACGTTTTCAAGCAAAAGTATTTTTGGGTTTCAATCAAAATAAAGTAGGTTAATTTATTTAGTAGTTAAAGGACCAGCCCGGCTAGCATGGGCAGGGGATAAAATTTTTATCCACCGGTTATTTCCACTTTTGTTTGAATTTTGTCCCTTGTCAGTGGAAATAACCGGTGGATAAAATTTTATCCCCTGCCCATGCTAGCCGGGCTGGCCTGAAAATAAATCACCAATTGTATCTACGAATTCACAAAAAGTCGAGCTCCTACAAGAAGGGCCACCATGTAAAGTCGACATATTATATGCTAAGCACACACAGTCAGGCTTCATATACTTCAGTCCAGCTTTATGAGAGTTCCAGGCAAATGCCTGCATTGTTTCAGCTCATTTGGCGGCGGTGGACCGCGGCACGCCATCCTCGGCCATCAATCTCGCCCGACGCGGGCCACTTCGCCACTTTATCAACGGGCGTTGTGGCATTTTTACCAAATAGCACCCCAACTTAAACCTTGCACGATTTCCCGCGATAACTTTTTGTAATTCTTCAAGACGTGCCGAGTTAGTGTATCTGAGACTGGTTAGTCCCTATGATGCTGCTGAGCTTGCTCATCCACACAAAAATTATGGATTTGGAAGTTATCAACTTTACATATTATATAGATAATTATTGTCCGGTCATATATTTTATGTGTAAATAAATAACTCTGCCTGTCTTGTCTGTGTGTTTGTACCTTGTCGTTGTCACTCCTCAACCACTCAAGCAGTCGGTATGTTTTTTTTTTTTAATTTGCCAGAACTAAGTAATCCCCAGATCGTAGAAGAAAGTTAACTAAATAAGAAAACAGAGTCAAATATCTTTTGTAAATCAGTGTGTGCAGACCTTCAAGATGCGAACCCTCCGTGTTATCATCCAGCAAGGTGATTCCCTGATATTGTTTACTTATAAATTAGGTAGGTACCTATTAGGAATAACTAGGTCCATACTTAATAAGGAACATTATTCTTTGTGATAAGCTCAAGCCGTCCAGGGTTTTGGAATTCACAAATCATAATCATATAGATAAAGGGGTCACAATTATCTGAACCGTCTTCTTTTGGTTACAGGCAACCAGGAAAACCACAACATTTTCCTTACGTTACTACCTATCAGTTCTTATAAACAATCACCTACATACGTGTGCATCGACGGGGATCCCCGTATGTTTTGGCAGCGATGAGCGATGCAATCGTTACATTTTTTCCTAAGACTTGACGAAAACAGTACCTAGTTAAACTTACACCTGTAAATTGCAACAAAGGGGTACTTAATAGAAATCGTTGGAAACGATTCTTGATATACTTAGAGGGAAAATGTAGTAGAAACCTAGAAAAACTTTGTAGTATCGCTCGCGTGGAGCCCGTTCAGTCGTACAATCAACCGGCTTTAACCTGGCGGCGAAAGACTCCATATCGGTCATACGTTTACGTCTTTCGGTCAACAGTAATCAAGAAATCATGATTAATGATTTCCTTCTCGTATAAATAAGTATAAGCTCGTGGCTAAATAATACCAGCTGCGCGGGTCGATCGTCAAGGTCAAGCTGTGCTTGCTGAGATGGTCCGTGAATTGGTGACCATCATAACTACACACAAAGTTAAGCCTAGGCTAACACGAAAATTAAAGTTTCAAAATTAAAGTTTTTTCAATGACTCATCATCTGCCTGCCGTTTACCAACCATGTTGGGGTCGGCTTCCAGTCTAACCGGAAACAGCTGAATACCAGTATTTGACATAAAGCGATTACCCATCTGACCTCCACAACCCAGTTAATACTGGGAAATACGATACCACTAGGTAAGACTGGTTGTCAAACTTTTGGGGCCACTGACTATCTTTTACGACTGTCAAAGTTGGACAAATGACAGCCGGGACCAGCAGCTTAACGTGCCACGGAGGTATGTAAGAGTGCTCACCCATCCACAGATCAACCTAACCTAGGCATGCACGGCTTAATCTAAAGATCGACCCGAGTGGCTGTAATTATATTGCCACGAGATGACGATCCCATGATAAAGTCAATGCATGGGATTAAATGAACTTAGAGGCTTGTATTGATGACTTTAATGATTATGTGTAAAGCCATATTTGATCATTTTATGATCCTTATTTTGGATTACGGTCGCAAATCGCGTTTCGTTCCATAAACGACCTGAAACTGACCGGAACAAAATGGAATAAATTAGAATTTGGGGGGCACCCCAGCGGCGCTTACAACCTTACCTCCATTGGTCCTGGCTGTGATTTGTAGATCTTTGACAGTCGAGTCGTCAAGAGTGGTCATATTTCCGTTTCCGGTTGCCAAAACAACAAAAGTAGGTTAAACGTAAAGTGCTCCCGGGTTTATTAGAAACTACAACCCGACCAAGTAACAATGAAGAGTTTAAAAATTGAGCAGTGATAGCACGAAAATACGAGTATCACGACACCCACCAAATATCAGCAACGAAAGTACTTGTTTTTTAACATTTCATGGTTACGTTTGGACTTTTATTGTTATGAAGTCATCGACGCCAGGTCCAGAGATAATGGAACCGGGTTTTAGCTGTGCACGGAACCCTAATCCTTTTTCTAAAATAAAGGTAGCATAAGTACAACAAAAAAAAGTCCGCCCCGTCAAAATCGGTCTAGCCGTTTCGGAAATTAGTCGGAACAAACGTCATCATCTTCCCTTGTCCCATGTTACTTGAGGTCGGCGCAACACGGTTTTTTCTTCCATTCTCCTCTGTCAACCGTCAGCTATCATTTACTTCTTTATCTTTCATATTATTATTCCTCACACAATATATCCATCGTTTCTTTGGTCTTCCTCTCTCCCTCCATCCATCTCCATCTCCATCCATTGGATCGCTAGATGGCGCTGCGTCTAGCCAAACGTTGAAACAATCGCTCTGTTATTAAATATCAGTTAAAAATACTATTTGTGCTTTTATGTGAGTGAAAATAAGTGAACTAATAAAACATCACCTAATACTTAAGTGACAGTGTTATCCATGGATTTCTTACATAAACTGTGAAGTTAATACAAATTATACTGTGAACAATAAACTATGCCGTAAAATAACAAATACGACCATAAAATCAACAATACCAATGAAAACAAACTAAAGATTGCAAAATGTATAGATAATATTCTGTGACTTAATTCAATGAAAAAAAGTGTGGAGAAAAAATAACAACAAAGACCAAGTGAAAAAGTGACTCACACAGTGATTTGAATTTAAACTGTCACGCTGACTTGCCTATTCAAAATAAAAAACATCTGCTGCAATAGGCTGACAAATTTAGCAAGCCATAGTAGCGTTCAGTTAGCGTAATAGCTTACACCACTACTTTTGCAGTTAAACTAGCCTCACACAAGTGGCCGCGGGTTCGAACCTCAGTGACTACATCACTTTTCGTAAGTTCCAAAATTCATATTTGGAATTTATTAAGAGACTAGTACAACAATTATTGCAAGATGGCAGCACTAGTAACATGTTATAAATGCAAAAAATTAGTAAACATAAAAAGCACTGCTTTGTGTTCTGCCTGTGATAACCGGTATGAATTGGATTGCGATGGTTATCCAGAATATACGTATCGCCTCAAAGACGCGGAATCCAGAAAAAAGTGGAGATGTAAAGTATGCATTAGAAGCAAAAAATACGCTAATACCGACTATACACCCAATATTACAGTGAGGAAAAAAGTAACACCGATGGAAACACCCTCACCAACGGAACAACCACAAAGCACTAAGGATGTAGTACGTGAAGATTCGTTTAAACGTCAATCTACGGTTCAAAATACTGCAGATTTACTTGATTCCCACGTATTGACTGAGTGCGAAACATCTATTGAATCGCATAGTACTCCCAACAAATTGTCAGTGAGTGTTGACGGTACTGTGTCTGACTTAGTATCAGCCTCAGAAATGAAGGAGATAATTGCACAACTCTCATTAAAACTCGAAATTACCGAAAATGAACTAGGAAATATATTGATGGAAAACACCGATCTACACAAGCAAATAAACAAGTTAACTTCAGAAAACAAAACATTAAAATCTTTATGCCAGTCGCCCTCCATATTTTCAAGTCCTGGTCCAAACACTAAGAAAAAGAGGCCAGATCTGTCAACTCCATGCAACATACTCTCTACACCATCCTCTTTACCATCATCATCCAGAAAGTTGAAATCCAAACCCAATGACAATGTCAATGTGTCATCCCTGGAACAAGAAATCGTAACCTTACAGCAGCAATTAAAGGCTGCACAGCAGGAGATTGCAGCTCTCCAAGAACGCATTGCAATCATAATGCAAAGTAGTTGCAATGTCTGTGAACCTGCCGTAAGTCAAGAACAGAAGCAAGAGACTGTGGCCACCTCCAGCGCTCAGACATATGTTGCTATAGACGGGAATAATATCCCAGAAAGGAAGATATTTATCTTCGGTACTCAGCGTTGCGTCGGATTAGCAGCAGCCATCTCACACTCAAGGACTAATACGCAGTATGAAAAATACAGGCTCGTTGCTGAAACAAAGCCAAATGCGCCTAGCAACGAAATTATAGCAAACTGCAGAAACACTAAATTGACCACTGAAGACAAACTTGTAGTATGCATAGGTGAAAATGACGATAACCCTAACCTTTTGTTGTCTCAATTGCAAATTGTTTTAAATACATTTATAAATAACACTATTATTGTGTTAAATGTCGTCAATAACATACACCTCAATGTACGTAAGTTAAACTACTCTATAAAAAATGTTTGTAATAGTTATAAAAATTGTCACTTCGTAAATCAAACATCCACGGATCTATCCAGTATTTGTAAGTCGATAAATTATCTTATAGATTGTTGCGATTATAGTGATAAGTATTTAAATCCGAGCGAAATACGAAAAATAATAGCGAGTAACAAATCAAGTTCCAAATTAAACGTTCCTACTGATAAACCCAAAAAAGGGACAATCCCTTACTACTTTGGTCGTATTGAGTGTACAACGCCCTACGAACATAGTTCCTCTTTGCAACACAACTCAAAAGGTCAAATAGGGACTATACCTTATTACTTTCCTGTGTTAAACAAGCGTGACTCTTTTTTTCGTATCTCAAACTAATAAAACACACCAGTTTAGAATACTCCATCAAAATATAGCGAGTTTATTATCTAAACAAGAACTACTAGAAATTACAATTAAGGAGTTAAAAGAAGCGAATAATGATCCAGATGTTATATGTCTATCGGAAACCTTTGTAAAAAAAGGTTATGAAAATTATGTGAAAATCTGCAACTATCAGTTGGCTACCAACTACTGTAGAGAGAAGCAAAGAGGTGGCACATGCATATTGGTGAAAATGGGTTTACTTTATAAAGAGCTGTCATTTGTGAAAAACTATGCTACTCAAAACACCTTTGAAGTTTGTGGCATAGAAATTATAAATAATAAATTAATAGTAATATGTGTTTATAGAACACCACAATCTGATCCTAATCTGTTTTTGAGAAAATTACACAATCTTTTGCACGATTTGTCAAATAAATACAAATCCAAAATAAATATAGTTGTGACCGGTGATTTCAACATAAATACTCTTAAAAAAGGTAACATCACAAATGGATTGCAAGATTTATCTAACAATCATAACTTAAAAATCCACATTAATGTACCTACGCGCAAATTGACTTGTATTGACCATATTTTAAGCAACATTGCCAACGCAACTGCCACTGTACTGCCCCTGTATCTGTCTGATCACGACACAGCACAAATGTTAAGCTTTCCAATCAAAAAGAAACCACAGAAATCAACAATATATTATATTTATAAAAGAGACTATAACGTCGACAACATCCGAAAATTTAAAGAATGTCTGGAGAATCTTTCTTGGTCCGATATATATCTCAAAACTGACACTAACTGTGCATTCAATGATTTTCATGAGCTATTGTGTCTGTTGTATGGTCTCTGTTTTCCTAAAGTAAGAGTTAAAATCAACAGTAATAAGGAAAACAAACAAAAGTGGATAAGCAAAGGTTTGAGACAAAGTTGTAAAACTAAACGGATGCTACGGTACGCATATTATAAAAATAAAAATGTAATTAATAAAACTAAATATAAAAACTACTCCAGTCTACTAAATAAATGCATTTATAATTCAAAAAAGAGTGCAAATATAAAATATATTCATAATCATGATAACAAGTGTAAAGCCACATGGAATGTCATTAAAACCGAAATAAACAGTAACACTCACAAAGACAACATAGAAAGTATTAAATTCAATGAAACAATAACTACAGACCCTGTACGAATGGCTACTATATTTAATAACAATTATGTTAATTTAACGCATGTGCAAGGGGAAAGAAGCACAAATCAAAACCGCTTCAAAAGTACGAGTGTCAACTCTATGTTTCTTAGACCAATGGAAGCTAACGAGGTAAGACAGGAAATAATGTCTCTGTCCAACACTAGGTCGGAGGGCTATGATGAGATCAATACAAAAATCGTCAAAGCCTGTTGCAACGAGCTGACTGGTATTCTGACGCATTTAATAAACATGTCATTTTCACAAGGCACTTTTCCTGAAAAATTAAAACTATCTTTAATAAAGCCCTTATTCAAGAAGGGAGATAAATGTGACATCAACAATTACCGACCTATAACTCTTATACCCATATTGTCTAAAATTTTTGAAAAATGTATGCTAAAAAGGTTAACTGACTTTTGCAATAAATTTCATATTATAAGTGACCAGCAGTTTGGATTCCAAAAGAACAAGTCCACATCGTTAGCTATTTTTTCCCTCATGCAAGCTATACTTTCAAATATAAATAATAATTATATAACTACAGGCCTCTTTTTTGATCTATCGAAAGCCTTCGATCTGGTGTCTCATGACATATTGCAACAAAAATTGGAAGCTGTTGGTATTAGAGGACCGGCACTTCAGTGGCTGTCGTCCTATTTAAGCAATAGAAAACAATGTGTTATTATCAATAAAAAAAACGAAAATAATGTAATAATATCCTATTCATCGGAATTTCAACATAATAAATATGGCGTTCCACAGGGAAGTGTGCTAGGCCCAATATTATTCCTCATTTATATAAATGACATCATAAAAATAACTAACCATAAATGCGTATTATTTGCTGACGATATTTCTATTATAGTGACATCTAATAAAAAACTAAATACCATTTCAGAACATGAACTTGACATTAATAATACAATTGACAAATTATTGCATTGGCTTGACATTAACCATTTGATGATAAATTTTGATAAATCCGTTTACATCCAATTTAATCGATCAAATAATTCCAAAAATGACATTAAACTCAATATTAATAAAATCAATGAAGTAACGCGTACCAGATTTTTAGGTGTAATAATAGATAAAGACATAAACTGGAAAGAGCACATAGACAATGTTAGCACTAAAATTAATAAATTTGTTTATGCATTAAAAAAAGTAAAAAATATAACTAATATAAAAACTGCTGTAATGTCATACCACGCATACGTCGAATCGTTGTTACGTTATGGACTAATAATGTGGGGTAACAGCACTGACTTCCAAAGAGCATTCATCGCTCAAAAAAAGTGCATGAGAGCAATTTGTGGACTTAAGCCCGACGACTCATGTCGACCAATATTTAAAAAACTTGGTTTGTTACCGTTACCGTCGCTTTACATTTACGAAATATGTGTTTTTGTTATGAAAAATAAGCAACTATTTAAGACTGCAAATGATGTAAATCCTCGGAATCGACGAGATCCATATAAACTAGTGTTAAATGATTTGCCTAGACTGTCTAAATACAATAGTAACTGCTTGGCAATGTGTGTGAGCATTTATAATAAAATACCAAGGCATTTCAAAGCTTTAAACACAAAATTATTTGCAATAAAATTTCATAAGTGGTTAATCGAGTGTAGTTTTTATAGTTTAAAAGAATTTATAGATAAAAAATGTTGATGTTTTTTTTTTAAAAAAAAAGGTTGTTGTTGCTTAACTTGTTTTTTAAAATTTTGCATGCTATGTGTTATCTTAGCTAAACATGCTTGTGCCTCAATTTGTATATAACACCCTTGTATACCATGTTTAACGCAAATAAATATTCTATTCTATTCTATTCTATCAACATTTATATTCATCACTCTTTTTATTCACATGCGATTCATCCTCCTCATCACATGTCCTACCACGACAGTCGATGCCCTTTCAACTTTTCTGTAACTGGTGCAACTTTTAAGCTTCCTCTAATATACTCGTTCCTTACTTTGTCCATTCTTGTCACTCCACACATCCATGTGTGGAGCTTAACCTCAACATTCTCATCTCCGCTACATGCAATCTTTTCTCATCCATCTTCTTCACAGCCCAGTGTTCCGATCCATACAATACAACGGGTCTATCACGGACTTGTTAGAACAAACAGATGACAGAAAATACAGACCCAAAGGAGATCACCCAGCCTCCATGTACATTTCGGGCTATTTTCAAAAGGGCCGGGCCAACCAAAATAAACGTATTATTTCGATAGAGCACAACATAATAAACATTTTTTTATTATGACGCCTAAGTCGTAACTCAATTCACCGAGAAGTTATTCAACCACAAAATGTCTGAGGTCACCCAGATTGCGGTGATCTTTTTTTTGCTGGCCAACTAAAATAAACGCAATAATTAATTAAATAGAGCTTATGGATATAAATATTTTAACCCCCGACGCAAAAACGACGGGGTGTTATAAGATTGATTGACGTGTGTGTGTGTGTGTGTATGTGTGTGTGTCTCTGTCTGTGGCATCGTAACGCTCGAAAGGATGAATCGATTTAGATTTTGTTTTTTTTTGTTTGAATGGTGATTTAGTCGGGAGTGTTCTTAGCTGTGTTTGATAAAAATCAGTCCAAGATGGCCGCCACCACAAAATGGCGGATTACGTATTTATTCAACGACTCCCTCAATATGAGTTTCAAATGAAAGAGCTTGACTAGTAAAATACTAAACACTATGATAAATTAAAAATCCAAGATGGCCCCCTCCACAAAATGGCGAATTAACGAATTATTTTCTATTAAACATTAAGTACATTGTGTCGAGGGTTTTTTAGTTTTTTTTTTATTGTGCCACTCAAGCTCTACACCCAAGTTTTAAATAATTTATAATGATAACTATGTTAAAAACGCTACTGGTCTATGAACAAGGGAGATCTGCCGATTTCCGTGAATCAAAAACTCATCTATGTGTTTATCCTGACCGCGACCCGTCCAAAAGTCTTAACCTACGGCGCTCAGACCTAGTCACTCGACTTATGGCAAAGTTCCGCCTTGGGGTCTGCCGAAAAGCAACACAGCGCAGCATCCGAACGAATCACCTCTTTTTAGGCTCGCCTTGGCGGCGCCGTTATCCTCAGGCTGATGATGGACTTGTTATGCATTTGTTTTGTATAGATTTTATACTTTTTTCAGTAACCTTGAATGTCCCACTGCTGAGTAAAAGCCTTCCAGGCGCTCTTCTCCTGCCCCACCTTGGAACATTGCCTTCGTGATGCGCGTTCAGATCATCACGTCACGTCTTTCTAGGCCGGCCTCGGCAGCGCCGTCTATCCTCAGGCACTCATTGTGTTGAGGCCTTTGCCCAGCGGTTGTTGTGCTTGCGGCCCACGTGACCTACCCAATCCCATTTGAGCCTGGCAGCGTTTTTGCCCACAATTACTGTATTTCCTGTTTTGGAGCGTACCATTGTGTTCCGTATTTTATATGAAATCTCTTTAAACCCAGAATGCTCCGTCACTTTTTGCCAGACCCCAAGGCGGTATTTTTGCAATAAGTTGAGTGACTAGGTCTCAGCACCGTAGGTTAGGATGGGCAAGATAAACACATCAATGAGTTTCAGCTTCAAGGAGATTGGCAGATCTTCTTTGATCATCGACCAGTAGCGTTATTTTTATTATAGTGTTACATCGGACCTACTAGAACATTCGAGAAAGCACGTGATTACAGTATGTGTACGTTGGAATTTACTGTTTTTTATGACCCTCTAGAATATTCGTGGTTATTCTGGTGTGTCTATTGGCGAGTATAAATAGACCGCTCAGGGCCGCGACGGTCAGTCTTGTTTTGGCTACACAACGAAGCGAATCGAAGTGAACTTGAAGTGCGATATCTAAGCGAATAGTGAACAGTAGTGTATTGTAGTGTACTTGTGATTAAGTTTAAATTGTTTTGTGATTAATAAAGTTATTGTGTTGTTTAATCGGTAGTAATTAATTTATCTCATACCCAGCTCGTAACAATAGTAATCATTATTACTTATTTAAAACTTGGGTAGCATAATAAAAATGTTGATATCCTTAAGCTATATTTAATTATGACGGTTATTTTAGTTGGCCGGCAAAAAAAAGTACCCCAATCTGGGTGACCTCAGGGGGTCTAAAATGGAAGCTTTAGCAGAACATAATATTAGGAATCACTTTAAAAATCAGATGTTTTGTGGTTGAATAACTTCTCGCTGAATTGAGTTACGACTTAGGCATAATAATAAAAATGTTTATATCCATAAGCTCTATTTAACTGTTGCGTTTATATTAGTTGGGCCGGCAAAAAAAATATTACCCCAATCTGGGTGACCTCAGATATTTTGTGGTTGAATAACATCTCGGTGAATTGAGTTACGACTTAGGCGTCATAATAAAAAATGTTTATTATGTTATGCTCTATCCAAATAATAAGTTTATTTTGCTCGGCCGGCACTTTTGAAAATAGCCCAATCTGGGTGATCTTCTTATAATTAGAACCGAAAGCATTCAAAAAGCAACACCACAAACGAAACCACTATAACTGTAAAGACATCGCAGGACCAATTCCAAACATACTCGTACTAAAAGACGAAGTTACCAAAGCCATTAGATCACAAAAGAGAGAAAAACCAGGTGAATAAGATGGTATTTCAAACGAAATTTTAATAGGATCATTAAATTATTCTGAACACATTAACAGATTATATTAAATGACATTTTAACGACATGATTACTGCGTCAATGGACTAATAGTACATCAACCATAATTTTACTTCTTAAGAAGAGGAAAACAGATGATATTTTGAATTACAGATCAATGTTGCTTATATCTAAAGTGTATAAAAATATATTCTCTTAGATCTAGAGCAGTGCAGTGATTCCCAAAGTGGTCCAGCCCACGTATTCACAAACGCTCGGAATAAATTTCGATTCGACAAGTCGTATGTCTATCTTTTTTTGGCATAACGAAAAGGAACGAGATAGACATACGACTTCCCGAATCGAAATCGAATCGAAGCTTTGTAAATATGGAGTCAGGTGAGGTCCAACGGGCTCTACGTTGGCGCGAAAAAAAATTGAGGGTTCACAAGTTGTAAGTGGGGGTCCACGAAAATGTATCTGGTTTCGATACTAAAGAACAAAAATGTTGGCTTGACTCTCTATCAATGTAGGCAGATAATAAGCTGTTCAAATTTTTTTTTAATCCAAATGTTTCGGTGATTTATGACAAGTTGTATTTTGGTGAAAATGGTCGTATTGAGACTAAATAAAGCATTTCGAATCTTTACAGATTTTTTGCCGAAAATAATCATAGAAGCTACGCGGTCCTCATGCAATCCTAACAGATAGCGCGAACAAATAGTATATTATTGGAAAGGACAATGGGCGAAATTGCCCTTGCTGGACGCGATAACACCGATGGATAGATCTCTTTAAGAAGAACAGTTTTTAATACAATGACTTCTCTCGATTCGGAGTCAGAGAGGAGCTACAGAGCTCTAAGTATGAGGAATTAGTTTTAATTAAATACTGTTAATTCGTCAATTTATTAACTTTCATTGATCCTGTATGTTTCAAACATCATATTACAAACCTTTAAACGTTTCTTTTTTCAAAACATTGACATCTGAACTGCCGTTTTAGGAACAAATCCTTACAGTAATTGAGGGTTTACAGAGCGTTAATTATACCCCATGGATCAATAGCATTAAGATATGTATCTCTGTCGAAAAGAATAAAACTTGCCTTTACAAATTTTCTCGATCACAAAATTAGAGAGGAGCTACAGTTCGGTATCCATTCAGCCACCTAGTTCTATCAAAAATCCAACAGACTACGAATTAGCAAAAGTTCTACAGTACCTAATAAACGTTCTTTTTGAAAGCTCTTTTGAATGGTATAGCTTATTGCTACTGGTTACCAGAAAATCTTAACTTGGGTGCCCAATTAGACACACATTTTGTTCAATAATTCCGAACAGACGAATCAGCAAAAATGGTGCAAAAAAGTAGCAAAAGTTTTCTTAGCAAAGCTCTATCCAATAGTAGGTATCTTCTGTCTATTAGTTGCCCGTAAACTCTTAATTAGTTTAAAATAAACTCCTAACTTCGGTGTCTAACAAGTGACTTATTTAGGTCCATAGCTCAGAGCTCTGCTAACTAGACTTCGAATTAGCAAAAGTTATGTAAGTAGCAAAAGTTCTCATAGAAAATCTCTCTTCAATGGTGTATAACTTATTGTTATTGGTTACTCAGAAAATGTTAACTTCAGTGTCCAATTATATACACATTTAGGTAGATTATTCCGAACATACTACGAATTAGCAGATGTGGTGGTAGTATCAAAAGTTCTTCTTGCAAATCTCTATCCAATAGTGTATTGTGTAGTAACTTGTCATTAAAAAGCTCTTTCACTCAGAAAATCCTAACTTCGGTGCACAAATGGTCGCCTATTTAGGCCAATAACTCCTAACGGAGAAGGAATTGATAAAGGTTCTACCCAGAAAACTTTAATTGGTTGCAGATACAATCTTAACTTCGGTGCCCCACTAGGTCACCTACTATAAGGTCCATATCTCCGAACGGACTACGAATTGTCACAAAAAGTGTTAGAAGCAAAGGTTCCCCTTTAAATACTCTTTTCAATAGTATATAATTATCATTTTGTCTATTGGACTTCAGGGCAAATACCTATATATCGCCGCCCACTCTCCTTTATTGCTTTTCTTTTTTTGCCCACGGGCTTAAAAATAATGGGTGTATTCCCGCTCCCTCCCACTCTGGGCGGAGCGGAAGGGAGTGCCAGACTTTTACTGACTAAAAACCATCCATGTTCCTTTCTCGCCCTTTACGTTCCGGGGTCGCGGTATCTCTTTCGAGCAGTCCCGCAGCTCCGGCAGGCTTCGGCCCTTGGCCCTCCCTTTATGCTGACATCTCTTTGAGGCGCGCGTGGAACACGAACGGCGAACGCACCGTCGACACGGCCTGTCGTCATTAGACGGACGGACGGCTAGCTAGCCCATAGCTAACCGTCCACAGGCCCGCGTCTACGGTGGCCGGAAGCAACCACGAGGCCCCTGACGCGACGCCCGGTGCGTCTCCCGCGGCGGCTGGGGCGAGAGGCTCTCTCCCTCTCGCGTTCCGCCACCTCCTTCGCTAGCATGACTGCCTCGCAGAAGAAGGTGACGGCTTCCCATTCCGTCTCTCTCAGGACCATGGATTGAACCAGGGCCGGACGCGAGAGGTCGCCGCCGCCGATACCCCATAACACCTAAACTCTTCTCGGCAAGACAGCTGGTCTGGAGTGAAACTATCGAAAAACTTAGGTGGAAATAGACCCTTTAACGAAGCAGAAAAGATTGTTTGTTTGGTTGAACGCGCTGATCTCAGGAACACAACAATATTTTTGTGTTGTATAGTCCATTTATCAAGGAAGGCCATATTATAATATCAAGCTACGTCCAATACGAGTGGAGCTTAGATGAAAAATGTTGTAAAAACGGGGAAGTCCATGGCCTACCGACCCAACGTCTCCACCGTATATGATCTGTAGATGTGACTCGTCTTCTGGCACTGGCTCTATCATATCGGGGCGCAGGCAAAGAGACACCTCTCTCGGCCGAAATGATGTATTTTGCGATAACAATTCATGGAAGGCACGCAAAACGCTGTCCTCGATGAAGTTATTGTTATTTAAAATATGTGAGAACATTTTAATGTACCTACTTAATTATTGTATTTTACTTCGCCAGATTATAATCTACCCAAAAATAAGGCGTCACATTGAAAGCAGTAGGTATGTTCAGTTGACAATATTTCGACAGTGTAGGTACAATCTCGCTGGATAGATTACAATCTTAGTACCGGATCTTACAATGTGATGCTGACATACACACCTCTACAAAATTACAGCTTTTTATTACTAACAGTCTCTGAACAAAACCTTGGACGGACGGACAGACGGACAAGACGAAACCATAAGGGTTCCTTGTCAGGACTACGGCACCTTAAAAATTGGCCAAAGAAGTGACAGCATGGTGTCGTAAATATTATACAAGAAGAAATGTGGGAACATATCAAAAAGTCGACATGGATGACCTGAGGAAATTAATTGATTTTGTTTCATGTAAGTAAATTAAAGAAAAACAAAAAACTCGACTGCGTAAAAACTAATTTTAAAAAATACGTGAAAAAAATTAACTTAAATAAATACTAAAAAGAAAGAAACAAGCCCAGTAGTTTAGAATTCTGTAACCATTCATAAATTCTAATGCAGAACAGAACGACTCACAGTCGGGGCCCCTTGGGAAGATTTGATTGGTAAAATTTGAATGGGCCCCGACTGTGAGTCGTGCAGCTGTGAAAACTGGCCAGTATAAATGTACTTAGGTATAGGTACTGGCCAGTTTTCACAGCTGCAGGTCAGTAAAATAAGGTTCCCTTCCTCGCTTAATGAATAAAAGAGTGTTTAATTATTAGTTGCACCCAAATTCGAAGCATACTCTAGGTCTTAGGAGCTAGTCATATATTATCAACATCGTTGTGGCGATACGGTTACTCTCAAACCGAACACAAATCAAATTTGTTGGCGAGTCCCGCGGGGTTCGTCCTCCTTGCACTCGATTCGTTACCAGCCACGTCGTAGTAACTACGAGGTTTTCTTACAGGTAGATACGATCAACTGCAAGGCCATGCTTACAGTTACTACCTATATTTTCCACCGGACCTTCGTCTTCGACCCTGACTTCGGCCATCTTCGCAGGTCAATTCTAAACTGAATTTATAAGAATTAATAAACCTCCGGTTTGCTCAAACAACCGCTTTCGGTGTTCACTCTTGGACTTCCCTAGTAGCATTTTTTGTTGGCATTTAGTTGGGCCACATACCTCTGGTTAGTTGGCAAATGCATACAATTGGCGGGCAGTTTGCGGGTTGGGCCCAAAACTGATGGCCTACGTAGATTTGCCTACGAAGGCCCAACTTGCGATGGGGCCAACGTGGATTTGCCTACCACCAACCAACCAACTACTACCAATGTGTATTATCGAGCTAGTAGTGTTGAACTAATAACCTTGTGTGAACACTAATAGGGTTGAAATAAAACCAAATTGCTTTGTGGTCTAAGGCGCGGGTCATATACAAGTGGCGTACGGCGCTGGCGCGTGGGCGGGTACGCGGGGGGCGAGGCAGTAGCAAGTAGCGGCGCCACTTACTCGGCGCCACCGCCATACGCCGTACGCCACTCGTGTTTGTCCGGCGCCCAAGCTGGTGATATATTTACTAAAATTCACTCGAACCCAACCAAATCGTGGTAACACAACGATAGCGACTTCTAATTGGACTACAACGCCATCTATCGAGGTTGGGGTACAACTTTTGAACCTTTACGATATTATCATTACGGTTTCGGCATGAACATACCGCCCACCAAGGACATTTAGTGACGGAATGTCCTTCTTAAATTATCCTTAATTTTCAATTTTGCACTTTGTTTACAATATAAACCATAAATCTCAAATATAAACAAAAATATGTTTCGTAAATCTAAGAGTTACTAAGAGTTAAGAGAGTACTAGTAAGCTCATACTGGGTGTACCAGTATATACGTATCATCCCTAACAGGCCCATTGAAAGGTTTAAGTTGGACCGATGTAAGTTGTTATCATAACTTAAATCCCTACAAAAAACTCCCAACAGTAGGAATAGAAGCAGCAGGCCCGTCGTTAGTTGGCCCAATGTTGTTTTAGTAATTTAAATCCCTACAAAAATCTCCCAACCGTAGGAATAGATGCAGCAGGCCCGTCGTTAGTTGGCCCAATGGTGTTATAATAACTGAAATCCCTGCAAAAATCACCCAACAGTAGGAATAGTAACAGAAGGCCCTTTGTTGGCTATTCGTTGGGCAAATAGTGCATGTTTATGACAATGGGCCTATTTTAAGTTTAGGTTGGCGGAACAACTAACCGTCTGCCAATACATTCCCAACTGTTGGCATAAGGAAGCCAACGGCAATTGCTACTAGGGTTTATACTGCTGCAAATGCAAAGACAATGTCATGCAGTTGAGTGTACCGCCAAGAGTCCGGGGGTTTACGGCTATGGGCGGTCGAGAGGCACTTGCAGGTAATTCACGCAACTTATGAGTAATTGTACCTAACAACTTATCTGTATCAACTCCTACTGATAGGTCAATCTATTTTTATGTATTTAAAACACAGTATTATACCTACCTTTATTGTAAATTTGAGTGCAATAATATGCTGAGAGTAAACTTCAGAGTAACCTCAGAAACATAACATTTTAATTTAATTTTGATTGTAATTTTAATTCAGATTTGTTCGTAATTTGCATTGTGAAAATGAATTTAATTTCGATTTAATTATGTATTTAAAAACCATAGCTGAGTGTGAGTACATTACTCATCTGATTTTCATTAAACACTCAACGACAAATAAGTAGTGCATGATGTGCTTACCTGTAAGAGGTTGATACACTTGTCTGTGATTCTATAGAATGTATCTTTGAAGCAATGTATTCAATTGTTGGTGAGCCAAATAAATAAATAAATAACAGTAGCACTTACAACTTACAGAATGATGCGGTACAGACATAAGGCACCATCTAGAAGCAACTTAATAATCTACGGCTTAGTATTTGTTTTCGATTTTGTGTGTAAGGCTTGGCATTGGACTTAATCATGAATTCAGAACCTAGCCATTAAAAATTATCCTGGCCAAATAAACCGACTATCTTCTTAAGATCTAGAATTTTTAACTCGAGTACCTACCCGCAATGTTTCCGAAATAAATGTTCCGCGAAGTTTAGCAGCATTCAGTCGTTCATTAGTATAATCGATGAAGTTGACCTACTCAGTAAGAAGGCAAAGAATCGAATCTTGGCACGAGCACAAAACTACTGGGCACTGGGAGGGCAGGGCACCCCTGGGAATGGTTTTAACTTGTGCCTACTAGCGCCCTCTATATTCGTAGTATGTGCAGTGTCACAGTGTGGTGTTTAGTTCTATCCTTTCGTTTCCCAAGCACGCACCTGACGCACCCGTCAATCTCATTCAATAAAGAGCATCGAAGTATTAAAGGGAGATGGCGCCAACCCGCAGCCAGTGAGATGGTGCCGATTCTGTTGTGCACAAACTAAACTTAATTTAGGCTATTACTATCTTTTTCTCACTAATAAAACGAGAAAGAGACGGACGTAATTTAGAGCTGTCAAATTTAATTCGAACTAATATTTCCATACAAATGAAGGGTGCACGTAAAAACATGTCGACTAATAACACGGTGAAGCGCAAGGCATAAACTAGTTTGACATTTCTAACTTAGTGCATAGCTATAGCCGTCCTTTTCTCGCCCTGCCTTTTAGTAAAAGATAGCAATAGTCTAAATTAAGTTTAGTTTGTACACAACAGAATCGACACCATTATCCTCCTGACCGTTTATAAAATCAATCATACTTTGACACATTCTTTTTCGCTGGAAATGATTGCTATGACCTTATAATCAGGAGTGACCAACATTCCCCCGAGGAGTTGAAGCTCGTAAGATCGTGTCGAGAAAGGACGAATTGCGTGTTGGCGAAGTAATGGCCGCCATGCGCCAATACATAGCGTGATTATCGTAATACGCAGGAGAGATTCGCCTTTTGTTACGATCAAGGCCCATTTAATGCGTCAGTAATTTTATTTTTCTTGTCTTGCTTTTTTACACAACTGCCCAAAAAAGGAGTGTTATGTTTTCAGGGTTCATGTATGTATGTTTGTGTGTTTCTTTATTCCACCATAACTTCTAAACGCCTAAACCGATTTCGATGTACTTACGTAGTATCGTTAGAATCCTTGTATTGTGTTACCCCGAGTTACCGAGGCTAGTGGAGAAAAACATATATCTTTGGGTACCTATCAAATTAAAGGGCTCATCATGGGGATTTCAAAATGGTATATTATCTGTACAGGACCCTCAGTGGAGCTTAGCCCTAATACGTGGTCGTTGTTGGCGGGCGTGGAAACGTCGGCAGGGAAGATTATTTATGGGGCTGAAGACCTTTCTTTTGGGGCTGGAGGCAGCTGAATTGAGTAGTGAGGGGTGGCAGGATTCCTAGATTTCTTCTAAATAAAAACTTGTACTGGATTCATGTCTTCATTTATTGAACTTCTTCATTTGGTTGCTGGATTCGGAATGTCCGACCACCGAAAATGCCCCCTTTTTATAGGCCAAATTTATGCACACGGCACTAAGGTCACGCCCCCTGACCAATCAGAGCGCAGGTGCTCTTTTGTATGGGAAACTTGACCTATGCATTTTTTCGGTGGTAGGACACCCCTTACAATGATATTTTATCTATTTAATTATGGGGTAAGCTTATCTCTATTTATTATATAATATTCAGACTCATAGTTATTAATTTACACCTAATATTAATCGATTTATAAAAACGGTCCTCATTACGGTAACGTTTCCTTATAGCTAAGCTTTTATTACTATGGTACAAGTGGTGCCTCTAGCGGCAGGAATGCACAACAGTTATAATTATTTTACATATTTCTACGTTTTCTAATTGATTTCTTATTCTAATTAGATTGTCAGTTTGACATAATGGGCAGAAAAAATAGACACACCTTTTAACATAATTTATACACTTATAGGTCTATGTACTAGGCAATAAAACACCATAAAAATAATGATTTATTTAACACTTACGGAACAAGGTATTTTATTCTATTATCTTATTAGTAAGTTCTATAGGTACCTATATTATTTTTGTGTCGTGCACATTCTCCCGCCGTCGCGAAGCCGCGACTCTGTTGGTAGCACGACGATCTTCCTGGTGGGGCGACGCAGGATGTGGCCGCTGCTGGTGGTGACGTCCACAACTCGAACCTCTCCGTCGGCTCCCGGGTACAGTTGGCTGATGCGTCCTCGTGGCCATATATTGCGGGGCAGGTTGCTGTCGCAGATGATGACTAGGTCACCCAGTTTAGGTTGGGTACCGGTGCTAGTGGGCTCCCGCCGCTGCTGCAGTAGTGGCAAGTACTCCTTGACCCATCTTCTCCAGAACATATCTGCCAACACCTGGGCTCGCTTCCATTGCTGGCGAGCTGTTACGTCGCTTTCTTCGAAGTGACCGGGCACCGGGACGTGGGAATTAGGCCCGATGAGTATGTGGTTTGGTGTCAAGGCTTCTGGTTCCAGGGGGTCGACAGAGACGTGGGTTAGGGGTCGTGAGTTGACGGTGTTCTCGACCTCAACCAGTAGTGTGGCCAGCGTCTCGTCGCTCGGGTATCGCTCGTTCAATGTGACGCGTAGTGCTTCCTTCACTGACCGTACCATTCTTTCCCAGGTTCCTCCCATAAACGGTGCTGAGGGAGGAATATATCTCCACTTGATGGGGTGGCACGTAGTCTCGTGGCGCACGGCTTCGAGTGCGGCCTCGGCGAGTTCCTTTTCTGCTGCTTTGAAGCAGGTGGCGTTGTCGCTCCACATCTCCTTGGGGCAGCCTCGTCTGGCCATGAATCTTCTTAGCGCTGATATCGCCGAGTCGGCGCTCAGTGAGTGTGCGACTTCTATATGGATCGCTCTGGAGGTCATGCAGGTGAAGAGCGCGCCGTACCTTTTCTCGTGGTGGCGGGCGACTGTTACTTCGATTGGTCCGAAGTAGTCGAGTCCCGTGAAGGTGAATGGCCGCGCGTGGTGTGCCAGGCGTGCAGCTGGTAGGTCGCCCGTGAGGGGAACAGCTGGCTTCGCTTTCTTGATGCGACACGGTAGGCAGCTTTTCACTATGTTCCTTACTGCTGGACGTAGCTTCAATATCCACAGTCGTTGTCGTAATTCGTTTACGACCATTTCCACACCGCCGTGATGTAGTTTTTCATGTACATAGCCTATGTACAGGCGAGTGTAGGCTTGTTTACCTTCCAATATAGGAGGATTGGAGGTGTCTTCTTGTATGTCTTGGGCCGCGGTCACTCGTCCCCTCAGGCGTATGATGCCTTCTTCGTCGATGTACACGCTGAGTTGGCATAGACGATCGTTGTTGCTGGGTGGGTGACCTTTTGTGATGCGGTCGATCTCTGTTGCGAAGCTTTCCTCTTGACTTGCTTTTATCCACAGGCGTTCCGCTCTCATTAGGTGCGAGGCGGGTATCTCGTGGTAGCGAGTGGTGGCGCGGGGCGGATCTCTTGTCACTCGCTCTGGGGCCGGTTTCTTCTTTGTTTTTCGCCAGTCGGGGTCGTCGACCTTTGTTTTCATAGTGCGTTTTCTTGCAGCTGCGACTATACTTCTGTGGGGTCGGCAGAGTTCGATGAATTGTAACACTCTTGCCGTCGTTCTTATAAGTCGAAGCCACTTTGAAAATTTTTCTATGTTGGGGAGAGGGCGTTGACCTGGGTCGCTCGTCAGCTGTTGCAGGTTACATTTTTCTTTTTCTTCTCCGGTGTCGTAGTTCACAGCTTTTTCTTCTTGTGGCCACTGGGATTCTGGGTTTCTTAGGAATGAGGGCCCTTGAAACCATCTGTGAGTGGCAGTGAAGTTGTCTGGCGTCTCTCTTGTCGCGTCGTCAGCTACGTTGTCTTTTGTTGACAGCCATCGCCACTCGTTTTTCTTTGTTGTTTCCTCTATTTCAGCAAGGCGATGGGCCACGAACGACTTGTAGGTGCGTGGCTCTGAGCGGATCCACACTAGTGCTGTGCGTGAGTCTGACCAGTATGTTTGACTTGCTATCTTGTACTCGTGTTCTCTTCGGACTGTTTGTGCGAGGCGTGCACCCAGCAAGGCGGCCTGTAGTTCAAGCCTGGGCATGGACACTGGTTTTAGTGGTGTCACACGGCTTTTGGCTGCTGCTAAGGCTACGTGCACGCTGCCGTCGGCTCGTTCTGTTCTCCAGTATGTGGCGGCGGCGTAGGCTTGCTCGCTTGCGTCGACGAAGGTGTGCAGCTGTCGCGAGATGCTGGGTTCGACGTCATAACATCGTGGCACTCTCAGCTGCTTGATTGTGCTGAGTGACGTCATCCATTTCTTCCATCTTTCTTCGAGTTCTGTAGGTATGGGGTCATCCCAGTCGGTTTTGTAGCTCCAGGTGTCTTGGAATATTCTCTTGGCTGGAGTGGTGATGGGTGATATTAGCCCCAGTGGGTCGAAGAGTGCCATTATGATGCTCAGGGCTTCTCTTTTTGTCGGAGAGCGCTGGTTGTCTTTGACTTCTGCTGGTATCTTGATAGTGTTGGTGTTGAACCCGATGTGATCTTCTTTCACATACCAGAGTAGTCCGAGTGTCTTCTCTGTTTCTGTGCCACCTAGGCTTACTGTGGCTGACTTGTTTTGTTCTGGTGGGTTGAACTCTTCTATGGTTCTCACGTCGTTTGATGTCCACCCATCTAGCACGAACCCTGCTTTCTTGTGTATGAAGTCGACTGTTTTTGTAGTTTCCTTCGCTTCCATAATAGTGGGGAAGCTCTGTAGGTAGTCGTCCATGTAGTGGTTCTTCTGTATTGCTGCTGCTGCTTCTGGGTAAGTGGATGCAAACTCGCTCGCGTTTTTGTTCTTTATGTAGAGAGCGGTGCATGGTGATGACGTGGATCCGAATATGACTGACGTCATGCGATATTCTTCCGGTTTGCCCTCCCGCCGTTCGCCTCTCCACAGGAATCTGAGGGCGTCTCTGTCTTCTTGTCTGATTTTCACCTGCATAAACATTTCTTTGATGTCTCCACTGACGGCGTATGCGTGTTGTCTGAATCGCATAATCACTCCAGGCAGGGACTGTAGCAGGTCTGGCCCTGAGTACAGCATGTCGTTGAGACACATGCCGGTGCCTTTGGCGGACGCGTCGTGAACCAGTCGAGGCGGCTTGTGTGGCTTCGCTGGGTTAATGACCGGGAAGTGAGGTAAGTACCAGGTCTTTCCCTCTGGTGCTGGGATGGGTGCTCGTTCTGCGTAACCGGACTTGAACAGGTTGTTCATTCTTTCTTCATATTTTGTTTTCAGGTCTTCATCTTTATCTAGTTTTTTCTCTAGTGAACGCAGGCGTCGCTCAGCTTCGTTGTAGTTGTTTGGTATGTGGAAGTTCTTATCTTTCCACAGCAGGCCGGTTTCGAATCTCCCGTCAGGCAGTCTCTTGCTCGTTTCTTCTAATATCTGTATGGCTCTCTGTTCAGGATCTTCTCTTGGTTTCTTTGGTTCGATGCACAAGGATTCAAGTTTGAAATAATCCTTGATTTTTTCTTCAATCGAAGATTCTTCTTGCTTCTCTTTGAGTTTTCCGCAGAAAGCTACAGTGGCTGAGAGTGAGCTGTGACAGCCATGCAGCACCCAACCGAGTTGCGTTAGGGAGGCAACTGGCTGGTTGCGACGACCGGTGCGTAGTTTTCTTGACACTATGAGGTGCCAATTATCTTGACCAATTAACAGCTTGGGCGAGGCGTGTTCGTATGCGATCTGATCTTTGATGTCGTTCAGGTGCTCGCAGTCTTCCAGGTGGCGGTCGTACACTGTTTCTGGCGTGAAGTTTAATCTCTCGACAGTGCGCGCGGCTTCTATTCGGTGTTCTTCTTCTGAGTATTTTCCTCTTATTGTGAGGTTGATGACCTTGCTGGTGTCGTGTTTTGTTTCATTGCCGATTCCTTGGATCCACATAGTGTTGGTGGGTCCGTCGGCTCCGATGACGTCAGCTATTGATGCGTCGACCAGTGTGACTGTGCTGCCTTCGTCTAATAATGCGTATGTTTCAATGCTGGAGTGCGGCCCCTTTAATATGACGGGTGCAATCTTGAGGTAGGCACGTCGCTGGTCGCATGGCTTGGCTGTTGAGGTGATTTCTACTGCTGGTGCTGCCGTTTCTTTCTTCGTAACGTCGCTTATTGTGTCTTGATTCTTCTCATGATGTAGTAACTTGTGATGTCTCATGGGGCACCCATGTTTCCCACACGGCGGAGCTCTGCATTGGAGACGGCGATGTTTACCTCGTAGACAGCGGTAGCAGATGTTATTCTTCTTTGCTATTTCCCATCTTGCGTTGGTGTCGAGAGCGGTGAACTGCTGGCAGTCAGGTAGTTTGTGATTTTGTTTACACTGCGGGCAGTTGTCGTCTGATGATGTTCTCTTCTCTGTGGCGAAAGTGCGTTCTGTTCTTCTGTTCTTGCGCTCTTTTCCAGTAGAATCGTCGTTGGTCATCTCTGGTAGAGCGTAGGCGCCGCACTTGTCTGCTTCTTCATTTAAAAACATGGAGATTTTCTTTAGTTCAGGTATATCTCCTTTCTTCAACGCGGCGTAGTCGTACCACTTGTTTTTCAGTATAGGCGTGAGCTTCTCGTTTACTATTCGCGCCATCTCAGGACTGTGTAGGTATTGAGGTTTCTTGAGTGCTTCGATGGTGCCCACTATGTTTGTTATTCGACCGGCGAAGATGCACAGATCTCTTGGATTGTCTGTGACCCGGTTCAGTGACTTGAGCTTCTCTATTTCGACGTGGATGAGTGCTTCTGGTCTTCCGAACCTTCTTTGTAGTGCGTCGATGACGATTTCTGGATCTGGTTGGCTTACTATTAAACAGCCAACCGCTTCTTTTGCTGTTCCACGCAGACTACGACGTATACGTGCTAGGTTTTCTGTTCTTGTGAAGTATTTCAATGTTTCTTCATACGCCGCCTTGAAACCGAGCCAGTCTGCACAGTTTCCGTTGAATGGTGGTAGTTCTTGAATGTACTTTGGTGGTTCCCTTGTGCTTCGTACCGCTTGCGAGAGAGCGGCGGCGAGGGTTGTCACGTCTATTAATGGTTGACGTGTATCTTCTTTTCTTGATGTCACTTCAACGGGATCTTCTTGCTTCTTCTCCGCCTCTTGTGATGACTGTGGGTGGCCCGCTTCAGGTTCTTTCAGCCAAGTGTTGATGCGGACTGAAGCTAGGTCGTCTTCCACTTCTTCTTCATCTTCTGAGGAGTCTTCTTCTGCTTGAAGTCGCTGGACCCGTACTTGTTGTAGCTCCATCTCGGCTCTTGTTTGCTCGAGTTTTAGTTCAGCGAGTTTTTCTTTTGCTTTTAGTTCTGCTAGTTTCTTTTTGTGTGAAACTACGGAACAACATGACCGCTCGCCCTTTTTTCTCAATGTGCGCTGCGATGCCTTGTCCTTCTCTTGATGGGACGTGGCACTCGTTTCTTCTGTTCCCGTCGTGGTGGTGGTCGAACCATAAGTTCCGCTGCTAGTGCCCGACGCGTCGGTAGCGGTGTTCGGCGTGCCACTCGTCGAGGGGTTGCCCGGTGCGGCCTCTTCTATGGCCGTAGGTGTCTTCAGCTCTTCCTGCCGGCGTTTCGTTCGTTCTCCGTCTTGACTGCGTGTTAGAACCATCTTGATGCTGGCTGACGATCCGGCTTGCGAAGGACCAATAATGTACAGGACCCTCAGTGGAGCTTAGCCCTAATACGTGGTCGTTGTTGGCGGGCGTGGAAACGTCGGCAGGGAAGATTATTTATGGGGCTGAAGACCTTTCTTTTGGGGCTGGAGGCAGCTGAATTGAGTAGTGAGGGGTGGCAGGATTCCTAGATTTCTTCTAAATAAAAACTTGTACTGGATTCATGTCTTCATTTATTGAACTTCTTCATTTGGTTGCTGGATTCGGAATGTCCGACCACCGAAAATGCCCCCTTTTTATAGGCCAAATTTATGCACACGGCACTAAGGTCACGCCCCCTGACCAATCAGAGCGCAGGTGCTCTTTTGTATGGGAAACTTGACCTATGCATTTTTTCGGTGGTAGGACACCCCTTACAATGATATTTTATCTATTTAATTATGGGGTAAGCTTATCTCTATTTATTATATAATATTCAGACTCATAGTTATTAATTTACACCTAATATTAATCGATTTATAAAAACGGTCCTCATTACGGTAACGTTTCCTTATAGCTAAGCTTTTATTACTATGGTACAAGTGGTGCCTCTAGCGGCAGGAATGCACAACAGTTATAATTATTTTACATATTTCTACGTTTTCTAATTGATTTCATAATCTAATTAGATTGTCAGTTTGACATAATGGGCAGAAAAAATAGACACACCTTTTAACATAATTTATACACTTATAGGTCTATGGACTAGGCAATAAAACACCATAAAAATAATGATTTATTTAACACTTACGGAACAAGGTATTTTATTCTATTATCTTATTAGTAAGTTCTATAGGTACCTATATTATTTTTGTGTCGTGCACATTATCATCACCATTTTTGAATAAAAAAAAAATGTTAATAATTTAATTATAAAACATATGAATACGGGTACTTATCGCGAATTTACCTTTAATTTAATCCCGACGTTTCGACCGGATTGCACAGGATTGCACCAGCCGTGGTCGCGGGGAGACTGAAGTATTGGAGGTAGGTACCGCGACAGCAAAGTGAAGGCGTTTATTCAACTACCCTCACTCATCTTCATAAATGTTAATTAGGCCCGGTTCACACTAGGACAGCACACTACACTAACAGTGTCCGTATATTGAGGCGATTTCACTTGACGAGTACACTTAGTGATCACTGGATTCCACGCTGAAGAGGGTTTGAAGCCGTCTTCGCGATTGAAATTAGGGTACTTCTTGATCTCAATCACTTCCCGAACCATTCTCTTATAAAAAAACCACGATAAAAATTCGCGATAAAAACCCGTATTCATATGTTTTATAATGTGTTCTGATCGTGAAGTTTAAAAAAGACAATAATTTAATTATACAAGGTACGCGCGGATGTATAAATAAAATGCGAAATTCTCCATCTTATTATAATCGTCAGTAAAAGTATAAAATAATAAAACCCGACTGCGTAAAAGATAATTAACTTGAAATAAAAACTGATAAATGAATTATTTTTTTACGCAGTCAGGTTTTTTATTTTCTTTCAGTTATTTTTTTCAATACCTAATTTTTGGTCGAATTATCCCCTTGTTAAAAGTTTCACCTTGAGAAATACGCTGAATGAATAAAACAATAGTTTAATTTTCAGTTTATTCGATTAATAACAACGCATAACAATCACCTAACTAGTTGAAATCACATAACTTGCATTACACGCCGTAGCGTATTCGTACGCGGAATGTCACAACTTCACGTATTGCACCATTCGACGACAAACACCCACCATAGACCATTGTTAGTTCGCGAAGTATTTAAAAAAAACAAACAAAAGAGACATCATTTAAGCGGCTATAAATTTAAGCTTTTGAACAAAAAATTCAACAATGCATTTAAACTGTTTTCAATTCCTAAATAACGAAAAAGAATGAATAAAATAAAGTATGTATCAAACATAACAACGAAATGCACTGTTTGTTGCCTCGATTTGATTTTGATTAGGACTGATGTATGTATTTTCTGCGTCATCTAATGTATTGTTCTAAGTAACAGGTCAGGACGCCGGATACTCGGGTTAACTAGTTCTCTTTAAATGCTTTAATTGTTCGAAAATACTTTGACCAGTGTCCAGTGTCGGGAGTATCCCCCAAATTATCATTGACACTGATATCCGCAATGTTTGTACAGATCCGAACAATTATTGGTATGTATAATTGTATAGCCCGCGCCGGGAAATCAAACCAAGGAGACAAACATAGGAAACGATTTAAAAAGTTACAAAAAACAACTTGAACATAGAGTGAGTATACTTAATACAAAATTAAATACAAATATACAGTTGTACCGTCAAGATAGCAGTGTATTTGGGACGAAAGAAATACTTTGACTAAGAAGTGAGACTAGTCCCGAAATGGCACATGAGATACATTAGAAACAGCGCGACATAAGAGACCCCACAGCATGCCTCGCCGCAGTTGTGTCGTATTACACAGTACTCACTGGGTTGTGGAGGTCAGATAGGCACTCGCTCCATGTTATATATTGGTATTCAGCTGCATCCGGTTAGATTGGAAGCCGAGCCCAACATTAGGGAGAAGGCAGGCAGATGATGTTGAGAGCATGCCTCGCGCGGCGACGCTTCTTACTTAACTTGGTGATTGCGTGAAGCGACTTCATTGTGTGTAAACTGACTCACATATTTAACAGATATGCTTAACATAGAAGAAAAAAATGCGCGTTAATCTGCGCTACAGATAATCTCATAGTTAGCTTGCTTCATAAATTGCAAGCCCTGGGCATTAGTTAGCTAGTCTACAGTTTACTAGTATAAAACTTGCAAAATGCGGCACAATACACACTTATCTGGTATATTGCGCCGAATTTTCATACTTTACAGTAGGATGCATAATAATCCCACGTTTGCACATACTGACAGTTTGTTTACGAGTTTGTAGCTGCGAAATAGGACTGATAGTTTCAGTAACAATAATTATTAAATCTTACATCACCTGATATGATGAACAAATGGTAGTTGATAAATATTTATTATTCACAAAAACGCAAGATACAAAAGCAATGATATTGATAAGGTGGCATTAGATATATATAGATAATAATGTCACTATAAAGGACGCTAGTTTGATTTCATGATATTGAATATTGAGAAACGGAAGACTGTCTTCATAAATAATGTAACCGACGTCAGCAGTATCTTGGACTACGAAATAAATGTTATCATGGACGTGCGATTCTTCCCTGAAGACATTTGAACCCTATATCGCAGCTACGAATTCCTCTCAACAGATAATACAAGTCGGAGTGTTTAGTATCGCCATCTCAGCGGTAACAGCGGTGTGTGAGCGAGACAGTGAAGGTTTACGCGTACTGTTGCGCGAACTTGTGATGGAATGTCTTGAAGATATCCAGCATCTCGTGCAGCAGCGCCGGCTGCGGGAGGATCGTGGTGCGGAAGTGGAACGTGCCGGGCCGCTGTCCGAACCCGGAGCCCGGGACTATGCAGATACCTGCACAAACAAAATTACTTTTAATTGTTGAAGGTTACTGACGAATCGAGCTCGTGGCTAAGTAATAACAGCCACCCGGGTCGATCTTAAGGTTAAGTCATGCTTGCCTAGGTTGGTCTGTGGATGTGTGACCCTGACCACCCTTACATACCGAGTTTCCTCCGTGCCTCGGAAAGAACGTTAAGCTGTTGCTCCATGTACAATATTGGTATTCAGCTCAGCATATTTGCAGCATCCGGTTAGACAGGAAGCCGACCACAACATAGTTGGGAAAAAGTTAGGTAGATGATGATAACTGAGGAATGTTTTTGAGCAGTTCATTGAGCGCATACTACGATCTCGACAAATAAATATCATTAGTTTTCTTTAGTCCACCAATAATCACAAGTCAATAACAATTCAACCAATAAATTCAGTTCTATGCTTTTCGTAACCAGTGGACATCCGTGACCATCACCAAGTGATCATCAGTATACTTATTTATATTAGGTAATATATTCACTGACCAGTCTCCTCGAGTAGTTTGAACGCGTAGAACAAGTCGGGTGACTTGTTTTCTTTCTTCGCCGCCTCTATCGCTTTGGGAGGTAGATCGATTCTCGGGAAAGCGTACATCGCACCCTAAAAACAACAACATTTCATTTTAATATCATATTTTTTCTATTAAATCTACAATCATCGTTCAGCTTTTTTTTTTTTTATTCGGATAGGAAATCATCAAATGACGTCTCCCACTCTGGGCGGAGCGGGAGGGAGTGTCGGACTTTTACTGACTAAAACCTATCTGTTCCTTTCTCGTTCTTTATGTTCCGGGGCCACGGGATATCTGCCGGGGCTGCGGGACTGTTCGAAAGATATCTCTTTCTCTTTCTATCTCTGTCCTGCAGCCGGAGCCTCGGCAGGATTCGGCCCTTGCAAATGAAGGGGCCCTCTTCATTTTGCTGACATCTCTTGCTCGCACAACCTTCAGGAGACGTCCCCCCCCCCACCAGGTCGTGCAGGAGCTACCTGAAGGTAGCCGGAGGGTCCGTTCCAGTTTGGGCGCCAAACGTCGGAAGTGCTCCACGAAATCATCATCGTTCACCTCAAAGGTGCTTTTAATGAACTAGAGATCACAGGTATATTATTGGAAAATAATGGACACGTATTTTTTGTTTTGTAAATCAATGAATATTGACAATTATTTACAGATAAAATGCCAGGTAAAACAATAATGTTAAAATTCTCTTTTAGAATTTGTCTTAGAAGCCCGATATCTGTATTCAGTAAATGGCAAACAGCTCGTTGGCATGCTTTACATGAGATTTAAAATCACTTGAGAAATGAGAGATGTACAAATTGTACGGTTAAGTATACATCTGTGGCAAAAAATTATCATCGGCAGCGCCTTAAGTCGTAGTAGTAATTAGGTGTTGTAGTGCAAACACACGCGGTTAAACTGTAGTATTCCTGTCTAATTAGTCAGGTGTAATGTATATGTAGCGACATCGAGCAACATAAAAATCCTTCAACCCGCAACGTTAGCTACCCGCGAGATAGTCATAAACAACGTGCTAATACAGCTGTTTATGACTATCTCACAAACTGAATCACTTTATTCAAGCGACCAACATCGTAATCGCGAATAAATAAGTTATCAACTATCCCACACAAAACAATAACACTACTAGACCCAGATGTATGGGACAGCCGACCATTTTCTCGATTACGATGACGGTTCCATGTAAAAAGTTGTTCAGTTTGATGGCCTGCACCATATCATTAAATATGACCACAGATTTTTGCTGATGCTGTATATGTCACCGTAAAATTGTCATGACAAATCCAATAACAACCGTTGGGTAGTATCCTAGTCGGATCTTCTTTATTCTACGAAGAATGTGTTCTTCATAGTTGTGTATAAAGTATTGTCGGTCTCACCTGCACGACGTTACACTTGAAGCCCTCCATGTTGTTGAACGTGTCGACGATCATCTTAGCTCGCGCGTTCAGCGACTGCAACACCGCCGTCTTCTCCTTTATGAACAGCTCGTAGGACGGCTCGCCGGGTTGTGGAGTAAGTGCCTGCCAGACACACAGATATTATTGATTATCGGAGCTGGGCCACCTACAGTACAGGGCCGGAAACCTATCCTTGCGATTACTTTTATTAGTCGCAGTCCGGTATGTTAAAGTAGCGAAACAAACAACAGGGCAGCGCTTTTTCTACTCCACCGCTGTTTTGTTGTTTTACTTTTATTTTTAAGTTCGTTGAAAAACTCTAAGGGCTCATTTATGGAGAAGTGAGTTTGCTAGACATGCTGCGACAGTTGCGGACACTACAGTACGTGTACGTGTACGTACATGTGTACACGCACCGCACCACGTCTTCGTAAATGACCCCGTAAGATTCCATTTTTGTGGCAGCAACTTATTTTTCATTATCCGGTCCGGTGCAGCATTATAAATACACATTCATATTTATAATGCTTCGCCGGATCGGATTCATTTTAACTGAGGCAATGTTTTAACGATCCTCATCTTTATTCGTTTCCGTATGGAGTTATACAACGTGTAACGTTAAATGCGCAAAACCTGAAAATGGTTTGATCAGAATCACGAGCAGAATCAATTGAACCACTTTTTAATAAAAGTCACATTTTTCAAAAAGTCTTCATTAAAAATGTTGCTCCGTCTATTCATTAATAAGTCAATCCATCACGTGCGCAAACCCGCCAAAATAGATAAACGAACAAACACAAATGGTTGTCGTCCATTTTAAAGTTTCTCATACGCGGGATCATAATAGTTCATGCCAGAAAATGTGATTGCCAGTAAAACTAAAACAGCACATAAAACTTTTAAATTTTAAATGTTTTTTTTTTCTCTCTCAGAATTAGGTGAATAGAATTAAAAATCATTTGGGGTGTCTGAGGTTTTGCGCATTTAACGTTACACGTTGCATAGGTATACTTACTGACCTTTAATTTAGTTAAAAACAGCATTATAAGTATAAAAAGTGCAGTAAGTACTCACAACACAGTCCACCGCAGTCTGCCCCAGCGTGGTGGGACACAGCATGGCAGAGATGGCCTTGTACAGGTTAGCTTGCACCTCCGCGTCCAGGTTCACGAGCTCCATCCACCCTCCGCGCAGTCCGCACTCGCCCATGTACCCCTTACTGATGGACATGAACGACGCCAGCTCGATCTGGTTGTACGGCGCACCCATCTCTGTCATCACCTAAGGATTGGAACACCATTTAATATCGTATGGGCTCGTCACGAAAATTATATGTCCATTCAAGAGTAACGGAAAATATGTATCACTCCTCGTTTGTTTAGTGTGATCACTCCCTTAGTAAACACTATACATATACGCTTTCAATTTAGACGTTTCGTGTCGCACTGAAGCGGTGCGTTTGGCTCAGCGCAGACAGAACAGAGCGAAAGGATTTTATTAACGCACTTGAAAATAAACTTTAAAACTATTACAATAAAGTGCATAAACGCTTGAACCTGACAAGAAATGCTCGCGCGTCCTCGAAGATACGCTCGAGCATTCGCGATCCGGAAAGAAAATGGCCGAGACCGCGCGGGGATTATTCCTCTCTGTCTGCGCTGAGCCTTTGTCGTACTGCGTGCGGACGTTCCTTTGTTTTGATACAAAGCGCGCGGCGCGGCAACCGTGCGGCGTCGATATGCGTATACTTATACTAAGGTCGGTCCAGTAACAACAAGGATTTCAACCTGAGACATGCGTCACATATAATGGCTTGCAAATCCTACCATTTTAAGGGGCCGGCGGAGCATGCGTATTTCATACAAACGTAATACCAAAATAATTTGTAAATCAAACATATTCTTAAGGTAGTGTGTATTTATTTTGATTGGATTACAGAATATCTATGTTCCCAAATATAGAGAGGACAATGGTACAAAGACGAGATATGAGGCATTTAAAATTTCCATAGAAAACTTATTTTTCTTATAACTCTTGTTATAATCAGTATCCAATCAAAATATATATTTGGGAACCTAGATATTCTGTAATTCAATCGAAATAAATACACACTACCTTAAGAATATGTTTAATTTACAAATTATTTTGGTATTACGTTTGTATGAAATACGCATGCTCCGCAGGCGTCTTAAGTGCGCACTGTCTGAGAACAAGCACTGTCTTTATTTAATATTTGTAAACCACAGGTTGTGGTAGAGTGTATAGAACTTAAATAGTACATTGTGATACAAGGGGCTAAAATGACCCATTATAGACGAGGTAGTTTTTACTACCGAGCTTTAGCGAGGTAGTAAATAGGAACCGAGTTATAATGGGATTTTAGCGCCGTGTGTTACACCGTACTTTTCACTACGATTGCGAGAAAATAAAATAACCATATTTAATATGATAGTTTATTTTATTAAAAACTAGCGGACCTCACGCGGTTTCACCCGCATAGTTCCCGTTCCCGTGCGAGTATGGGGATAAAATGTAGCCTATGTTACTCGTGGATAATGTAGCTTTCGAATGGTGAAAGAATTTTTAAAAACGGTCCAGTAGTTTTTAAGCCTATTCATTACAACCAAACAAACAAACAAACAAAGTTTTCCTCTTTATAATATTAGTATAGAAGTATAGATGAAATGTACAATTTGTACTGTTGTTCTAATGAGATGTTTTTTCCCGGCAACATAATCTCAGTTCTCTGTGAAGACGAATATAAAACTGTGTCGTCTGTGGGGTAAACGTAGGAGATAAAAAGGAATCCTACTTATAATTCAAATAAATAATACAGAAAATATCTTAAAATTTCGCGTCAATGCTTTTTTTTATTTCTTCTTTACCTGGAATGCAACGCATACATCCTGCCAAAGAGTTCGGCGTTCGGCGGGTTTGGTTCCATTTTTAAAATAAAATGTTTTCTTTTTTTATGGAACAGTAATACGTCAATTCTTTATGAATTATGAGTAAAGACTTTGCGTTTTCGAACACCGACGACGAAATTTAAAAAAAAAATGCTTATTTTCCCTAGGGCTATAATGAGCAATTTTACGGCCCCTCTGGTACGCTATTAGGACGGTCTTTTCGAGCAAGAGGAGTGAAAAAAATATTAACATCCTACTATGTAATACTACATTCTTAAAATAAATATATTCTAATTCTAAAACGAAACGAGACACATCAAGTATCTAAGCAGTAAAAGCACATAGGCCTACATTGTCATTTTTTAAAATAGTAAACAGTTGTTTAGAGACATAAAATGTACGCTTACTGACACACCATCGATCAATCTATCCCAGATTTGATTACAGCTCATACTTCGGATGCATCACTCTCCGATTGTTTTTATTGGATTAGCATTGATATTCCGATAAGAAAACGTAAATGAAATATGGAAGATTTTATCTTGTTTTAATTGAAAAGCAAATGAACATCATCTACTTCTATGATACATTGATTCGTTTCATGGAAATTAAGACTGAATAGGGATGATTCCTGACTAAAAAAAATGATTCTGTTCAGTCCGCCAGTTTAATTATCAAAAAATACTGGATCCGTGTTTTTTGTTTTATCAAATGAATGAAAAATTTACGAAGATAAATTTGTCAAAGATGAGTGGGAGCTTGTGACGTCACTCTTTGGTAAAAAGTGTATCGAACTGTGACGTCACACGAGGTTTCGCCGCACTGTATCATTTTTTACATTTTTTGTTTACGTGAGAAAATAAAAAATACTTGTCCAATATTTTTAGGAAATCTATCTAATGGACAATTTATTGTCGTCTACCCTATTATCGAGATTCAAGTGTATGCCTAGTGGGCGGCCTGCTCTACTTCAGATTTTTCATCTCACAATAAACTACACTAAATCAACGATGAATGATCTAGTATTTTTGTTACTTTTCAAGTACAACTGATAGACAAGACTTTCTCTTTTCTACAGCAAAACTTCAATAACAAGTTAGCAATAGCGTGCCTTTATTATCGCAGCAGTAAGGGCGAATATCGCAGTTCAAGTGTTTACCTTCTTGAAGGAGAAGAATTTGCTGTCCTTGTCGTAGACGTTGTCCTGGTACACCTCGTCCGCGAACACGAACAGGCTGTGCTTGTGCGCGAACTTGATGATGTCCTCGATGTTCTGACGGGTCAGCACCTGGGGACAGCGACGATGGTTTACACTCACTGCAATTGGTGGAAAACATTCAGATATGAGGAAATTCTCGGGTAATCCTAGTTTCTCACCGACATACAATTTGCGTTCGATTTCAATGAACGATTCATGTTCCAAATTCAAATCTCTTTACGGCCAGCTAGAAGTCCAGTGGAGAAAAGATCTACTTCGCTTCCGCTTATAGAAGGACAAAACGACACTTTTCGAATAGAAGGGATGAAAACTTATTTGGCAGTTGGTAACACGGATTGGAATCCTGAAGAGTTTCCTCTTCGCGTTTCCTAAGCGTTGCCTTCCGCGACAATCCTGACGTCGCATCGTGTCGGTCCTAGTGACGAGCATCAGAACGAAGACTTGCGAATATAGAAGAGTACCGTTGACACCCTGCGCACAGATATTATAATACTTCGTGAGTGAGGTATGTGTGGTATGTCGCTGACCTGTCCGGTGGGGTTCCCCGGGTTGATGACGACGAGGGCGCGCACGGCGTGTGTGTGACTCCCCTCGCGGAAGGCGCGCTCCAGCTCGTCCAGGTCGAGGCCCCACTGGTTGTCCTCGTCCAGGTAGTAGCCGATCTGTCCCAGTCCGTACTCCGCCAGCGACGCCGAGTACAGCGGGTACTGCGGGATCGGGATCAGGACACCTGCCCCAGGGGAATTTATACATTAACATGTGCATATTCATTCTTAATGAGCTTTCGAATGGAGTGTTTATCCGCACATTCTGTGAATGTCTAAAGAATTCTGAGAGGAGTGCATATATCGGACAATAAGGTATTGTGGAAACCTAACCCAGCTATTGCAAATGCAAGCTCATTAATTTACATAAGATCATATTCTTATATGTTTGTTTTCTCCCCTAGCCGTAAGAGCGATACTGAAATAAGGTGAATAAATCAATAAGTTGTAATTTTTGGAATACTTATAGGTGGAATTTTTGTAGCTGCTCTTATATCGACAACACACTCGTACTTTATTATTATAATAATATGCAGAACGCTAAGTCGTTAACCGCTCAAGGTCGCGTGTGAACGGTTCATAATAACTGCGAACGAGTGTGAGCGTTTGATCAGTCGGTAAGGGACGTACTACTGTTGAGCGCCTGCCAACTAAATTTTGTTGTCAGACAAATTGGCGGCGGCACGTGGAGAACTCGTGACTAGTTCCTTCTGGAGTCACGTAATCATGTTATTCGGTTTGAATCATCACTTTCGTAGATCAGTAGGCCTACCTCATTTTTGAACTGATGCCCCGGATTCGAACGTAGGTATGTTTGAACCCGGGGCACAGTGGGGTACTGGGGTACCCACTAGGGTTCCCAATTGATACAGACCAGCGTACCTAAAGTCGCACTGCTACGCAGAATGTGCATGGATAGGTTAGCCACATTATGGACGAAGGTTAGTAATGGGCAGCCAGGTGCGGCGCCTCGAAGCATGGAAATGTGCAATCAACGTCCGGACGGAGGAAAAGATCATCTGTATAACGAAGTGATGATACGAAGCGTTTCAATTCCTTTTTATGCTTTGCTGACTGGCTTATTATGTTACCCATAAGATAGTTTGATAAATTGTTATAAGCATAGTTTTCATTTAATAGGTTACAATAACAAGGGACAGAGAAATAGACATTTAACAGAAGTACTGAATATGGGTGATCAAGATCATTTCAACCTTGAAACTTATTTGCAAACAGGTTCCGATGTGGACTTGAGTCGCATAACATACAACACGATATGTAGGTATAGAACAAATTAATATGCTTGTACTGACATTAAAGTAAATGGTGCGCAAATTTATAGCTTAACTAATTGGATTACATTAACTATTGAATAATGTTATATGGCTTAACAACACTGATAATGGCACATAAACTAGTCTATTAGCGCTAGATAATGAAAAGGTATCAACCATGGCATGCGGGTGGACCATGCAGAAACATTTTGTGAAGTGAACAGAAGATCAACGACATATAGAATCAACGACAAGTTGTGAACTGTTAGAGTAAAGTGTATAAACCAAACAGTTTATGACTGGCCACTGTCTTGTCTCTGCTCTTCTTGGTCTCATGCATTACTATGCATCTTTATAAATAAATCCTTATTTCGGTGGGGTCGGCTTCCAGTCTAACCGGATGCAGCTGAATACCAGTATTTTACATGAAGCGACTGCCTATCTGACCTACACAGCCCTGTTAACACTGGGTAATACGATGCCGCTTGGTAAAACTGGATGTCAGTCTTTTTGTGCCACTGACTACCTGTAACGACTGTCAAAGATGGACAAATGACAGCCGGGACCAACGGCTTAACGTGCTTTCCGAGGCACGGAGGAAACTCGGTACTTATGTACAACCTAGGCAAGCACGGCTTGGCCAAGGCCCAGCAACGGCCACGTGTGACAAGGATGGCTTTGTGATGGTGGAGAAGAAGAAGAGGAAGAAGCCACCTAGTCGGAACCAGTGCGGGTCCGCACTGGCAGGACCCAATATGCTGCTGCGTCCGGCGATACCAACGACGCAGCTCTATGTGTCCCGGCTACATCACACCACGAAGGTTGAGGACATCGTGGAGTATGTCCGGGTGAAGACCAGCTGGACCTTGAGGGTAGAGAAGTTGGAGTCGCGCCACAACACAAATTTTAAGTCGTTCGTGGTGCGAGTTCCGACTCATCATATTGAGACCTTCCTCAAGGAAGAGTTTTGGCCGAAGGGTGTGATATATCGGCGATTCCGCGGAAGGCTACGCGACACCACGCAGCGCAACATGACGCCGTCTCCTCATGTGTAATAGTTTAATGTTTAGTGGTTTTTTATAAATATGTATGTTAGTCTGTAAGGTATATGTAATATGGGTCTTTTGTTACCTGAATTAAATGATATATTATTATTTTATTTTAACCTAAAGATTGGCCCGAGCGGCTGTTATTATTTAGCAACGAGCTCCATGAACTAAGAATATCGCCCTATTACTGCTACGACGTAAATGCGCTGTCAACTTGTCACGTCGAGATGTTGCTAGCGTCAAGCGCTGTCTTCAGCGACACAGGACACTAACAGATTACTGATATTCTAAGTGCCAGTAAAATTACCTAATAACTACCGATCTATTTGCGTAACAGCGTTAATAGTTAGTACTAACATTGCCTACACTTTGTTATGAAAACCAACATGATCAAACACTCCCACAATACAAACCTGTTGTATGTTACTGGTGTAGAAGCCCCGATATTGGTAAATACTGCATGAGTTGGTAAATCTTAGGTTTTACAACATGAGTTGGTAAATCTTAGGTTTTACAACATGAGTTGGTAAATCTGGAAAATATTAGATTTTACTTATACATGATGTAAAGAGCAGAGAGATGTGAGGAGCTCCTGGCTAAATAATAACAGCCGCTCGGGTAGATCTTTAGGTTAAGCCGTGCTTGCCTAGGTTGGTCTGTGGATGGGTGACCACCCTTACATACCGAGTTTCCTCCGTGCGAGGAAAGCACGTTAAGCCGTTGGTCCCGGCTGTCATTTGTCCATCTTTGACAGTCGTTACAGGTAGTCAGTAGCCCAAAAAAAAGTCAGACACCAGTCTTACCAAGTGGTATCGTATTACCCAGTACTCACTGGGTTGTGGAGGTCAGATAGGCAGTTGCTCCATGTAAAATACTGGTATTCAGCTGCATCCGGTTAGACTGGAAGCCAACCCTAACATAGGTGGGAAAAGGCAGGCAAGTGATGACTTGTTCAGGATCTAAACCACAAAATGATCGCAATGACGGGGAGAACAAGTGCCTTCCGGCTTCGTTAAGAGGTGTTTAACACACTTTATTTAGAGTGCGTCGTTGGTCGAGTGGTGGCCAGCGCGACTACTGAGAATTAGTTCCTGGGTTCAATTCTCGGGTTGGGCATACCCAATAGCACTTTAATGAGGTTTCCCATCAGGAATATCTCAGTAGCAGCCACGGAGTTCATAATTATATGTGCCCTGTTGATGGCAATAGGCTCCCCCTTTTACATAGGGCTTGAAATATAACTGGCCAAATGTGGGTGGACTATTAGAACACGTCGGCCTAACCGGCGGGATGATAATATGTTATATTTGGACTTACCGTAGTTCGGACGTTTACAGCAGTCTCATTTATATCTACATGTTTCACGTGTTTTGTAATCTGCGAGTTAACCTTGACTTTAACCGCGAAGTTTTCATTAGCCGCGTTTGAACACTATGGATAATATTACTATTAAGTACCTACTATGATTGTTCTTTACTTTATGGTAGACCTACAATACACTAGTTTCTTATTAATCCGCGTATACAGATAAGGAGGACAATAAAAGAATTAATACATATTTCTATCTGAATTCAAACTTTATAGCGGAAACGGTCATGTACTTACATAAAAGGTGTAAAACACCTCTTAACGAAACCGAAAGGCACTTGTTCTACCCGCGCGTTATTGGGATCTTTGTTTTGTTCTGCACCATACCTTCTAGTTACGGAGACAATGGGGGTCAAAGTTCCAACTTTTTGACAAGTTTTTTTTAAATACAAGTTTTTATTGGAAGATTATAACTTTTAACCTCTACGGCCCCCGTACTTTTCAATCCATCCATCATCACAATGTTTTAAATGCGTTACATTGAGTTCTACCACAAAACGTGATTTTTCACGCCAAAAAAAAAGTTGTTTCCCAGCAATAATTTTTGCGTAAAGTTACTTAGTTTAATGTACAGAATGATTGGTTGACAGCTTCGTGATGAGGTGGTTTACACCCTGTATGAACTGACTGTCACTATCAACTCATTATCTATAATATGCATTTGGTCCAGGTAGGTAATTGGGCATTATTCATAATGGGTCGGGCTTTATGTATAATGCCCTCATTAAAATAATCTTATTATTCTGAGCGCTACCTATCTATTCAGAACTGTTCAATATTCTAAGCAAATTGCAATAACGGTTTACACAGAAACTAGTTGTTGTAATTGTAGCTAACTTTATTAGGTAGTTACTAGCTGCATTATAATCTATTACTTAGGTACCCTCATTTTAGAATACACATTATGTAAATTCGATAATAAATTGAAGGATACCTAGGTAGGTATTGTGTTCAATATTCTAAGCAAATTGCAGCTGATAACGATTTAAGTACACAGAAACTAGTTGTTATAATTGTAGCTAACTTTATTTGGTAGTTACTAGCTACATTATAATCTATTAGGTACCCTCATTTTAGAATTTTATTGTAAAATACCTAGGTAGGTATCTTACAATTTATTATCGAATTTACATAATGTGTACTTCTTGGTTTTCATTTCGGTTTTAGAAAACCTGTATAGGTACCTACCTGAAAAACTGACAGCAGACAGAAGTACTTACACTTAATTTAGTCATGCTCACGCGGCAGTTCTGAATTAATGAACCTAATTTACAAACACCCATAGTGTGCGCTAGCTAATCCTCTAATGCTAAGGTGTATAAAGCTATAGCTTGTTAAAATTGCTCATTCAATGATTCAACTCAAAAAAAGTACGAGTAATACCTAAATTTCACATCAATAATCCGCATTTTGATTATTAATGTAAAATAAGTACAGAGATATTCCACTAAACCTATCTGATATGAACGCGGTGACGATCACTGTCCAGTACCCAGCTCGTGTTATCGAACGTGTACGATTAGATCCGATAGCCGTTTAAGATTAGAGATTGCACACTATGATAATAAACTCATATTGAAAGTGAAGTAATAGTTACGCTACAAGTACAAGTGTAGCGTGAACAAACCTTGTTTTATTTACATTGTCGTGACGTATGTTATGTAAAGTGAATGCAGAAACATTGCACTTATGTTATGCCAAAATAAGATATTGCAATAACCAACAAAACTCGCATTTCGTACGTCGATTCAGAATCAGAATGGCTAGCTTTCTTAGCGTCTATAAACGTGGACCAGGCACCCGTAAAAAGAGTTGTGAGGCAGGTAGCAGATGATGATGATGATGATGTTGTTCTGAAGTACTGCCTCCCTGTGGAAAGGTGTCAGTGTATGTATGACCCTTTTGCGCAACCGCATATTTTTAAAGGGATTTGTGAAGAATTGTGAGGTGTTAAGTTCTTCATCCCCCATAGAAAACGGAGGATCCTCCAACCAGACGGGTGTTGCATCTGTTGGGCTACTTACTGCCTGAAAGTTGTAGCCGGATTTTTCTATATGGTCTTAAGTAGCCCGATACAGAATGTTGATGTTAGTTTTTCATCATTATCCGCTTCCTGTGCTTGTCCTATGTTAGGGGATTTAATTAGACTGCAATATATCGCCGTCGACCAGTATTTGATGTGATCAATATTGACTGATCACAACAAATACTCGATGGTTGATAGATCTGTTACAGGTGCATATAAGTCGCGAAACAGGTTCCTACTCCGACTTGTGCAGCTAAAACACCAGGATGTTAGGAATAGATGTGTTGCTCGAAGATTTTGACGTTCAAAAGTGCTAATTTATCAGCCTAATTTGAATAGAAATGACATTTGATTAGTATCCTTTACTAAGTGCGGACATGCTTTTATGTCCTGTTAGAGTGGAAGTTTTCTATTGCATTTTTAACATATTTAGGTACTGACCCGAGTCCTTCCCGTCGACCTTATTGCACAGCAGCTGCAGGCAGTTCTTGATGCCGTTGGAGGCTCCGCCGGTGAGGCAGATGTCCTGCCAGTTGGCCTTGTGTCCGTCGCGGCGCTCGATGTAATCCGCCACGTGCCGCCGGATCAGCTCGATCCCGTGCGACATCGTGTACGAGCCCACTGATTGCCCACTGGAATATTATACGTTTAATGTTAGCTGGTGGAGGTCAGATAGCAGTCGCTCTATTTAAAATACTGGCTCAATAAACCCTTCACCTGCCCAGAAGTGAATTATTGAGTCTGATGATTTGCAATAAGTGCTCAAAAACCTAGGTGTTGTATGCTCAAGATACTTATCGGTATCTGTATTCAGCTGTTCCCTGTCAGACTGACTGCTAACTGGACATGATGATGAAATGTGTTGCTGATTTATGGTCGAGTCGAGGGCATTGAAAAGGTATGCCTAGTGACTCAGATACTAAAGATCAGTCCGAAGCGTCGCATTTATTAGGTATGGTAAGACTCCTGAATTTTCTAATACGGGTGACATTAGAAAATTAACGAATCAAATATGCAAAGTTTAGGCCTCTTCCACTTTTTCAGGGCGTGTCCGTTTTTAATATAAAACGATGGAAACTTACCCACAAGCGCCTAACACCGCTCGGGCCCTCTCCTTCACGTCGGATGGGTATTTGTCTGATTCAATCAGCTCAGGGTTAACGACGCAAGCCAGCACCTGCGCAGGGACATAGTATTAGTCACCAGGTAACGACTGCTAATTTATTACTTTTTGGATGTTACAAAGGCAGTCCCATACCGGGAGCAACTGATACATTACAGGTGAATGCTACCGGCGAGGGAACGCTTTTACAAAACCGGCCAAGAGCGTGTCGGGCCACGCTCACTGTAGGGTTCCGTAGCTTCCCAGACCATTAAAAATACCAACATTTTTCGTCAGCAAAAATAACTTTGTTTTTCATAGTATTTGTATGAAAAACAAAGTTATCATTTGCGTTTTTTTGAAAAAGTGCTATATAACTCAAAAACTATTCAACTCATCAAGTTGAAAATAATTTTCCTAGAAAGTTCATATAAAGGTCTACTTCTGTGATTTTTTTCATATTTTTTAAACTTATGGTTCAAAAGTTAGAGGGGGGGGGGACACATTGTTTTTGACTTTCGGAGCGATTATTTCCTAAAATATTAATATTATCAAAAAATGATTTTAGAAAACCCCTATTCATTTTTAAATACCTATCCAACAATATATCACACGTCAGGGTCAAAATTAAAAAAAAAATCGCTCCCCACTTTACGTCTGGGGGAGGTACCCTAATAAAAATGTTTTTTTAAATTTTTATTTTTGCACTTTGTCGGCATGATTGATATACATATTGGTACCAAATTTCAGCTTTCTGGTGCTAACGGTCACTGAGATTATCCGCGGACAGACAGACAGACAGACAGACATGGCGAAACTATAAGGGTTCCGTTTTTTGCCATTTGGCTACGGAACCCTAAAAACCGAGCAGTTTGCGGGCCACGGGGCCATTCGTCGCTGATATACCTACGTCAAACGCCGCTGAAAGCCTGTGCATTAACGTATTATGAATAATAGACATCTATACTAAACCGTTTAAAAAATGCAAATCGTTTCTGGTTAACTGGATAAACAAGTTATGTTATGATGAAACAGAGAAACTGCTGTTAAATCTAAATAAAAATTAAATCTAAATTAAACTGTTCCCATTTACACAAATCTCTTTCCATGTAAAACAACCTTGCACCCACACACACCCTTTCACTCGCAAACACACACACAGACCCGCACCCAAGCCCACACGCACGAACTCTCTCACACACACTCACACACACACACACACACACATACACACACTCACACACACACACTAACAGACTTATGATAAAACTAGAATTAGACTATTAATTACTCATTTTCACTTTTATAACTTATTACACTTGTATGATATAAAAGAGCGGCGCCTCCTGGTACAGGCATCTACATGCTTAAAAGGGGACGCCACCAACTGTATAACTTTGTATAACGTGTAATAACGAAATAAACATTTTTGATTTTTGATTTTTGATTTTTGATTTTTGATAATAATGTACCGTAACTAATTAATAAATACTAAAGTCATTAAGATAATACACAATTAGCTAACACTAAACTCAACACAAAACATACTCAAAAAAGAGTAAGTACATAGGTACAAATGTTTACTATACTCTGGACATTGATCCTACACATCAAAGAGTCGCTTATCCTTATCTGTGTGTCAAGCTACAGGCTTATAATAATAAACAATAATACTAGCGATAGTGAACTACACCGGTATAGGGTTCCCAAGATCCATAAAAAGGATTTCGGGGATAATTCCGGTCATTTAAAAACCGACTTCAAAAAGAAACCAAAAAAGTGAAAAATAACTTTAGCTTCTGAAGTCGGTGACGTTTGTATGATTGATTTAATTTTTTTGTCACCGACTTCAGAAGCTAAAGTTATTTTTCACTTTTTTGGTTTCTTTTTGAAGTCGGTTTTATTTTTTGCAAAAAGTTTTTATTTTTCACTTTTTAGTGGTTCACATGGAAAGTGCATACCGTTACAATTACAACAAGCCCAAACACGACTAGGATACATTGTCTCATTATGGAGTTCCGTGACTCTTGGCTTCATCATCAGATCTGATGGTAGAATGGTTCTTATCAAACGCAAATGCTTCACTTGTTGTAGAAAATATAAAAATTGCTGTACGTTATCCTATAAAATTTGAAGAGTTCCCTCGATTTCGCCAAGATTCCATCATCAGATCCCGACTTGGCGACTATGGGACCAACTTGGAAGTATAACCTTTCAAACAAAAAAAGAATTTTTCAAATCGGTTTAGGCGTCTTCGAGTAATCGGGTAACATACATAAAAAAAAAATAAAAAAAAAAAAATACATACAGTCGAATAGAGAACCTCCTCCTTTTTGGAAGTCGGTTAAAAACTGTCTTTGTAATTAGGTATGTACTTATAATAATTTCATACTGAAAAGATAGAGAAAGATTTGTTGCAGAATATTTGCGCGTGGCGAATCATATTTTCATCAATATACCGACAACCTAGCACTGGCCTGCAAATTGCAAAAAACGTAAGAAAAATTTAATTTCACGGGTTACAATGTAGCATCAGCCTTGAATTATAAATTAATAAATGCTCCTCATATTATTTGAATTATATTAACATTTATGCAAGTGAATCCTACGTTTTATTAATATAATTTAACTTACTTATTATTTTTTTTTATTAATATAATTTAACTTATTATTTTAGACTTTGTAATTCCCCCGCATTCCAGGCGCTAAGCTAAAATTTCGGACTTGTGCGGAAAATTCCGGGCGTTTGGCAACCCTAACTTCATGACGCTTTATTCAATGCGTGAACAACCATAACCATAACATTCCATTGTTTCTTTACGAGTTTTATTAGTGCTACTACATAACATACCATTTCACCTGTATTCTTAAAACATAACCCTTCCTTGGCAGTCGGGTGAAAAGGGTTTGGCAAAACTGGCAAAGTTTTTTTCCTGTAGTGGGTACACTATTCGAAATATGAGTGTACCCATGAAATATTACATTTCATTAGTTATGTTTTGGTCTCATGTGACCAGTCTGAGAGCACCGACTGCACATCAATCAGGTACAAGCCAGACAAGAGGCCACTACTTAAAAATTCCTGAAGGAAAAAGCCAATAACCACCGAACCCAAGACCACAAAAGTGGCCCTTAGGACTGCCAGACCGAACAAAACCTTATTACCTATTATCTTAAGTAGATAATGTTATACACAATTGTTGTGCCTACAGAATATTATAATCGAGTTGTTCTTCTATTTTCATAACGGGAAAATGTGATTACCTTATCAAGTGGTACATTTCCTTTCTTATTACTTTGTTAAGTATACAAACAATGGAAAAACCTTTTCCGGTGATTTCCATCCTTATCAAAATCTTATTCATACGAAGAAGAGCTCAGTGTTTCTTACTTATTAGGGTTCCGTAGCCAAATGGCAAAAACGGAACCCTTAAATAGATTCGTCATGTCTGTCTGTCTGTATGTCCCCCCCTGTAACTTCTAAAATAAGAGAACGATAAAACGAAAAAAAATAGGTATATGATGTACACTACCATGTAAACTTCCACCGAAAATTGGTTTGAACGAGATCTAGTAAGTATTTTTTTTTTACGTCATAAATCGTAAACAGCAATTTACCTTTCATTCAATCTGCTACGGAACCCTTCATGGGCGAGTCCGACTCGCACTTGGCCCTTTTTATACTTAATTATTAAGGCTTTGTTAAATACTCATGCCGCACAACAAAGCATTATCATCTCAATCTTTTACTAATTAAAACTGGTCAAACGGAGGCCATCCAGTGCGGGAAGACGGACGAAATTTACTCTAGTCTTACGACACAGTTAACTCGAATAGTAGTGTGATTGATTGTAACAGAACATCTACGGATATATTCAATTGAAGCCTCCTTGAAACAGGGTTCATATTAGCTAAGCTTAGATGATGAGCGTACCTGTCTGATGAAGGTGATGGGCTGCTGCCCCATAGCGTGCGCATCTCCGATGTTTGCCTTGATCACCCTCTTGAATGGCTTCTGGGCTCCCTGTGAACAAACAAGAAGAACTTCATGATTCGAGTATTCGACTGTGGAATGAATTACAAATATTCAGAGCGTTGAAGAAGGATTTCACTAGGTTAATAATTTTCTACTCTATGATCTGCAATGTCTTTGCATATGCTAGGTTGCATGCTGTTCTAGAAATACATCCTACTTCAATCTTCATAAGATAAATCATGTAGCAACACAACCTGACCTTAGGTAATTCTTTGGTTAGCGATTAGAGCAGGTACATGTTTGCCGTACTACAATGAAGCTGGATTAGAAACGACCTCGACATTGCTGTCTAGACTTAATTAAACCATATACGTTTATTGTTTTATTGTAGTCTAAATAAAATGAAGAATGTAGGACAAGAAGTCCCAAACTCAAGAACAATGTCCAACCATCATTTTGACGACCCAATGGCGCAGCGGTAGTGTGGCTGCCTTACGTTCTTAGGGTCCCGGGTTCGAATCCCGGTAGGAGCTAATGTTTGTGTGATGACTGTGATGAGCATGGACATTTGTTTCCTAGTCATGGATGTTTATATGTATAATAAGTATGTATTTACAAACAAAAAAGTATACATGTAGTATATCAACTGTCCGGTGACCACGACACAAGCCTTGCTTAGTGTGGCACTAGATGGCGCTGTGTGTAATGTCCCGCGATATTTATTTTTTTATTTATATTTATCATCTCAATTCAAACTTGACAGAAAAACTATCTTTACACAAACGTAGTTTCAATCAAGATTCAATCCTGACGGAATTTTGTTATTGACATAACAGAAACAGGTCGGACGAGAAATGTACTGAATGGAGTCGAACTGGTTTTTCTTGAGGTATCGACCCACTGAAGAAAGTTACGTAACATGAGTGTGACCTTTCGCGCAGCCTAGGGCATCACTTTTTAGACTGGAATAGAATTAAAGTCACTTTTCCTAGGCTCCCAGCCAACCTATAAGGTGAGATAAGCGTCTAAAGGTAGTGTCTACGACGCATTCCCTCATTCACTCAGTCTTCATCTTAGATCTTCATTCAATGTCATTTTATTCTATGTTCACTCTTTACATTCAATACATTCATTCATCATCTTGCAAAAACAGCTCCATCGCCACGAAATGTTTAAAAAGTTATAAATTTTGTTAAGGTTTCATTAAACCTCTAAAACGAAAATATCTTTGTTTGATTTATCGCAAACAAAATTGGCGACCGTGACAGGACCTGCAATCGTCGGATCCACTGCCACTCAGATTATTCCCGAAGCCCGCGTCAAGGGCACTCGAAGGACACTGTCGCGTCGACACCGGACGATATCTACCAGTACCTACCAACGGAAGGCCGTGTTGAGAATACAAGATCGCCGTGCCTGTGGACTGGCATCCTACTTTACCTGGGTCGAACTTCACCTTCGTCAAGCCATTCGGAAACTGCAAGGACTACTACGGAACTCCGATCGAGCAAGTCCGCCCTCAGAACGAGTCATACGTGCCTATCTACGTGCCTATCTACGTGCCTATCTACGTGCCTACCGACGTGCCTATCTACGTGCCTATCTACGTACCTATCTACGTGCCTATCTACGTGCAACAATTGGACTGCTGAGATTAAGCTGTCTGCCTATTTAAAGTGAGCTCGTTCCATCTTACTAACTTACCCACCTATTGTGTTGTCTTGTATTCTGTGCATCTAGCGGGTTTAGTTTCTCGAAGTCAAGTGAAGTTCCTATCTTTCTATTTGTGTCTATCGTGCCTAACCATCTTCTAAGTATCTTCGAAAGAAGTTTAAATGGGACAGGCGACGCACAAATTAGTCTAATTAATTTCACTCACCGACCTACCGCCATCATTATTTAATACACATTCAACTTAAACTTAATCTCACCGTTACTCAAATCAAGTAATTTTCGTTAAACTATTTCAATATTATTGATTTATTATCCCCATAAATCACTTACATAGTAAATACTTCCCGAGTTTTACTGTAAACTTACGAACCGTCGTCTTTCGCCATACGAATTATTTTTATCAGTTTACTAAGACGTATGGAATTGATCTATTCCAGCGATCGTGCGTTGTGACTTGTAACACGGCATCGCTTGCGCATCGCTGTTACCTGACTGCCGGCACGCCCCACCTGCGCTGCACAGCTCACCATTGCGTGCAGTCTACGAGAGCCGCGAGCATCAGCTGATCAACAAAGCGAGGAGCGTATCGTATGCTATATACCTATTTCGTTATCTATTAACATCTGTTTGTGTTAGCTCATTACGAGTTTGCTACAATGACCGATCCTTCAAAGTTAAAGGAACTAATAAGCAAACGCGGTTCTATTAGAGGACGCGTAACGAAATTTAAGTCAAGTCTTGACAGTTTAGCCTTATTAGAGTCCATTCCAGAATTAGAAGTAAATAAACTCGTATTGAAGTTATCAAAAATTGAGACATTGTTCATTGAATTCGATGAGGTGCAGAATCAGATAGAAATTTACAACGCAGATAATCAAAGTAACGAGTTAACTACTAGAGATACAATAGAAAACGATTTCTACCATTGTATTGCGTTAGTTCAAAAGTTAATTAAGAAAAATTCAGCAGTTCAACATGATGAGAATAATTCTCAAATTAAATCTTCTATGGCTACTTGTCATCACAACGATCACAGTTGTAATACGTTAGGTTTTAAATTACCGGTGATTAAAATTCCAAACTTCGACGGTACCTATTTCAAATGGTTGGAGTTTAAGGAAACGTTTGTTTCTTTAGTTCACAACAATAACCAGATTGAAAACATCCATAAATACCACTACTTGCAATCTTATCTTGATGGAGAAGCCGCTCGGGTTATTGCTAATTTGGAGGTTTCCCATAATAATTATTCTGAAGCATGGAAACTTTTATGCGAACGTTACGACAATAAGCGTCAATTAATAAATAACCATGTGAAGTCCTTGCTCAACATTAATTCCGTGCAAGAAAATGATAAGTCTTTAAGATATATTATTGACCATGTCACTAAAAATTTGCGCGCGCTCAATTCACTAGGGCTAGGGACTAGGCTAGGGGATATTTTACTTATATATATTATTGCAGGTAAATTAAATAGTAGTACATATTTCAAGTGGGAAGAACATAGAAATAGTTTGAGTGACGTACCTTCGCTTAATGATTTCTTCAGTTTTCTTAAACGTCGCGCTGATGTATTGGAGACCGTTTATCGCCATAAACATGACAATCAAGACAATAAACAAAAACAATCCTCTTGTAATCAAAACAAACATAATAGCTCCAAGTCTTTAGTGGTTACACCGAACGAAGGCAACACTTCTACTTCCAAAATACCGGAATGTTTGTTCTGTAAGAACAGTCATCGTCTTTATGAGTGTCCGCAATTTAAGTCGAGCTCAATAGAGGATAGATTAGCATTTGTTTCTTCCAACAAATTATGTGAGAATTGTTTGAGATCTGGCCACATTGCTAAACGTTGTCGCCTTTCAGCTACATGTCGTCATTGCAAATCGCGACACAATTCTCTTATTCATAAATCAGAAGAAACTGAAAATTCAAATTCGGTTAATTCCGTTGTTATGTCCTCGACGTGTTCTTCAGATGTACTTTGTGTACTGCTCGAGTAAAGGTTACCAACCCAGCCACCAACGAGACTATGATAGTGCGAGCTTTGCTCGACAGCGGGAGTCAGTCAACAATTATTACCCAGGAAGTAAAACGCCGTCTAAACCTGATTCCTCAGCCATCAGACACTACCATAGTAGGCATTGGTAACACCAAGTTAAATATTAACACAGAACGCTGTATTCTACGCATTCATTCTGAAACAAGTTCTTTTAATGTAACAGTTTCATGTTTAGTTTTGCCGCAAATTACCGGCGACTTACCTAAGTCATATTTTGATTTAAAAAAATTAAATATTCATGGATTTCAGCTAGCAGATCCCACTTTAAATGAACCATCCCCAGTAAATATTTTGATTGGTGCTGACTTATTCTGGGACATCATTAGTGCCCAGCAGCATTCGTTAGGACCTGGTTATCCTAAACTTCAGGCGTCAAAGTTAGGATGGCTCGTTACGGGATCACTGCCTTTTTTTAATGAATATAAAACTAACTCAGTCATGGTCAATTTTGTCTCAAATGGTGACACTTCTAGTAACATACATGACGAGTTATCTAAATTCTGGGAACTTGAAAATTTTCCTCAAAAAAAGCCCCTGAGTAGTGAAGAAAAGTTGTGTGAGAAACTTTATCTCGCCAACACTACTCGCACTAGTAATGGTCAATTTTGTGTAGGGTTGCCTCTTCGTGATAGCATAGACTGTTTGGGCAATTCCTATAATCTAGCCAAAAAGAGGTTTTTTAATTTAGAGGCTCGCTTCCGGAAACAACCAGAATTAAAGCAACAATATTGTCAATTCATAAACGAATACGAAGCATTAGGCCACCTATCGGAATCTCCTGAGTCTAGGCCATTAAATGCCTATTTCTTGCCCCACCACCCCGTGATACGGGAACAGAGCGAGTCGACTAAGTTACGCGTCGTTTTTGACGCCTCGGCCCGCACTTCTTCTGGTGTTTCTGTTAACGACCTACAAATGGTGGGACCAGTAGTGCAAGAACCTTTGTTCAATATATTAGTTCGTTTCAGACAACATAAGTATGTTTTGACAGGAGACATTGAGAAAATGTTTCGCTCAGTGCTTCTCAGGGAATCTGATCGCAATCTTCAACTGATACTGTGGCGTGATAGTGAAGATAAGCCTTTAAGGACACTTCGTTTAAATACGGTTACCTACGGGTTCGCTAGTGCCTCCTTTCTCACTACTCGTTCACTTTGGCAGATAGGTGAAGAGTGTTCAGATCAGAAGGTCAAAACTATTATACAAAATGATCTATATTGTGATGATCTACTTACCGGTGCAAACAGTGAGGAAGAGTTACGTCATATCTATCTTTCAGTCTCTTCTGAATTAGCGAAGGGAAGTTTTCATCTGCGTAAATTCCGTTCAAACTTACCTGAGTTACTCGCAGACTCCGTTAACCTGGAAAGCGGCAATCTCATGATTAGTAATGCGACTAGTACGCTAGGTGTAGGTTGGACGCCGTCTTCGGATGAACTTCACTTTCAGCATGATGTTTCGGCTTCTGAAAATGTCACAAAGAGAACTATACTTTCCTCAACATTTAAAATATTTGATCCACTTGGTCTTCTGTCTATTTTCACAATTAAACCTAAAATTATGCTACAAGAACTATGGAGTCACAAAATCGATTGGGACGAACCTGTTCCTCCAGAAATAAGGTCCTCCTGGTTAAGATTTTCTAATAAATCTTCATGTTTGTCTTCCTTAAAGATTCCTAGATATATTCTAATTGATAATCATTCCTCTGTAGAAATCCATTGCTTTTCTGACGCTTCGCAGCGTGCCTACGGCAGCTGTATATATTTGAGGTCTGTTTCTACTAGCGGTGACATACAAGTTAGCCTGGTGTGTGCAAAATCACGGGTGGCACCTATTAAACCCACGACAATACCACGGCTCGAACTCTGCGCTGCCCTATTAGGAGCTCAACTAACTGCCACAGTCTTATCCGCATTACGTTGCCCTATTGAACGTCAGGTGTATTGGACAGACTCCAAAGTTGTATTAGGTTGGCTTAACTCTAATAAAACTAAAACTTTTGTTGCCCACAGAGTAGCTGCTATAAATGAGCTAACAAATCCCACAGATTGGCGTTATGTTCCTACTTCTATCAACCCCGCTGATTTAGTCTCCCGTGGTGTCGATCCAGACCAGGTAGATCTCTCTATATGGTGGAAAGGTCCATCATTTCTTTTAGAATCCGAAGATTCCTGGCCCGCTTGCACTGCGGACTCTATTATTTTAGAACTGCCAGAACTTAAGACACACCACACTTTAGGGGGGGAGGATGCCTCTTCCATGCCAGATTTATCTGTGAATTTAGCAAAATATTCTAATCTAACTACTCTTATTCGGGTTCTAGCTAGAGTTTTAAGGTTCGCCAACAATTGTAGGTCACACCAAAAATCTGACAGATTACAAGGTCCACTTAAAGTTACCGAGTTAGAAAACGCTCACAACGTTTCTATGAAGTTAGCACAGAAAGATTCCTTTCCTATAGAATTAGGACTACTACAAAAGGGTAAATCTTTAAATTCTAAAGCCGCTCTTTCGTCTCTTAATCCATTTTTAGATGAAAATGGAATTATTAGAGTCGGAGGGCGCATCGATTCATCTACTTACCAGTACGACAAACGTCATCCTATCTTATTGTGTTCCAGTCATTATATAACAAAGTTATTATTCAAACAGGAGCACCTACGCTTGTTGCACGCCGGTCCTCAGCACCTCCTGGCATCTATAAGGGAGCGCTATTGGCCTGTAGGAGGCAGGGCTCTAGCTAGACGTGCAGCGCGCGAGTGCGTTACCTGTCGTCGTTTCAATGCTCGTACCATGGATAATATTATGGGAAACTTACCTGCAGATCGCGTTGAAGCCGACTTTCCTTTCTCCACGATAGGTACCGACTTTGCTGGTCCATTCCTTATTACGGACCGCAAGGGACGAGGCTGTAAGATAACTAAAAGTTATCTCTGTATTTTTATTTGCTTTCGGTACAAATGCGTTCATTTAGAGTTAGTCAGTGATTTGACAATGGATGCATTTGTTCTAACATTAAAAAGATTTATGGCCCGCAGGGGTAAACCAAAGGTCATCTACTGCGATAATGGTAGAAATTTTGTTGCAGCAGCAAAAGAAATAAATTCCTTTCTTAAGTCCAACAGCGACGCCATTATTGACTCTGCATCTCGCGAAGGCGTTGAATTCCGTTTCTCACCAGCATACGCTCCTCACTTTGGTGGTCTGTGGGAGGCCGGGGTCAAGTCCGCAAAATTTCACTTATACAGAGTGCTTAAAAATATTCACTTGACGTTCGAGGAACTGAGTTCGTTGTTCGCTCAGATCGAGGCGATACTTAATAGCCGACCCTTATGCCCATTGAGTCCTTCACCACAAGACCTATCTCCACTCACTCCGAGCCACTTTATAATTGGTAGGCCGCTGACGTCTTTGCCATCGCCGTACCTGCTGGACTATAGCACAAACCGTCTTGACCGTTTTCAGCGATTAGAGCAAGCTCGCCAGCACTTCTGGAAGCGGTGGTCAACAGAGTACGTCACGGAGCTCCAGCAGCGCACAAAGTGGAAGGTGCGGTGCCGTGAATTAAAGGTAGATGACCTAGTCCTAATCAAGGATGATAGGACTCCTCCACTATGCTGGCGCCTTGGAAGAATCTCGAAGCTATTTCCCGGCGCTGATGGTGTGCCACGAGTCGCCGACGTATCTACCTCACAAGGCACCATACGAAGAGCCATCAACAGATTGTGTCTGCTGCCATCACCAGCTGAAAGTACGAATAATTAAAGAATCTTGAAAGCTTCACCTTTCAAAGCCCCCGAGGATGTCTACGACGCATTCCCTCATTCACTCAGTCTTCATCTTAGATCTTCATTCAATGTCATTTTATTCTATGTTCACTCTTTACATTCAATACATTCATTCATCATCTTGCAAAAACAGCTCCATCGCCACGAAATGTTTAAAAAGTTATAAATTTTGTTAAGGTTTCATTAAACCTCTAAAACGAAAATATCTTTGTTTGATTTATCGCAAACAGGTAGTTTAAAGAGTGGGTAGTTTAAAACTACTTCGAATAGTGATCCCTGTTCGAAAGTACACTAGGGGCATATTCGCAAGTTAGTGACCCCTTAGCTACACTACAGTCAAATATTATGTAATTGAGAATAATAATAGATTAACGACTAGTTAGACCTGCTGTCTTGTATGGATCAGAATGTTGGGCCACAAAAGGGATGAATGAAATCATTTGCATATCGCGGAGATGAGAATGCTAAGGGGGATGTGTTGTGTTAAACGAATGGCTAAAATTAGAAATGATTATGGAAGTCTGTCGTGTAATCGGTTGTCGTGATATGGTGGGTCATGTGATGCGGAGGAATGAGGAAAACACCGTGAGGAAAATTTTGAGTATGAATGTGGATTTGAGTAGGTAGAGGTAGAGCAAAGAAACGATGGATGGACTGTGTTAAGAATAAATAATTATGGTAAGAAAACAAGTTTCTGATGCGATGACGAGTAATAGAGGAGTATGGAAGAAGAAGACATGCTGCGGCGGATAGAAATAAATTGAGCGAGAATAATGATGAGAGACAATGTCCACTTGAACAGTTTTTTCAATATGTTTGCGGGAACTTAGGAAAATTTAAATCGAAATCGCTCATAGTAGTTGACAAGTGTCGACATTACCTTGAAATACCTAACACGTTGTGTCGTTAAACACTAGGTGTAGTAGGTAGGGCACCTGCGAGATATTTTCATTGTCAAGAACTAACCGGCAAGAGCTATTCCTAGAATATCCGATGGATACAAGCACTCAAAGGAAATGTTCAGTCAAAATATGTTTTTCTACCTAAATGGAGTTAGCCATAAAAACCACACTATTTCAATAAGTACTAATTAACTTTAAATTTTCCTTAAGCATTGCTTTGTTGTTTTGTAAGTACCTATTTAACTTTTTATAAGCGCTAAATTGAGTCATATATTATAGCGATTATCATTTAATTGGTGACCTTATTCCAAAGACTGAAGGTTTACTTTTTAACCGACTTCCAAAAAGGAGGAGGTTCTCTATTCGACTGTATGTTTTTTTTTTTTTTTTTTTATGTATGTTACCCGATTACTCGAAGACGCCTAAACCGATTTGAAAAATTCTTTTTTTGTTTGAAAGGGTATACTTCCAAGTTGGTCCCATAGTCGCCAAGTCGGGATCTGATGATGGAATCTTGGCGAAATCGAGGGAACTCTTCAAATTTTATAGGATAACGTACAGCAATTTTTATATTTTCTACAACAAGTGAAGCATTTGCGTTTGATAAGAACCATTCTACCATCAGATCTGATGATGAAGCCAAGAGTCACGGAACTCCATAATGAGACAATGTATCCTAGTCGTGTTTGGGCTTGTTGTAATTGTAACGGTATGCACTTTCCATGTGAAATGATGAAAATGAGGATGATAATGGTAGCGAGCTGGATGGGAACAGTGCTGCGGTGAATAAATTACTCCGTGATGTTTCCCTCGAAGTTAAGAAAGCAGTGAAGAAAGAACTGGCATCAGTGAATGATTCGCTTAGCAACTGGTGCTTAAAGATGAATGCTGTAAATTCTACACTGGAAATTCTTACAGAGAAAGTTAAAGAAATGGAGAAGAAAAACACATACCTCACAAATCAAAACACACACTTGGAATTAAAAATTGATGCATTGGAACAACACATACGAAATATTGAGCAAGAAACACTGGCCAATGTGCTGGAGATCACTGGTATTCCTGATAATGAGAACGAGAACCTCGGCATACTCTCAACTAAAATAGCCTCAAAACTCAACATCGAAAAACACCAAGTCATAACGATCAAAAGACTTAAAGGCAGAAATGGTAAAGAAGGAGTTATTCAGGTGATGTTACAACATGAGGAGCAGGTGGATCAGTGGATACGTACGGCGCGGAAAGGACCAATTGTTGTTCAAGATGTAGTACCCGAGGTCAGTCCTGACTTAGCTAAGTCAAAAGTTTTGTATCGTTACGCTCTTACCAAAGCGAACAAATCTCTACTATGGCAAGCAAAACAAGCATTGAAGGAAACGTACAAATACGTCTGGTTCCAGAATGGCAGAATATTGGTACGTAAAACCGAAAACGACAAACCGACTGTCATCAGGTGCACTAGTGATATTGATAAAATGGCGGTTCAGGGGAATAATTGTCGATAATAGTTAGACTCAGTGATCACGTCAGTTTCTTCACCGGAAATATCAGAATTCCTTGAGTGTTCATCCATCAACGAGTTTAGTGATCACCTCCCAAACAGTAAACAAAAACTAAATATTGTCCATATTAACATTCGCTCGATTGTTAAAAACTTTTCTTTAGTCCTTCAATTTATTGGTTCTTCTAAAATTAATATTGATGTTATCATTTTAACGGAGGTAGGTATTTCTATAAACAGTAATCTCATTCAATTCTTCAATATAAATGGCTATGAAATGTATCATAAGTTGCGAGAACAGCGCAGAGGTGGTGGTATCGTAATGTATGTTAAATGTACCAACAACTTTCAAATTATGGATAATGTATCACTTAATCACTGCGAATACATAATTGGACACTTGACTACATCATATCACTACACGGCATCAATCTGCGCAGTGTATAGACCTCCAAAAGATAGTAAGCACTTGTTTGTCAGAGAGTTGAAAGAACTATTGTGTAAGGACACCTTAAAACACTCAGATTTATACTTTTTAGGAGATGTCAACATTGATTTAAAATTGAAAGATAATATCCGTGATTACTATATAAGTTGTTTAGCTGAGTGTGGCCTAACGAGCGCAATTTCGGATTACACAAGAATCGAAAAACGAAATGATATTATAACTCGTAGTTGTATTGATCATATTTTTGTAAGATCGCGCTCGTTGGACCTTTACTCGGCGGCGCTCGGCGCGGTTTGGGCCGACCATCGCATGATCGTGTTGTCTTGTATTGGTGGGGGTGCTAGAAACGCTGTACAGGATGCCGTAAAAGTTAAAGAGCTACTTGATTACAATAAGTTGAAACAAAAGTTGGACGCCATAGATTGGAATGTAGTTGATGGTATGCAATGCCCTTTAGAGATATATAGCTATATTAAAAACAGCTTCGATTATTGTTATGGGCAATCGAAGTATTCAAAAATAATAAATACCAACAGTAAAAGGAATAAAGAGTTATGGATAAACAGTAAAATTAATAATATGTGTTATAAAAGAGATTTGCTTTTCAGTCAGTGGAAACAAGATACAAATAATAAAATACTTAGATTACAATATAATAAACAAAGAAACAAAACTAAAAAAGTTATAGACAAGTCTAGAAACCAATATTACTTTAACCTAATTAATGAAAATAAAATGAATAAAAAGAAAATGTGGGATATATTAAACACACTATCTGGTCGAATTTGTAAGACAGTAGATGAAGCAATACTCAAAGCATTCAAGAAAAATAACGTAACCATAAATACGATAGCTAATAATTTTAGTAAGGGATTTAGCGAAAATGTAAATAAAATATTACCTAAATGCAACATAAAACTAATACCAGAATCAGAATATATGTTTCCAATTAACAAGTCCATGTTATTTAAAAACCCTTCTGTTCTTAATATTTCAACTATTATAAAAAATCTAAATGTTAATAAATCTGCTGGTGTGGATCGCATCCGATGTATAGATGTTAAAGTTTTAAGTGATAAGATAGCTAAGGTAATAGTTAAGCTAATAAGCACTAGTATACAAGTTGGGGTATATCCTCAAGAATTAAAATCAGGCGTCGTGCGACCAGTTTACAAAAATGGATCACATAGTAACTATGACAGTTACAGGCCAGTCACAATATTACCAGTCATAGATAAAGTAGTAGAAAAATACGTGTGTCAGCAAATTCAAAATTTTTACACTGAAAACGATGTCTTATCGGGTTCTCAGTATGGCTTTCAGCCTAATAAATCAACTTCAATACTGCTTTCTAAATTCACAGATGAAATAAATCATCACCTTAACGATAAAAAACATGTTATCTTGTTATTCATTGATTTTAGCAAAGCTTTTGATACCCTTAGGCATGATACACTAATACACAAGCTTGACAATACAGGGGTTCGAGGCCCAATTTTAAACTGGTGCAAAGATTACCTAAAAAATAGAACTTGCCGTGTAAAGATAAGCAATGAACTCAGTGATGTAGCGGCAGTAACTACGGGAACAGCACAAGGCTCAGTTGTAGGGCCCCTGCATTATTTAGCTTACGTCAATGACATGGAGAACGTTATAAACAATTGCTCAGTCTACCAATACGCAGATGACACATGTCTCGTAGCAGCTGATAAAGACTTATCGAAGGCTGAACAATCGATTCAAAACGATTTTGATAATTTATGTAAGTGGTCTCATGATGCTGGACTGGTGCTTAACGCTGGGAAAACTAAGACTATCCACGTGCGTTCCAATCACTTACTCAATTCTGACAAGCCAGTTACAATAGTCGCGCACACTCACCAATGTTTGCATAAAAGTAATAAAGTGCAATTATCTAGACTTGGTTGCAAATGTGAACCATTGCAGCAAGTTACCAACTACAAATATTTGGGTTTGATTGTTGATGACAGATTTAACTGGGGTAATCATATTGACTCCGTTTGTGATAAACTGCGAGCAATGCTAGCCAAATTTGCAATAATTAAATACAAAGTACCTTTTAAAATATTACTTAACCTTTACAATGCACTCGCTGAATCAATAATTTCATATGGAATTACTAGCTATGGCAGAACGTTTAAAACTTACATAGACAAAATATATAACCTACAACTTCGTTTATTAAAAATCATAATACCAAATAAAATAAGAAAAACACTTTATGATGGTGATGACGTCACAGGTTTCTTTAGATATTGTAAAATTTTGCCGGTACACACAAAAATACGAAAGTTGTTATTATTAGAACAGTTCACCAACAAAGAATTGCAAATTAAAGTCAATCATAGCAAAGCAACCAGATTAGCAGCCCAAGCAAAACTGATAGTACCAAGATTCACGAACTATTACGGGAAACGAACCATCGCTTATTTAATACCTACTCTAATTAATGAGGTCCCAACAAAAATTCAATCAGAAATTACAAATAGTAACTATAAATATAAGTACAAAAAATTCTTTAACTCTCTTTGAAATGCACCATCCTGTACTTAAATGTTATTACATTAGTAACTGTCATCGACGCGATGTCCGAGTCCGACTGCGCTGTGCTTGTTTTTTATGACCTGTCTACCCTACAAATTGTTTTAAACTGTGTACGATTATTTTATAGTCTAGTTTTAAGATAGCTTATAAGTGGATCAACATCCAGACAAACCTATTGAGGTTTTTGTGATGTTCCTATATTTATAATTTGTTTTGTTCTTTATTTAATAAACAATAAAAAAAAAAAAAAAAAAATGTGAACCACTAAAAAGTGAAAAATAAAAACTTTTTTGCAAAAAGTAAAACCGACTTCAAAAAGAAAAAGTGAAAAATAACTTTAGCTTCTGAAGTCGGTGACGTTTGTATGATTGATTTAATTTTTTTGTCACCGACTTCAGAAGCTAAAGTTATTTTTCACTTTTTCTTTTTGAAGTCGGTTTTACTTTTTGCAAAAAAGTTTTTATTTTTCACTTTTTAGTGGTTCACATTTTTTTTTTTTTTTTTATTGTTTATTAAATAAAGAACAAAACAAAATATAAATATAGGAACATCACAAAAACCTCAATAGGTTTGTCTGGATGTTGATCCACTTATAAGCTATCTTAAAACTAGACTATAAAATAATCGTACACATTTCAAATTCGTTTGTCATTGCAATTGTACATTGTACTTGCAATTAATATGTCTATCTACAATGCATGGCGTGAAGGACTTGAGTGTCACAATTACAATTAATAAGTTTTCATAGTACATTATGTACTTATTATCTATTTACTAAGCGACGAGAACTATCTACCTACTTTTAAACAATGGGTTATGATAAAGGTAGTCTAGATTGATCCAAAGATTTGAATGGTTAGAATGCCCCCTCAACATTGGTTGCGCGACGTGTTTAGAGAGGTGCATCCAGAGAAGAGCGACTTCGTAAAGGGGTTTGAACTTTTTGGCCGGATTTTGCATTTGGTACTTTATATGTAGAGTACTTACTTAGATAAAAAGACATCAGTCATTTCCTACCCAAACAAAAAAGTGCCAGAAGAAAAACGGTACATATTATCCAAGGGGTGAAAGTAACTTATTTAGTCCCGAGACGGGGTTTGGCGCCCAAGCGTAGCGCGGGCGCTAATAGCTCGAGGGACTAAAGAAGTCTTTAACCCGAGGTAAACACTGTGCTTTTCATTACGAATACAAGGAAAATAAAAACAAAAACACGAAACCACTCGAAAAAAAAATGAAGATCGGATTGCCGCTTTCCCGCCTATTTTTTTTTCTGTGGCCGGCTATTCAGCCTTTATTTTCACTATAGTCACTGAAAAAATAGTAAATATTTTGCCCAAGTTTTTGTTATTTTAAAGAAATATTTGTAACTAAATTATAACTAAGTTATTTATTAAAATAATTATATTCTTTAATTAATACTGAATTTTATGTTATTTCAATTTTACATCGCGCTGTAATTTACAGGCTGTATAGAAGTCGGAACATGGTTCAATAGAAATGTGAAAATAGAACTAGTTTTTTTTTTAATAATGTGACAGCTGTCAGTTGAAAGTGATTCTCCCTAGGGCTGAAAAGTATTACTTTCAGCCCGCTCCTCAGGCAACTTCAGACCTACTTTCCGAGTAGGTATGAGTAATGAAAAAACATTTTCTTTTGGAGAATAACACCCTCAACATTTTTTGCTATGACCTTATGTCTTAACCACAGAACACATAATAGGTATTTGGTAGGTACAAGATCTTAACATAATGTAAGTAGGTATCATTGTACGGTTGTTTAAATTATATATTTTACTGATAATGGTTTATGATGACAGCAATAACAGACAGTTGTAAATAAATAATCGAACGATATTAAATAAAACACGAGTTTCTATCATTACTCGGCGTACTTTGTACCTACTTTACAAAAACATCTAAGCGCATCTCGGAACACCTTACAAGTCTTTCAAATCTCTGTCTGAGACATGTGATCTAAACACCATTTTAATAGCACTTCTTAAAGAGTGAGACAAGCTAAGAGATTGAGACAACGCAAGGAACATTGTACCCATCTCTCAAAATATTCTAATAAGGACACGATTTTTTCAACTTTACACAAACAATGAAAGAATTCATGCGATTGCAATCATGCATATTCTCTGAATAGTTTTGTCGGGACCCGGGATCGACTCCTGCGCGCATGACCTATTTCGAGGACATTCACCATTAGCGCAGGATCGCTAACAACGCACTTCCGGCATTTTGAGCTCGCCCATCCTTTCTGCAACACTGAGCCAATATAGGTAGGTACTCACATTTACTTAGTGCTAAGAGTTAGTAGGTTAGGTATCTGGTACCTACTCATATTGACCACCCGAATGGGGTAGTGGTAGTGAGGCCTTACGTTTTTAGGGTCCTGGGTTCGAATCCCGGTGGGAGCAAATGTTTGTGTGATGCTGATGAGCATGGACATTTGTTTCAGAGTCATGGATGTGTATAATAAGTATGTATTTACAAACAAAAAAGTATATAAATGTAATATATCAACTATCTGGTATCCACGACACAAGCCTTGCTTAGTGTGGCACTAGATGGCGCTGTGCGTTAATGTCCAGCGATATTTATATCTTCACTGCCAATCTAGCAACATAGTAGGCTTGTGTCCTGAAAAAATCTAATTAGTCCGTCAGTTAGATTATCAAAAAATATTTGACACGTATTTTTTCTTTTGTTACGTTGACCAAAATTGACGAAGATACGACGCTTTTACAATTCTCAATACGTCACGCCGTGCTATAATTTTTAGTGCGTTGTGACGTCACGAGCCCCCACTCCCGAGTTTTGACGCGTTCTAACTTTGTCAATATTCATTGATTTACAAAAACTAAAAATACGTGTCCATTACTTTCCAATATTCTAACTGGCGGACTAAGGTTCATGTTCACCGAAAAGATAACGATCTGATTATCTAAAAACAGCTGTCACTGTGACATGTTCCCATACAAAAACGTGTTTTAAACAGCTGTTTCTAGATAATCAGACCGTCATCTTTTTGGTGAACATGGACCTAAATAGATTTGAAATTTATTGATGGTGGAAACTAGCCTATTTTGCCTGCGTTATGAATAACGCAGGCAAAATTATGTTGCTATTTTCGGATCGGATTTTTTTGACCCCCTGGGTCTTCTTTTCTTATTCTCCACCCATTTAGTTAGAGGTTTCGTATGGCCGGTATCAACAATGTAAATCCGTGCCCCAAATCGTCGTCTCAGCTGCAGAATTACCCAGTAGCACAGGCTTAACCACGACCTTGAAAGGCCTTGACCGATCACTCTCAGTTACCGTTCACGTCTATGTCAGTGCTACGAGAGGTGTTCCGCATGTGTAACATTTGATATCTACCACTGTGCGGCAAACCACATTTCACACTCGGTTAGCGATTTAGCGAGAGAAACCGTAGTGATGCAATCACGATTAATGCAGTACCTATGCCGTTTGGATTGGATGGAAGCCCTTTAATTGTTCTTCATGATGACATAAATAGTCAGTCATTCACGTAACCCCATTTAAGGTCTTGTGTATCATCGCTATCTTTACTGGTGTGCGTTTCTTAGTGCCTATTGATTGCAAAACACAATGCTGCGTCTTAGGTCGGTGATCAACCGATATGGATACTACGTTAATCGTATGATAACCACTTCAAACTTCCAATTTACGTACGCTGATGATACCACTACTGGTAGGTAACGGAATCAGCAGGAAACGATTTCACTACTGGGTACAATGAATGTTGCTCAAAGCGTTGTTAAGAACCTTGGAATGGTGCGAAATCGATATGAATATGCATTATTTAGTGGCGCAGTGTGCATGTATGTGGAGCGATCAGCACCGGCCCAGGTCATGCATCGTTTAGCGAATAACACTGCGGTTTTATGCGGCAAGAGTCATTATTTCGGTTTCAAGAATCAGGACATCAGAATCAGAACAAGAATTAGGACTCCTTTGATTGATACCACGATTTATTCCCCAGAAGTCAGAGATCTTGGTTATCTGGCAAGATTAAAAGCTTCTTATTTAACCACTGATCGTCGTCCAGAAGCTCTGAAACTTACATATTCGACTATAGGTTTCCTTTAAAACAATCCAGTGTTGTTACGTAAATCTCGTACATTTGCAGTTAATTTGGCCCAACTTCAACCTAGTTTCCGCTATGTACGCCGGTTGTGAGTAATGAGGCGAAACTTCCACTCCGTTACGTAGTCCAGTCACTGTGATGCAGCTATACTAATTTATAGAGGACATCTGCTAGGTCATTCATTATTTCTTCTTATTACATTATCTTTCATTGTTTGACGATCAATAACCCAAGTAAATACTAACTGCGAATCATAACGTACGATGGTAGTTGTTTGCTAGAGCATCGACTGAGTATTTATTATAGTTTTAAACATTACCCATCCATTGGGTTTCGCCAAGAGCATTTGACCCGGCAATCATTTGTAGATCTGTGACAGTCATTAAGACTAGTGAAAAGACCGATGGTCTATCTACCGGTCTTTCCAGGCGGTATTGAGTGATAAGCAATAACTGGATTGTGGACGTCAGATTGGATGTCAATTGGATGATACTAGTATTCAGCTGCATCAGGCTAGACTGGAAGCCGACCCCAACTTGTTACATAAAGGCTAGGCAGATTTAGGGTTTCCCCACTGTCAATCAATGGGATAAAAAGAGGAACTAAGCCTAATCATCACTAGGTGCCTATAATGATGGATTAGTCTTTTTCGATCGGGCATTTTTGAGCTCCAACACTCTAGATTACATCCGAGTATCAAATGCCGAGTGCTAAGATAATGGATAAAACATAATGCCAGTATCACTTCGCTCTCATAAATTATGTAAAAGTGATTGCATAGCTATTATCTCAACAACGTGCATTTAGATAATTTGTTTGTTGTAGATAAACCACGGTTTTATTGTGGCATGGAATCTTTCACAACCTAGGACGAAATTTCTAAATGCTTAATTTTAGTTTAAAGATAACAATAGATAAACTCAGACACCTGGCGTAAATAGGTAATTACTTTTTTTTAAAGAAGTTGTTTGTCTTGGTATGGAGGATCATCCCTCCTCATTACATGTAATGAGGAGGGATGAGGACTGCATAAAAAATAACTACCTACTTACTGAAAAGAAAATAAAAACAAGAACAAATAAAACAAAAGCTATTATTTTGTTTTTTTTTTTTCTCTTTTTAATTTAAAATAAAAATCAGATTTTAGTTTTTTACTATGGTAGGTACTTGGGGTAACACAAAGATTGTAATGGTACCACGTATACATCAAAATCGGTTTAGGCATTTAGAAGTTATAGTGGAATAAAGAAACTCACAAACATACATGAACCCTTAAAACATAACACTCCTTTTTTTGGGGCAGTCGTGTAAAAAGAGTGATGGAAATAAATGTTGATGGATGGAGAGGGAGAGGAAAGCCAAAGAAAAGACGGAGGGATTCTGTCAAGAATGATATGAAAGAGAAAGGAGCAAATGATGCCGTGAAGTCTGACAGGGGAGAACGGAAGAGGAGAACGTGTTGCGAAGACCCCAAAAATAGAATGGGACAAGGGCAAGAAGATGATGATGATGGTAGTTACTTTTTTAAGTACCTAATGAAAGTGTATAGTATACTAGTGCACCATGTTAGTTATGGAGGCTTACAGGCAGTTGATTCAAGTGAAATACTGATACTCTGGTTTGACTGGGAGCCTACTCCACCAAATTAGGAAAGCTAAATGAGTGACAACTTGTCTTGTGTCAAAACAAAAAACCCCAATTGACCCAATGTCCTTCACTAAGGACCATGTTCACCAAAAAGATGACGCTCTGATTATCTAATAAACAGCTGTTTAAAACACATTTTTGTACAGGAATGTCACAATGACAGCTGTTTTTAGATAATCAAACCGTTATCTTTTCGGTGAACATGGACTTTAGTTGCTAGTACGAAATAGTAATCAAAATAAGCTTGCATCACGTAACAGTTAAAATTTTTATCTCATACCAGCCCAGACTGTCAGATGTCCGGTTTCTTTAAAATTTGTGAATAAACCAGTTTCAATGCATTCATTACTGAATAGTGAAAGGAAATAATATGGAGCATGGGGCTGTACAGAGAGAGGGTTCTATTCAGCTTTTAAAATAAAGGATATCCGACATCTTCTGTCTTAGGTTCATGTACAGAGGGCAAAGAAAATAACTCTATAACCAGGTTAGACACTAACCACACGAAGGACAACCATGGTTGTCAGTTTATAGTTGCAGGTCTTTTAGAAAGTATTTCACATTAACAGATGAAATAAAATTGTATTAACAAAAATGTCTCGACTTCTTAACTTGTATTTATACCACGTTAATGACCTTGGCTTGTCTCCATAAAACATGTGTATATAAATATTTGAGAACATATTCAGTACTTATTAATTTTATTTTTGCTATTTTTTAGTCAGCATACTTGATAGTATCTTGCTGTGTTGTTAAAATGTTCCATGATGACATGTGCACTCTAAAATAATTTGATATCAATGATAACCTTTTGTACACAGCATTATCAGCTATTAATGTCCCCATGGCTGGGAAGTCAGCCTTTCTATTGAGATTACAACACTTCATAGTGAAAATCAGCATTGTGTAAATTTAATCATGATATTCATGTTTGGTCAGTCATACAGACGGAGTGACTACTAAATTTAATCATAATATTCATGTTTGGTCAGTCATGCAGACAGAGTGACTACTAAATTTTATCATGATATTCATGTTTGGTCAGACAGACGGAGTGACTACTAAATTTGACCAAAATTTAGGTGAAAGCACCAGGACAGCCCACAAAATTTTCCTTAGTTTTTTTACAATTTGGTAGTGTGTGTCAGGCTGTTCCTATGTCGCAAAATATGATTTGCGACCATTATTACACACATACCTACATGTTTTGACAGAATTCATCAATATAGTAAATTAGGAACCCTCTAAGTTCACTTAATCCCATTGAATGTCTTTTTGATGAAATAGTATTTTCTAGTATTCCTGGGTTAAGTACCTACTTTTGAATCCTGTTGGCTTACATTGAAACAATTTGGTCTAGTCAACCTTGTACATTCTACAGATAGGTACACTGACTTGGAAAACCAATTTTTAGCAATCAACAAGTTGCGAGGAGAACACTCAGAGTTATAAGTGTCTGCTTGGTAGTAAAGTACAATCATTTTAGCATTTAGTATACAAATCATTTTATTAACAAATTGATTGTTTAAAAATTGTATCCAGGATATCATCCATTACAATAACATCTTATTATGACCACAGTGTAGCACTGTTATCACACATGTATGAGTATTTTAGCTTAATTAACAACAACCCATGGCTGACAATAGATGAGTATGACTAGTGACTACACTATTTGTGATGGGCAGTTAGATAAGTGTCTGTGTCTTCACACAATTACAATTAGTAAGATTTCACATTCACAAACATTTCATGTTGTAACAGTTAAGATAATTTATTGGTATGATTTAATCTCATGTTCAATGACCTTGATATCACATGTTTCAAATTAAATTTGCATGAAGCATGACAGAACTTTCACTGTTTTATAAAATCAATACTGTACCTAGTTAAAAGTTAAACATTTGACAGATTTTGGGGCATTATTTGACTGGACTAAGATTTATTAATCAAACAATGTGACACCGGCCGGAGGGTCGCCCTAAGCCATTTTATTTAAAAAGATAGGAATAAATACCTTCTCAAGCTCCTTTTCAAGTTCAGCGGCGCGGGTGACAAGCGGCCCACGCACGGCATATTCCAATGTTTTAATGTTGGGGTTCAACGTTTCTAACGTGAGGGTTTTCCTCTGCAACGCCATGGTTCGTACGCTCGTGTGCCTGCCCCGCGGTTGTGCCGAAACTGCCTCGCCTAGCGTTAGCTCCGACCGTACCGCTGCGCCGCCGGACAACACGCGACTAGCGCGGCTTATCAACTTTATCTGCGACATGTCGGTAATCAATCGAACTACTTTAACACGTCACCGTGGTAGCGCACCGCACACAAATCGCGAAACACGCTGACAAATATCTCCGAATTAAATTATGAACTTCAGATTATTTGGGGACACATCACAACAGACTCACAAACGTTGCACAAAAACTGGTAACTGTGAAGTCCGTCGCTCGTATTTATCGAATGATACGATCGATACGTGAGCTCAACGTCGACGACAATTTCTAAACAAAGATGTGAGTTCCACTGAAAAGCGAATCCGATACTGATTGTGATTAACTACTACCTATATAAAATTATACGTCATTTTTATGATACCGACGACTTGACGAGTTGATAAACTAGTTTCGATGACCCCCCCAGTAGGTTATCTAACAACCCGTGCTATCTGATAACAACACAACAAGTGAGTATAAAATAAATAGTGATTAGACGTCCAAAATTGAATGTTGCTCTAAATGTTCAAAATTTCAAATCACAAGCGAAAACTGTGAGTGGAAACTACACGAACTATATCTATACCTAGGTACAATTAAAGTATTAGATAATCAACGTTACGTAAAGAATTTGAAAGATAACTACCTACGTAAGTACCTACGTATATGTTATTTGTTGTAAACAAAGAAAACTTGTAAATTGGAATGTGTGTGCGTGTGTTGTATCTGTGTGCCAAATGCAGATGCCAAATTAAAATGAGTGACACTAGTGACAGTAGGGACAGTATAGGCCGCGTTCCGAATTAGACTAAAATGACCTGATGATGACAGCTCTTAGCTGTCATACATAATCGTGAAATCTAAATCGGAACTCAAAATATTGATGTGAGCGCTGTGAGTGATTATTTTCTAATACGGAACGCCGCCATAGTATTGCCAGCCGATGCGCCAAAAGTTAGGTATTTTTTATTTTATTTTATTTAGGGACGAAAACAGTTACACGTTACAATTTACATATCGGAGCAAATTAGGTTCATTTAATAAACGTACAACCCACACTATTGTCCACAGATTCAAATAAATATTTAAAAGAGGAAAGGACGAAAGGTCATATTTATAAATTAACAATAAAAAGAAAAAAAAAGTAAGTTATGAATGGTTGTCGGTAAGTAAAGCTATAGCTATTTTTTTTAATCTTGCGGGTGAAAACGCAAAAATATCTGTATCAATAAAGTGTCTGTTATAAGTTACTACAAGGTATGTTCGTTTAAAAATCTTTCAAGAGTTTACAATTTCGTTACAATCTAACGGGTTTTACAATTTTATGGTGACATTAATACTAGGCTGATTTTAACATTAATAAACACTACCACGACACATAAGACAAATTCATTATATATTGCACTTTCTGGTACTGCTACATTATGCAATTATTTGTCTGATATTTTGTTTTAAAGCTACCTGCTGCTGTTATGATACAAAATAAATATGTGTAGGTTATTACGAAAAATAGCTTGATGTGTTTAATGTAAAGTCACTTTACTTACTTTACACAAAGTGGCGTCCTCATTAGAGGGATTTTCTTTTTCAACTCTTCCCTAGTCGCTGCATAGATGGCGTTAGTCTGACTACGTTACTGCAAGGAACAGAACGTCACATAATTTCACTTGGACCTAATACTTAGTTAAATTTGGAAGCTTATGCAAACGAAAGTGTCAGTCAACGAGCGTATGTGACGTGTGTTTTTTCAAGCTTTTTGGCTTTGGGACCTAGTAACGTAGTCGAATCAACGCCATCTATCGAGTTCACGGGAACAATTTTTTTTTTAATCCTCAAAAAGAAAACCTCTCATTGAATTTTGTAGTGTTTAACTGTAACTTGTAAACTAACCGAATTAAAATAGTTTAAGTTCAAGAAGTAAATTAAATTAGATTAAATATTTCTAAAACCAATTGGATGCGGTCCAAACGTTTTAAACGGCCCTAAAAATACTTCATGGCATAAAATGATACTTTTTCTTCAGGCGCTCTGATGTCAATTTAGTATTCCTTTTTTTTTATTGAAATTACAGTTAATAATGTATAATAACACTATTTCTTAAATGAAGTCCAAATAAAATGACGCGTTGCTCTGTAAATAAAGAAACGACATTTAAAGTCTATTTATCCGACCTTCACAATTCTATATCTGTTTTGGAAATTAAATCATTTTGCAAAACACATTTTTATATAAGTAAACGTCATATGTCTTGTGTCTTTCAATGACCATAAACTAAACATAAAATAACATTAAAACTCAATACGAAAGCAATACAGAGTATTGTCTTTACATCTCCCCCCTTGGAAAAGAAAGTTTTCACAAGTAAACTTTCAATCAACTTTCCTTTCTTCTATTTCTTCTCCTCCTATCTTTTCTTCTTCTTGCATTATGGGTATTGGGATAAGTTTTGAGATATGAAAAAGATTTGACTCTGTTTTTCTGTGTCCTGTGTCGATTCTATATATTGATTTTGAAACTTTTTCAATAATCTGAAACGGTCCTATTTTCAGTTCTTCTAGTTTTTTCCTATTTATCCTATTGCCGTTTTCTACAAACACCATATCTCCAACGTTAAAATCGAAGCATTTTCTATTTTTATCGAATAGTGTTTTGTTGTAGTTATGTGATTTTATTGTGTTCTGAAGTGCTGTTGCTCTATCTCTGACCCAGTCATTATGTCTTTTTTCTCGCTTCAATTCCATGGGTAAAACCGTGACATCTGTACCATACAAAATATAACTTGGTGAAAAGCCAGTTACTGAGTGAATAGTTTGATTATATTTACTCACACATTCATGAGCTATTGTTGTCCAGGCCCTCTTATTTCCGTCTTCATTCATTTTACATCTGATTTTGTTAACCAATGTTTGATTTAACCTCTCATTTAGACCATTTGAGAATGGTGCGTTTACTGCAGTAAATATCATATTTATATGTTTGTCTTTTAGAAATTTCTTAAATTCTTTTGAATTTATACCAGGATATTGATCGGTGAGCAGCATATTAATGTCTTCTATATCTGATACATTTGTGACCAGTCTTATAAAATCATTTGCACTCTGAGTTTTTGAAGTTAAGATAAATGCGTATCTAGTAAAGTGATCTACTAACAAGTGCAAATATTTTTTCGTAGATCTTGACCCTCCAAAACCTCCTATAGTGTCTATAGAGATTATTTCAAATGGCTTTGTTGCTGGACCCAGATGAGACATAAATCCAAATTTGTACTGCCCTCTTGATTTATTTCGTATACAAATCTCACACTCTCTACATACTTTTTGAATATTTTTTATTAAATTTCTGGCCGTGTACAGTGGACTAATTGTCTTCTCCATCTGTTTTATTCCAATGTGACAAAGATTCTCATGTGTATTTCTTAAAAGTTGGATACTGAATTCTTCTGACAGTATAATTTTTTCTTTGTTTCTAACCTTTTTATAGTATATGTTTTGTTTATTCATTATTTTTTCTTTATTCTTTTGTATTTCTTCATTTTTATTCTGATCTATTAAAATGTCTTCTAGGTTAACTAAGTTAACAATTTTCAATTGTTCATCTGTATTTTCATTTGACTCCAATACAGGATTCCTACTGAGGCAATCCGCTTCCAAATTATCTTTTCCTGGAGCATATTTTATATTAAAATCATATTGTGATAAGTAGTAAGTCAAATCACCCAGTTCTTCATCGGTTCTCGATTTCAGATTCATGTTTTCTAGTGGCTTATGATCTGAATAAACTGTAAATAATTTCCCCATCAACCAGTACTGCCAGTATCGTACTGCTTCTTTGATGGCTAAGCACTCCAAATATATCGCTTTTTTCTTCTTTTGCGCTCCATTTAGTTTTTTAGAAAAGTAAGCTACTGGTTTTTCTTTTCCGTCTGGCTGCGTTTGTTTTAAAATGGCTCCAACACCCTCTATAGAAGCATCCGTGTAAATATTGATCGGTAAATCCTTATCAAAAATTTCTAAAACTGGTTGAGAGCATAGGATATTTTTCATTTTCTCAAATGCTTTTTGACATTGGTCAGACCAAATAAATGGTTGATTTTTCCTCAGTAAGTTATGTAGCGGATCCAATATTATCGCACTCCTTGGTATATATTCATTATAAAAATTAATTTTTCCTAGAAATTGTCTTACATTCTTCTGCGTTTTCGGAGTAGGAAAATTCCTTATTGAAATCAGATTATCTTTTAGTGGTTTAATAGAATTATTTTGTATTATATGACCCAGGTATTTTACAGAGTCTGATGCAAATGTGCACTTTGTAAATTTTAATCTGAAACCTTCTATTTTAATCGCTTCCAACAGCTGTGTTAGGTGATGAATATGTTGATCAAATGATTTTGAAAAAATTAGGATGTCATCAATATAATTTACAGCAAAATCTGTAAGTTTATATTTTCTTAGTATATTACTCAGTATCCTCTGGAAGATTGCCGGTGCGGTTTTCAGTCCAAACGGTAGACAAGTCCATTGGAAATGTCCTTCCTGTGTTACAAATCCTGTCTTTTTCCTGTCTTCTACTCGTAAAGGAATAGACCAAAAAGCAGAATTTATATCTAAAGTGGAATAAAAATTGCAATTCCTTGTCTTAGTCATTAAGTCTTCTATTAACGGAAATGGCTGAGCTTGCGGTACTACTATTTTATTTAAATCTCTGAAGTCTATACATAATCTGGATTTTCTGTTTTCTTCTTTTTTATATGCCAATGTTACAGGTGCAGCAAATGGACTGTATGATTCTTCTATAAGTTTATTATCTAATAATTTTCCTATTTGTTCTTCTATTTCTTTTTTATCTTCCATAGTGCATCTGTAGGGTCTTTTACTGCAATATTTGTCCACCAACAAGTCTATTCTGGCTTCATATTCGTTAACAGTTCCAATGTCATATTTATTCTTTGCAAAAACTGAATTGTATTTATTAATCAGTTTATTTATTTCTGATTTCTGATGTTCATTTAAATGGTTTATCTTTATTGAGAAATCTTCTTCTTTTACATGTTCATTAAAATTAATCATGTATTCTTTCTTTCTTTCTTTTATTTTTTCTTCTTTAGCATTAGCTATTGTATTTGTAGAAACTTCTTCTTCTTTCTCTTTATTCAAGTTGTGTTTCTGCGTAATTTTTAAATCTTCATTTTGTATTAACTTGAACTTCGTTATCAAGTCTAATCCAATCAAAAAATCATATTTGAAATTTTGTTCATCTATAATGTACACTAAGGCATTTTCTTCAATTTCAAAGATTTTTATTTTCAAGTTTGTCAAACCACTTGTCTTTTTGACACCATTAATTGTCATTAAACTTGCTTCATTCAAACTGTCTCCCTTGCATTTTAGTTTTAATAACTTCGAATTAATTAGAGAAACATTTGAACCGGAATCATAAACTCCATAAATTTCTAATGAATCGTTTAATATTAGTTTGACATATATTAATGGTGTCACTATTAGTTTTTTTGTTCAGCTTCATGTAATTCGGCTTCTATCACAGAGTTGTTTACATGTTTAATGTTTTTTTCTTTTGTTGTGTTATCTTCGTTTGTTTTAAACCAACAAATAGATTCGGGGTGGTAGCGAATTCCTTTATTTAACTTTTCACAAGTTTTACATGGGCTTTTATCTTCATTTCTATAGTTGCCTTTTGGGTTTCCATATTTTCTATAATTTGAATTATTATTTTTATTCACCAAATGTTCAAACCTTCTCATTTCATTAAAAAGATCAACTGAATCTTTTAATGTTTCTCTATCAATCCTGTTGAGTACGTGTTCCGGCAAACCAGCTGCAATAAGATCTATCAGGGTACCTGTATCCATTGTGTTTCTCATATCCAGTAACAGTTTTTCCTTCTTTATTGCATAATCCACCAACAATCCGTCTTTATATTTGAAATTTAAAGCATAGGTTATTTGGTTCCATCCTTTGTTCGCAAATGATTCACAGAATTTGTTTTTCCATATTTTCCATTCCGAATCCATGGTCAATTTTATAATCATGGAACCATACCAATCTATACAACTTTTATCCATGAACAATCTGAGTATTTCAATTTTTTTCTCGTCTTCTGTCACATCAAAGCGTAGGCATTCTTTTTCAAAAGTGTCAATCCATTGGTTTGCGTTCGAATTTTTACTGGTAAATTTTTCGATCACAAACTTCTCTGCAATGTGTTTCAAGTTTTGCTGCTTAGACTCATGTGTATCTTGAACTAGTTTTTCAAACATTTTTTCTAATACACCTGTATCTCTACTTTGTGCAGCCGCACTTTGAACTTGTTCCATTTCCTCTAAGTACTGATTTTCAAATTGTAAATTGTCATCCTCATCTAAGTATATTTTCTTAAGTTCTCCTGTTATTGTTATCCAGACTCTTCGCGTCTGGTATCTTTTCTTTAAGCTGTTTTTTACCTTGATGAATGTTGCTGTTTTTACTAGTTCTTTGTGATGGGTAACATGTTGAAATTCTTCTGGAATAACGTATACTTTATTTTCTCTCGTAGCTATTGAGGTTAAACAACAGATATTTGATTTTCCGTCGCTCCCCGGAAGTATAGTGAATTCGAAACGAAGTTTTTCCATTTCTTATGTTCTGTTAAGGTGTTTATAAACAAAAATGTCGTTTTATAATAACACTATTTCTTAAATGAAGTCCAAATAAAATGACGCGTTGCTCTGTAAATAAAGAAACGACATTTAAAGTCTATTTATCCGACCTTCACAATTCTATATCTGTTTTGGAAATTAAATCATTTTGCAAAACACATTTTTATATAAGTAAACGTCATATGTCTTGTGTCTTTCAATGACCATAAACTAAACATAAAATAACATTAAAACTCAATACGAAAGCAATACAGAGTATTGTCTTTACAAATGTATAATAACGATTCAAACGTAGTCGTACTATTTCGTAATTTTATGTGTTCAGTTTAAGATCACATCGTGAATTTTTCATCAAATGAACAGTGGTCCCGTCATTTTGATATCAAAATGGCGGGACCTGTATGGGTGGTTTCTGTATGGAATATTTTCAAATTTTATGGGTGTAAATTTTTTCTATGAAAGTATGATATATTAGAAATATTGTATTATATGCTATTCACATGATATTCGCAAAACCTGGCGTGGTCCCGTCATTATGACGTTCACTAAGACCTTCCATAGTCAAATCAAATCAATAGAGTTTGTATAATTTTCATCATCGAATGATCAAAATCAGAAGTTATGTATTCAAATTAGGCTAAAAATCAATACCTACCTACTTTGACAATTTCCCAAATCAAAATATTTGGTTTAGAACACGTTTTTTTTGCACGTTCTCTTCCGCTTAACCTAAAACATCAAGAGGTCAGTGGGTCGTCTTAGGGGCGGCATTTATCCTGGCGTGGGCGGCTAGGTTTGATTGATTGATTTAGCTAATTTAGCTTATTCCTTGCCTTGGATTAATCACGGATTGATTAGTAATTTAATATAGTTTTACGTTCTATTTTCTATTGTTTTGTTTGTAATCTCTTATTAGACGTCATATGGGTGCTCCAAATCGAGAAATGGCTAAGTCCACTTTTTCAGTTTTTGGGAATGTAAAAAATAAACATATTTTTTTTTTTTTAAAACAAACCACAGGACATATTGAAATTAAAATAACATTCAGTTATAGTACACAATATACTCTTTATTTTAGTACATAAAACAAAACATAAAAAGCATTTTTATGAACTTTAATTTAAAAAACAAAATTTTTGACTTATCATAAATCAACAGAACTTGGGGTTATCTTTCCCTCTTTTTAAGGACTAAGTAATTTAAGGATAATATTTTTGTGTTCACCAAAAATCTTTTCTTCCCCGAAAAATACTGATCGTGCACCAAATAATACTGATCGTGCACCAAATATTGAAGTTTCTCTGCCCCCATAATCGGGACTTAGGGCACCCCCCGTTAGGTTAGTTAGGTTCCTTTAAACCCTGCATTCGGAAATAGGGGCCCCGCGAAGCGGGGCTCCGTCGACTACGCTTTAAGGAGAATATACAGTGTTTAATTGTTAAATAGATGCTCGTTATGACATATTTTAATTAACATATTTTGGTGCACATTCAGTATATTTGGTGGACCACAGGCAAAATTAGGTAAATGAAATGGGAATAAATTGAAGTACTTTTAAATACCATCCGTAATTTAATTAAACAAAATTAGCTTCATTAACAGTATTTTAGGAAAATCAAAAATGAGTACCTAATACCTATTAGCCTTTAAAAATAACTAGGCTAGTTACTCTATTTCGTCATCCAATTCCTCAACAATTTGACTTTCATTTAATTTAGCCTGTTCCATAATCAAAGTTTCATAGAATTTTCTTTTTTCTTGTGGTACAAATCGAATAAGTTTTTTATTGTCATTAATTTTAGCTTCTTTTAAATAGTATTTTGCAAGATTTTGAAATATTAATTTTGGTTTTAATTTAGTCCTTTTTCGGTAAAAACTTACGGACTAAGGGATTTATAGGACTTGGGGATTTTTGGAACTGAAAGTAACGTCAATTTTAATTTCTATAGTTTTCAAAAACCCACTTAGGGATATCATAGCAAAAAAATTGTTGGACGTATCGATAGAGAAAAAACGGCTGATCAACCTGTGTTACTAGTGCAAAAAATCTCTAACTAGGACTTTTCGAATTGGGGCACCCATATTGACATCACGGCAGCGGTATGTTCATTTGACAATAATTCGAGACTTTACAATATCGCTAGTGATATTACAATATAACGTATTTGACAATTTTACGGTGACATATCCATTACATCCAAGTGAAATGATGTGACGTTCCGTTCCTTGCAATAATATACCAAGTTCATTGCCATCTATCCAGCGACCAGGGAAGAGTTTTTAATGAAAATCTCTCATCTATTTAATAGTGGATGATTTAATTTTCCAAATGTGGCATCACTGACCTGCCACACTGGATTGGCGGACATTGACAGCGGCAAGATATCCATAAATGACGGCTGTAGTTCCAATTTTGTCCGCGTGCACAGCTAAGTTGGTTGTGAACTCCGCTCCGGGTCGTAGCAAAACGTCAAAATAAACAAGGTTTTGTTTGCCTTTAAAACTATCCGTTTTATCATAGCGAGGGCGACCAGTCAGATCACCAAACATTAATTGACAAGCAACGATTAGAAAACAATAAATATTTTTAATCGCGAAATAGCCGTTACGTGACTGTTTTTCAAACTCTACATTTATTTTAGAGTATTAAATTAATATTATATTAATTTCTTGGTTTTTGGTTAGATAGATTCCTTAACTATTCAGCTATTCACTGTAAATTTTATTTTGTTCTAAGTCTTGTAGTTTGCGACCGTCAAGTGTTTTTATATACAAGTGTCAAATTACACGAAATAACTCGTGACCTTGTAGCGGTTCAAGCGTTTTACCCCCTCCCAGTCGAGCGGTTGGAGCGTGCGAAAGGTTATTTGACAAACAATTCATTATTTTTTCGTTTTATCTCTTTAAACAACGTTTGAAATAAAGACATACACATATTGATTGTGCCAATCCAAAAAAAAAGAAAATAAATTAAGTTGGTTTCCTATTAGCACAAATTTTGTGACAGAAATGAATCGCTGCAAAACCGACTCCACGTAGTCTTTTCTGCCCTACCCCTAGAGTGTAACTTAAGTCCGGCTGAGGCTGGCCGGCTTCAGCCGGCCAGCAAGCCGATGCTGCGGTGGTGAGCGTTAAATCCCTTTGCGACGATAAGCTCGCGTGTGACCGTCGGAGCCCCGCAACGCCGGAGCCGTGACAGAAACCGTGCCTGCTGCATGTTTGCATGCTTGCTGTTTGCTAGTTGCATGCATGCTTGCTGCATGCTTGCTGCATGCTTGCTGTATGCTTGCTGCTCGCTTGCTGCATGCTTGCTGCTCGCTTGCTGCATGCTTTCTGAATGCCTGCTGCTTGCTTGCTGCATGCATGGAGCATGCCTGTTTGCATTCTATGAAAAACTATGCATTTCCTATTTTTTTTTCTTAAAAAAGAGTAATAAAAAAAATACTAGCCTGTAAATTATTTTGTTGAAACGTAATTTATCCAAATGTATCTAAGTAAAAAATGAAAAATTTATAAATGAATAAATATCATCTAATGCATTTGATAAAAGAAGTATTTGCCAAATAAATGTTTGTAAAACGAATATTTTGCGAAATAAATAGCATAAGAAACGTTGGTTGTAAACTGAAAATTTGTCAATGGACTTTTGGTAAAACATTAGTGAACCCATAGCGAGCAAGTTAATAAAGTGAGAAGATTTTAAATTCCGGGTCAGGTCGAATGTATCAAAGCAGCTATGTCTCCGCAGGAGTCATAGGATTGGCATTATAACACCCGAGTCTCAGAGGAAAAGCTCGTAAAGAGAGCTAGAGCTGGCAATCCCACTGCTTATCCCTGTTCCAGCCAAGGAACTTACATCCAACTGATCCAACCGAATGCGCACAGGCTGCCGATGCATTGTCCGAGCGAGATAGCTTCGCGAGAGCTCTTTGTCCCTTTCATTAGGATGACCAAACAATATGATGTAGACAGATGCTAATTTAATCGGACATTGTTTGTTTGTTATTGTTTGTTTTATATACGCGCGCGGTAGGATAATGAAACGCGAAACCACATTGAAATGATTGAACGGGATGTGGCGGATCAAAATAATTTCTCAGAAATAAACAAATAATATAATTAATGGCATTTCTAATTATGTATAAAATGCAAAAAATAATCTAAACGAAATACCAAGAACTCTAAAATTAAGTAACAAATATTATCATTTAATAACAGTAATGAGGGATTTTCTTTTTCAACTCTTCCCTAGTCGCCGGATAGATGGCGTTGGTCAGACTACGTTACTGCAAGGAACAGAACGTCACATAATTTCACTTGGACCTAATGATTATATTCGGAAGCTTAAGCAAACGAAAGTGTCAGTCAACGAGCGTATGTGACGTGTGTTTTTTTAAGCGTTTTGGCTTTGGCACCTAGTAACGTAGTCGGATCAACACCATCTATCGAGTTCATGGAAACTATTTTTTTTTTTAATCAAAAAATGAAAACCTCTCATTGAATACATACTGCCAATTTCAGAACAAGGCATAGGACATTATAAATGTAACTGCATCAGATTTCCAGGAAATTGAGAATGCTATGATAATATGAAAAGTCGAGTCACTAAAAGCCAGACTTGAATGATATCCACTTAATAGGAAAGCCAATCGATAAATCCTTTAGATGACATACTGTCATATCACTGCAGCTGTAATGTGGGGAATAGAACTCTGGGTTGCTGTCATGTTATTACAGATAATCTGGTGTCTGGGGGTGGGCGAGACACCGGACACATTATCAGCTCCGTTTCTTAATTTTCAGGCAACGTTGTTGTAAGATTCACAGAATAACGAACAAAGAAATAAAGCGTATTTTTGTTGTTTTATTTCAATGTCTTATCCTTGGGTATTTAGTGACTAAACTAGCAGTGCGTTCCGAGATAGACTATAAACGCTATTCATGAGCGTCCATAAACCCGTTCCGAGATACCGTGAGCGCGATCTTAAGCGCGATATCGATGTTCCTTGAGTCGTCATAGATGACGTCATGACACGCGCCATCTTGCGATTACACTGACCATGCCCCAAAGAATATCACCGTGAGCGCTGTCAAATGACCTAATGACAGATCTTAGCTGTCGTATTCGTGAAAACTAAAACGGAACGCAAAATATTGCTGTGAGCGCTGTGAGTGATTATCTATGACTGTACTACCCAGATTATTATTTATATACCTATTGCTTGATTTGACTACTGTACTACCCAGTTTTATTAAAATACTACCTTCTCATGAACAATCGTTATTTTCTGGTCATTCACTTACTAAAAGAGGTTATTGTGGTACCATTTGAGAAAGCTAATTAGACAACAATGTTGGTTCTGTAATTTGCACGACAAGTGCCATACATTTATTTTGAGAAAAAAGCCTCGAAAAACAAGAAAACTATCAAGAAAATTCAGAAGATGACCTTTAAGTCGCCTATTTTCCAAAGGCAGATGTACTGTTTTGATAACTTGGTTTTCGGAGGATACATTCGTTCATGAGCTATCAGAAAAGTATCAGTTTAATATCCTGAATGGCGTAGATTTCTCACAATCGGCACTTTATGGTGTAAAGGTGAAACATTTCAAGGAAAACTTCGATTTCAACTTTTTCAACTTTTTGAATCGTTATAGGTATCTCAAAAACGGTGGCTCTTAGGAAAAAAATCGCACCGCCCAACGAAGTGGGCACGGGTCAGCTAGTAACAGATAAAGGTACAGAGTTTTTGTCTAATATTATGGAAAATGTGTGTAAAATATTAAAAACTAGCTGACCCGTGCCCACTTCGTTGGGCGGTGCGATGTTGCAATGTTTTCCAGCTTTGGTTAGCAAGCCGCTGTGAACGCTCGTAGCTAGATTCCCCAGCGCGTGCTTGCGAAATATTTTCACTATTCCTCGAGAGGCGCTGATGATTTTCAAGAGCAGACTCTTCCGTACGGCGTACTCGAGCTGCTCTTGTCTGGGATGTCTGACGGGAAAGTTGTGATTTCCTTTTAGGCATGATAAACAATCCCTGAAACGGTCCGATATCCCAAAAACAGAAATACCACAGCTTCGAACTCGAAGAATGAGAACGAAGTAGTACCTATTTGTGTTTTAAGAAACCGAGCAACCAAAACAATTTTAAAGACCAACAACATCCAACCAACTGCGTACAACTCACCTACCTAACGACGAAAGTTAAATATATAAAGCTCAATTACCACTGACTCACTGACATAATTGTTCTCCCAGATGGTGAAGGGGAAGGTGGGTATATTTTGACAGATTCGTAAACAAGTAACTCCCGCGAGTATGGGAAAAGTGCCAAACCTTCCCTTTTCACCCCCCTTCCTCCCCCTCCCTATCGTATCTCGGAAACAAAGAGATGAGTGCTCTGATTTTTTTCGGATTCGTATAGAGGAGGCTTGGCAAAATAAAAAGCATTTTTCAAAGTTGCCTCACTTTCCCCCTTTCTCCCCCCCTGTAGGCGGATCTCCGAAATTAAGAGACTTGGAACAATTTTTTTTTCAGATTCGTTTCAAGGGGCAATCAGTTGGTCAAAACTCCCCCCTCTCCCTCCCATCACTCCTCCCCCCATCGTATCTCGGAAATTAGGACACGTAGAGGCTTTTTGATTTGACTATAAAGTTTATTGTTGAGGAGCGTGGAAATTTGTATACCCTCCCCTCCCCACTCTCCCCTAAAATTGAAAGGGGTGTAACTTCATAACGGTTAGGGCTAGCCATTGGGTGTTTGAACGAATATTATAGTAGGCGACGGAATCTGTCCGGTGGTGGTGGTAGGAATAGGGTCAAGATAGCTTTCCGATGGTAGGTAGGTCCTGAGTGGAGCGAACCTGCGAGACCGAGTGGAGCGAAGGGGGGAGGTGGCGAGCGGAGCGAGCCGGCGACTTCCGTAGCGCAACGAAGGTTGAGTGGGTGAAGCATAACTCGGAAAAAAAAAAAGCCATTTTCAAAGTCGCCCCCCTTCTACCCCCCTTGTCGTATTGATAGACAAGATTTCTTTCCGAGTAACCAATACATACTTTTATATCGTATATCCAGTTCCTGTCTTTTCTTTTTCACATGAGCTTTCCAACGCAACTTGGCGTCGAGAGTGATGCCAAGGTATTTGGCTGTATTAGCATAAGGTACTTGCGTACCATTTATGTAGATTGGGTGATAGTCCAAGTGTTTGTTTGTAAAGTCAATGTGAATTGATTTTGACTCATTCAGTTTGATCTTCCATTTTTGTGTCCAGTCATAAACTTTGTTCACAGCTAGTTGAACTTTTTCTACTGCTTCTTTGTGGCTTGATCCAGTAGCCATAATTGCAGTATCATCTGCAAAGGTCGCAATGGTGTTGTTTTCCAGTTCTGGGATGTCACATGTGTATAACAAGTACAAAATTGGACCTAGCACACTTCCTTGAGGTACACCAGCTTTTATAGCTTTTAGCTCGGAATATATGTGTCCTCCTGCCGTATTCTAAACATTCTGTTAGTAATGTACGACTCTAGAATATCTGCAAATTCTGGTAGCATGCGTCTGAGCTTGAATATTAGACCCTTATGCCAAACCTTATCAAAAGCTTGCGCGACATCTAAAAACACGGTGGCGCAGACTTCCTTGTTTTCTAGTGTTTTTTCAATGGTGTTAGTTATTCTATGTACCTGATCTATTGTTGAGTGTTTTTCCCTGAAGCCAAATTGATGATTTGAAATAAGGTCTTTTTCTTCTATTATTGGTTTTAACCGTTTCAATAACAGTTTTTCAAATAGTTTTGATAACACGGGCAACAGAGAAATAGGTCTATATGATGATGCTTTATGGGGTGGTTTCCCAGGCTTTGCAATCATAATGACTTCAGCAACCTTCCATGACTCAGGTACATGTTTTAAGATAAATGCAGCATTGATAAGCTTGGTGAGCTTTACTATGGCTTTGCGTGGGAGGTGTTTTAGAATTTCACCTGTAATGAGGTCGTAACCCGGAGATTTTTTCGAGCTTATGTTATTTTGAATTTCTCTCATTACTTCTGCTGGTGTCACAAGCTTAATTCTTTGGTTTTGTGATAAATTTACACTCACAAGTGTTTCGATCGAACTTTCATTGAGTTGAAAAGTTTTTTCTAAGTGTTGAGCAAACCTTAACGCTTTTTGGTCATTATTTATGGCCCATTTTCCGTCGCTAGTTCTGATGGGCGGTATTTGTGTAATCGGCCTTTTAAGATTTCTTGTCGCTTTCCAAAGGGAGTAATCCGTTGATTTGTCATTGGTTAGCTGCAGAAGGTTGGCACTCAGAGATTCATCCTCAAATTGTAGAATTTTCCTCTTTAATCGTTTAGTTAGGTTATTTAATGATGTTTTATCTCGTGGGCACCTTGTTTGCTGCCACTGCTTCCTTTGTTTCCTTTTCTCAGATAGTAAATCCACAATTTCTTTAGGATAGATAAATCCCTTATATTTACGTTTTAATTGCGGTGTGTTGTTCCACGCACATTGTTGGATGTCAACAATATATTTGTTTACTTCTGAGTCAAGCTGATCTTGCTTTTTTATAGAAGTGTTAAGGTCTATTATATTATCTAGATCAAGGGCAAAACTTTGCCAATCTGTTAATTTATTAACCAGTGTTAAGTGGCTTGGTTTGAATACGATTTTTTGACTAAGCATTAGTATAATTGATGAGTGGTCCGAATTCATATGAAAACCTTCCTCCAAACTGACGTAATTGGCGGATACATTTTTGCATATAAAAAAATCTATAAGATCCGGTATTTTCTGGTGGTCAGTGGGCCAGTACGTTGGCTCATAACTTCAGAATGTGTATCTTTAACTGCGCTTAAGAGCTGCTTTCCCTTAGTTGTAGTAAGTCTTGATCCCCAATGCGTATGCTTAGCATTAAAATCGCCGCCTAGGATAAACCTCTGGCCTAATAGTTCAAAGAGATGTAAATATCGCTCTTTTCTTATCATGTGCCGTGGAGGACAGTATACGGCTGCAATTGACATGTCACAAAATTTGGTTTTAACAGATACTGCCACGGCTTGAATGTCTTGTTCTTCATATTTACACTGCACGTAGTGACTAATGTTCTCTTTGATTATAACCGCGCTACCGCCTCTGGCACAGTTGTCAGGGTGGAGCGAATTATATACCATGTATCCTCTAAATTTGACAAAAGATTGCTTAGTGAAGTGCGTTTCAGAGACCAAACACACGTCTATATTTTCTGTGTCCAGAACCGCCTGCAACTCATTTTGATGTTTGAGGAGCCCATTAGAGTTCCAAGCCATTATTTTAAGTGTGTTATTCATTTTTGATTATTTGAAACTGCTGTTTTAGTGCTGGATTCTAATTTCTCTAATCTCTTGTCAAATGAGGTAATACACTTTAAGATCTGATTAATCTTATCCTCCAGATTCAAATGCTGTGATCTTGGTTTTGCAGCTTCCGCATAGGAACCAGCGTTGGTTACTTGCGTGGGTTTTTCAGTTGACTGGACACTTGCTTTCTGTGCCTGTTTGTCTAATTTTGGTAAGGGAAGAGACTGTTGGGTAGTTGGTACCGCAAGTTTCTTTTTAATATTTTTATTTTTCATATCTTGAATTTTTTTAGCTACTTCACACCCTCTATAATTGGCAGGGTGAGGTAGACCACAGTGGACACATTTTGGCTTCTCCTGGGGAGATTTGGTACAGTTGGCTGTAAGATGCTTGCCAGTGCATTTTACACACCTTGGCTCTTTTCTGCAGTATTTATGAGTATGTCCATATGCCTGGCATCTCTTGCATTGGGGAATGAGTTTGGGATTTTTAAGTGGGTGTATTTCAATTTTACACCCTAAAATGTATTTTATGCCATAGATTTTATTGACATCTTCGTCATTACTGAATGATAAAACAAACATGTTGAGTGGTTCTTTACTCTTCCAGCTCAATTTATAGTCTACTTTTTCTATTTTTAGTCCTTGTGTGGTTAGATCGTCTTTAATTCGATCAGGTTGGCAAGAAGAATGTAATTTCTTCACAACAGCTCTAATTGGTCTAGCTTGCTTATTCTCGTACGAATGCCAATGGTAGTCTTTTTCTGTTAAGAACCTGGCAATTACTCTATACGAGTCTTCAGTTTTGGCGTTAACTTTCACACAATCCCCATTCATCATTATTGCGGTAAATGATTCAGCTGTAATTGTTTCAGTTAGCGAGTCGTAAAACGTTTGGTAGTTTTTAACTCCATCTATTATCATTGGCGGTGGCGGAGGCACTTTTTTGACGGAAGTCTCTTTCGCATTTTTCTGTTTTTCTTGTTGGGCACTTGTTTCGGGTTGTTGTTTTGGAGAGAGGGAGGTATTAAGCTTCCTCTTCTTCCTGCTCTTGGCCCTAATCCACTCAGTCTCTTTAGCGAGCTCATCCTCGTCCGTACAATATTCAACGTCACTTTTAGTACGCTGGGAAAATATTGTTTTCTCGCTTTCCTGTTTTTCTAAGGGTTGCTTAGTTTCATTTTTTTCCTTCAAGCAGTTTAATTCTCCTTGAAGGCTTTGTATTTGTTCTTGCAAAGTATTAATGGTATCGTTCAGATTACGTACCATAAGTTGCAGGTTTTCTCTGTCCGTTTTCTCCTGGATGTAACAGTCATATAACCGCTTTTCCAGGTCAGTTTTTATCTTAATAGACTGTGAAGCCATTATTTTGTTGTAAGGCGAGTTTAACACCTAAACAATAAATTATTTTAAACACTTCATGATTTCCGCACTTGTAACTAGGTCATGGCAATGACCCCGATAGATCGACGTAGGTACACTGCGACGACGATGTTGTGCTGCGTCTGCAGAATACTCTCAACTAGAGCACGCGCGCGCGATCGTACGTCTGTTCACTATAATAGTTAAACAACAACTGACAAAACAAAAATGAAATAAAAATAAAATTCAAAAATAAAAATCAAAACAAAAATGACTAATTCGAATTAAAAAACAAAACTAACAAAAAAATGATAACTTAATCTGATTTCTTTTTAAAAATAAGAGAACCGACTTCAAAAAACCAATCCACTGAAAAGAACAAAATAATTTAATGCACCCCACTCCTATCCTAATTCAGTCCCTATTCCGTCTTTATTTCAACCCCGTAAAGCAAATTTGTCCAAAAAAGATTAATACCTAATAATAAGAAAACTAAAAATTATCTGGGTTTATACAGGGTGTAAGGGACAGCCCTCCGCAAACTGATAGGGTGATTTCAGTACATCGTACTAAGTTGACCGGTACATGAAATTATTTCAGGAACTTTATGGGAATCCAATAAAACTGATTTGTTTAATTACCTCGCACGCAATGTATCGCTACCTCTGTAAAACGCACGCAGCGAACGGCAGCGCAGCGAGCTTTCGAAAGGACGGCCATTAGAAAATTTCAACATCCATTGTTGTTTTTTCATTTTAGCTGTGTTATTTACATTAATGGTGTTCTGCATACAGATAATGTCACTTTACATTGAAATAAAGCAATAAAAACTGAAAAAACGAAAAAAAAATTGAAAATTTTCCTGAGAAAATTTCCACTAGAATATGATTCAAAATAAGGAGCTGATTACACCCTGTTAATTTGTGGAGGGCTGTCCCTTACACCCTGTATGTACCAACTTAGTTTTTGAAGTCGGTGCCAAACCAACAAAAACAAAAAAAAAAAGCTGTCAAACAGAGAAAATAATACGAAGAACAAACCAAACCAATAATGCTTCGAAAATAATAATACTAGTGCATTCGAATATTCACAGAAATAACATCTGCTCGCAACGGAGTGTGCCTTCAAGTGTTTAGCTTTTCTTTTTTTTTTTTGGAATGGCATCTCGCAGTTCAACCTAGAGAGGTTGTCGTCTGCTTAACCAGACTATGGTTTAGCCTTTCGGGTTGCGCGTCGCTTATATAGGCCCAGGGGGTGGGGCTTACTTCTCCGACGCCGCCGTCGCCGTCGCTTCGTGTGCAATAGTTTTTAATTTAAGTTCATTGTTTTAAAAAATATGTATGTCTTGTTGGTTTGGCACCGACTTCAAAAACTAAGTAGGTACATATAAACCCAGATACCGGTAATTTTTAGTTTTCTTATTATTAGGTATTAATCTTTGTTGGACAAATTTCCTTTACGGGGTTGAAATAAAGACGGAATAGGGACTGAATTAGGATAGGAGGGGGGTGCATTAAATTATTTGGTTCTTTTCAGTGGATTGGTTTTTTGAAGTCGGTTCTCTTTTTTTTTAAAAGAAATCAGATTAAGTTATCATTTTTTTGTTACTGGGTGAACATAATCATGAAAATCGCATGATCTACACCAGAACGTTTCGTAGCACTCAGATCCGCTACGGCGTAGCATCACTTAGGCGTGGTAGCAAATATAGATTACTTAGTTTCACTTGGGTTTCCTAGTATATCATATCAATGGAAAATTTACTGAATTTTTACGCTTTTCGGCACCAGCGCCTGTAGGAACTGAATTAATGTTTCTATCTAGTACCACCTCCTCGACACAAGATTCGGGAGCTAGTGGTCGCGACTTCAAATGGTGCATCCACACTGCAGTTACTTTTTGTTGACCAACGTTTCCAAGTGTTGCTGAACAACATTCGATACCAAAAAGTTATTTATTGTTACTGTGCATATGTTGCCGTGTTAGTATATGTTAAGTTATGTTGCCCAACTTTTGCAAACAGTCAACATGTGGTAACAATTGAACACATTGTTAGAGAACATAGAAAAAATGCTGTGCTACCGTACAAGTAGCTTGTTACTGAAACTAACTCTTTGTTATATTCTATTGATTTGTGTTAGTTACTCGCGGTATGGACGCGATGATAACATTCAACAAATAGTAACAAGTAGCAACAAAAGTTACCTAATGTTACCGTGTTGCCCAGTGTTGCTCCACAAAAAGTAACTGCGGTTTGGATGCACCATAACGCGACGAACAAAACACAGGTTAAGACTTTCTGACAAAAAAAAATCAAATGTAGGTAAAATACGCAGACCAAAAAATACCTGAAACCAAACTGGCACTGGCCAGGTTTGCAGGACTATACTTGGATGATTGTCAATGGAGTTTTCTTGCCCATTCTTCTCCATAGATTTAAGCTTTGAAATGGGCAAGGTCAACAGTAGGTACTATCATAAGTTATTATGGCTTGTGACTGCGACTACCGGATTGTAGTTTCGGTCTCTTTGTTTTTCTGATGCTTATTCTAAAATGCTTGCAAAGATGCTTTGTGTTTAAAAATAATTTAGTTTAAGAGCTATGGTGCTAAAGACAGACACACACTTTAAACTTATAACGCCCTCCTTTCTAACCGACTTAAAAAAAGGAGGAGGTTCTCAATTCGGTTGTACATATTTTTTTTCTCTTTTTTGTTTGTTACCTTTTAAATCATAACTCTGACATTTATGAAAACATTTTTACGTCCTTTCACAAAATATACTTTCCAATCATGGCACTCTCTCACTTTCACACTGACTGGTAACGCAAAAGCTGTCATTGATTTACTTAACTTAAAAAATGTAGGAGTCGAAGTGAGATAGAAAGGAAACTTAATAAATTTGAGCTTTCTAGACCACGATTGGTCTTCACTGAAGAGTTCGCGTGTGGACGCAGTGAGTTTCGTGTGTCGGTAACAGACTCGAGTTGTGAGTGACAGCGATAACATCACCGAGCACGTAAACACGTAACGTAACGCCAGCGAAAGTGACGAATCAACTAAACTGACAAATTAAATAAAATGACGAGTGAGGGAAACTGACCAGAGTTACGCAGACTCATTTTTTGTACTTAGTACGAAGAATTGAGATTGTATCCTAGAACATTCAAAATTCCCTCCATTATTATCTTGTGAGATCACAGTAGTTGGCTATATTATATAGCTGGCTTAGATTGGATCATACATTAAACCCTCCAGTAGTTATCGCAATTTTAACAAGAAAAACATCTAAGGCGAGCAACAAGATCAAATTGTATACCATATGAAAACGTGTATTTATCGCGAATTTACGTTTAATTTAAGACCGACGCGACGCGACGTTTCGACCGGATTGCACCAGCCGTGCAATCCAGTCCGTGCTGTATAGCGGAGCATTTAATAGACTTAGGGCCCAACCACTGGATGGAGTTGCACAATCCAAAAATTCTTGCCAATGAGAAGCACTATTATAAGAGAATGGCTCGGGAAGCGATTGAGATCAAGAAGTACCCTAATTTCAATCGCGAAGACGGCTTTTACCTCTCTTTCGCTTGGAATCCAGTGATCACAAAGTGTTCTTGTCAAGTGAAATCACCTCAATATCGGATACTGTTAGTGTAGTGTGATGTCCTAGTGTGAACCGGCCCTAATTAACATTTATGAAGATCAAGACGTGAGGGTAGTTGAATAAACGCCTTCGCTTTGCTGTCGCGGTATCTCCAATACTTCAGTCTCCCCGCGACCACGGCTGGTGCAATCCGGTCGAAACGTCGGGCTTAAATTAAAGGTAAATTCGCGATACCCGTTTTCATATGTTATATAACGTGTTCTGATCGTGAAAGTTTAAAAAAGATAAAATTGGTAAAAGGAGGGTAAAGGATATCAATCAAATCTAATGTTTAGGACCTATATGCTATTTAAACTTTATTTATATGTTGAACTAGCTGACCCGCGCAACTTCGTCTGCGTGAAGAACCGAACTTCACATAAACAATAAATAGTCTGAACAAAGCCTAAACATTTGGTTTGGATAGGTGAGCCCGTTGCGATTTATAAAATGACGTCACAGCACAACGCCATCTATCTGTAAGATGTGTGATGAGCTGTTTCAATACTGCACGCAGTTGATCTCCAGATATAGACCATAGATGGCGCTGTTTTAATATTTAATTCGGAAACACTATTATTTCATAATTTAATTTAATTAATATTTACATTTTTTGAGGTGTGAACTGATTACGATGAAACCAAAAACTGAATGTTACTTTAATTAATAAGTATTAACGCAAATATTGTTGTGTATAAACGTGAAGTTGGTAGACCAAATTGGCATACTTAATCCTAATTTTACTTCTGGAACACTTTAAATTCAAATATCTTTTGATAGACTGAACCGATTGCGATGAAACAAAAACTAAATGTTACTTCAAGTTACGCTAAATCGTTGTGTATAAAAATTATCTACATTTAATACGTAGGTACATTTTACGTGATGCTGGTACAAATAAACATACAAACAGACAAACAGACAAAAATTCGAAAAATGCTGGAAATGGGTTCTATTGGTTGTCCTGTAACACCCTGGCTATATTTTTTTGTTTTTTTGTTAATGTACAAAAACGTCTTTTCTACAGTTTTATTATATGTATAGATAGATGTATAGATAACTCCGCTGTTGACAACATGTACCTACCGAGAATTTTGATTATCTGTTATAATCCAAACCAGTTAATAGGTTCAAGCCAAGTTGTAAGGGTTCAAAAAAACGACGAAGCCCTTCGAGCACAGAGCATCTATCCTTCGAGAAAAGGTAGGTAGTGCCCTTGCACTTCGCTTGGCTCGTCTTGGCGGGGGCACTACTGTGCCCCCAGATTAACTTCTCTCTTTTCTTCTTCTTCTCTTCTTTGACGTCATTTATTTAATAAAATGTCGAAGAACTATACCTATAGATTGCAATTTACACAAACAAACACGTGCAAATTGCAATCTTCTGTCCTCCATCCTTTTCTATGACATAGAGCATCATGTACATATGTAAACTCTATGTTTGTGAGATTTTTCAGGAAACTCTTTGTATACGTAGTGATTATATACTCTGTGACTCTTTGTTTCATGGTTATTTTTACACTTTATATAATTTATTGAATTATTATTTATTTTATTTAATGAATCTCAAAAGTATTAGCGAGTTGAATCATAGACCTATCAAAACGTGAAAACGTAAACACCGTTTTTTTTACCCGGTGCTCAGCAGAAAACTTAGCGGGCGAAGAGCAAGTGGCAAGGCTCCTCGTGGTGTGGAGCTAATGGATGTATATCTTGACGGGTTTCACAACCATATGACTCAGTGAGGTCAAACCAGTTCGTGCAGTTCGTTTTGGGTCGTGACCATGTCACCATCAAAGATGATGAGCCGCAGCGGCCGGATGCTGTCTGGCGTTACACACTCGAGGCCTGTGAAAAATATGACGACATCATCATCCTGCCAAAAAACCATCACTATGGAGAACTTAAACCCTAACATTATTAAATTGCAATACGCCGTACGTGGGCCGCTTGTCATTCGTGCTGCTGCTATCAAAAAGGAGCTTGAGGAGGTATCCATTCATTTTAGTTATTTACTCATTTTCGTTTTCTGAAAAAAACTGTTGATCCAGCTGCCTTACGAGAGACTCCTCAGTTATTGGTCGAGGCTATTGCCAGTTAAGCCATTCAGCTAAGCTGAAACGATATCGGCACAATGATCGCTGAGCTCCCATCCCACATGTCGAATCCTCGCGAGTCAAGACAAGATACTTAATTTACTTATCACGCCACTCTGATCGATCGACCACCACCATCGCAGGCTTATTGGCTACAATGGTCCTGTCCGTGATGATAGATTGATTCCAGTACCTACAGTGTGATATTGCCATTTTAGAGAACTGAGTACGACGCTTCCGATTTCGCAAGGCTGTATTTTAGAGCAAGTTGCCAATGGATAATTCTAGCTACAAAGTTGTTTCCATGCAATTACTCTGTTAGCCAGATGAGAACACTCGGAGATAATGTGACGGATTGATTCGCCTGGTCGTCCTTCACAGTAAATCTGCGGCAGTTTTTCGTAATCGTAACTTCATCATAATTGCACAAGCAAAACCTTCGGTTTCTCCAAATATCGGTCAATAATCGGCTCATGCAGGGCTCCAAATATCGGTCAATAATCGGCTCATGCAGGGCCCGGAAAAAGCGTCCGTGAAGCTCCTTCCCACACCGCAGTTAGGGCGCTTTCAATTTAGACGTTTCGTGTCGCGCCGCGCTGCAGCGCCGAAGCGGTGCGGTGCGGTTTGTCGTATTGATTGCATATGGACGTTCGTTTGTCAGCGCAGTACAGCAACAGTGCGGCGTCGATATGCGCTGCGGTACCGGCGCCATGCGGCCGCCGCACTTCTTCTCTAAGGGCGCTTTCTAATTTGAAAGCGCCCTTAGAGAATGTTACCTCAACATGCAGCGTGGATGCACCATTATTTATTTATTTATTATAACTTTATGCGCAAGGTACGCACCTTATTTCTGAATATACTATTATGTATACTTTTCTCAGGCAACCAAAGAAGCGCTCCTTCAGCGATTGCTTCATGTCAGTAACATTGATGCCCAGCGCTTCCGACATACCCAAATACTTATTGGTTTCGGATGCTGAGAGGGATCTAGGATTTGTGGAATCTGAGAACTGGGTTCCCACAGATTCCGCAATGCGGCTATAAGCCGACTATCCTTCGAGAAAGTTTAAGAAATTTTCTTGAACCTGCTTTACAGCTGAATAGTGGAACATTCTAGGATTGTTCTCTAATCTTCTGTAATCTATATAGTTCCATAGTGGCATTCTAGACTCGAATTTAATCTAGAATGTTCTGGAAAGAAAGTATTAAAGAAAATTGAGTTTATTTGGCATTAAAATTTTAACAAACTCAAACTCAAATCATTTATTTCAACTAGACCATTACGGCACTTTTGAATGTCGATAAAACGAAAAAAAAAGCGAAGCTACAGTCACAGACACAAGGCATAATAACTTGAGAAAGTACTGTACCTAGTTGCCCATTCCCATGCCTATACTGTAGTTGAACATGACGCATGGATCAGCGCCATTCAATTCAACCATATTGAAGGGAACTAAATGACCCGACCCACCCGCCACCATCAGCAAGATATTTAAGCGAGCATGACATTTTCTCAGCCACCAAGGCATATTCAAATCAATGAAAGATAACTAAATGCTAATGGTAGCTTTACGGTACATGGTACTCACACATGTGTTATGCAATTATACAATACTAAGAGATGGAATCTATACAATGCAAGAATATTTTTACAATCTTCTGCAGCTACCACAATAATTGTCCAATAAGTTTGCATCTATGGTTGCGGAGCAGGACCAGCATTTAAAATAAATAAAATAAATTTAATTCAGATAACATGATCCATAAAGTGCAAAATTAAAATAAACAAAATTAATAATAAAAAAGTTAACATTAGAATCAAGAAATTAAAACGTTAAAATTCTGATTTAAAATAAGATAAAAATAAAACATTCAAATTAAAAATAAAATAAAACACAAATTTTAACATTCAAATTAGTCCAAGATAAAATTAAAATTATAACATTAAAATAAATTACCGTCAAAAAAATTAAAATTATTACATTCAAATTAGACTAGATAAAATTAAAATAAAAACAATAAAATGAATTAAGTACCGTCAAAATTAAACATTTACATTACAATCAGATTTAAAATACTTAAGATAAAAATTAAAAATTGAATAAGATAAAATAAAAATTATAACATTCAAATAAAATTAAAAGTTTATTAGTGAATTGTCACTACATTAAGCATACAACAGTAGTTAATGTGGTGACAGTCAATCTCTCAGCCAACATCCTCAAGATGGTGTTGGAGCTGGCGCAGACCCTGCGCACCAAGGACGTGCACCGTTTCCGCATCGTCGCATAAAAACAGTCAATGCGTGCCTCAGCGAACATCCCCGACGCACTGCAGTACCGAGGCAGCCCCAACAACATTCTGTAGGCATTGTTGAATTGGACTCGTAGGGCGCTGTACTGTCTTTGAGTATAGTTAGCCCACAAGGCGCTCGAATAAAAACAGGTACAATACGCTCTGAATAGAGTGTTTTTTACTTCTTTCGCGCAACGTGCAAACCTGCGAGCTATCATGTTTGCTCTAACAGACAACGCCCTACGTTCCCGCTCTATGTCTAAATCGTCTTTCAGGTCAGAGGTCACCAGATGTCCAAGGTATTTGAAGGTGTCAACCCTCTTTAGTGGTACATTATTTAATTTGATGCTAGGGATACTTTCTGGACATTTACCCCTGGCCCGGAAAACCATACACTCACTTTTCTTGGTGTCATAGAGCAGACCATGACTGAGGGCATATTCCTCGCAAATGCCGAGCAGCTTAGACAAACCACAGACCGAGGCGCTCAGCAGCACCATGTCGTCCGCATAGCTAATGTTGTTTACACAAACTCCACCAACATGACATCCGACATGCGTGCTGCTCAGCCTCTCGACGAGTGCATTTACATAGAGGTTGAAGAGCGTTGGCGAGGTCAGCCCCCTTGCCTCACCCCGCACTCCAACCTGTAAGGTTCCGACAGCGTCCCCGACCATCGGACTACGTTGACCTGGTTCCCATACCAATATTTGAGAATGCGAATACATTCGCTTGGCAGGGATGTGTTATTAAGTTTATCCCAGAGAATATCATATGAAACCAGGTCAAATGCTTTCGTTAGGTCGAGGAAACAAGCATAGACTGGTGTTTTGCGATCAGTATAGTACTTGACAGTCTGCTTCAAACACAGAATAGCTGTCTCCGTGGAGAGTCCCGATTTGAAACCGAATTGATTGTCATGTAACTCGAGACAGCCACTCATCAGTGTGTTAAGAAGACTGTCAAGCACTTTAGACAGAATTGTAGCCAGAGAGATGGGTCTCTAGTTGTTAGCGTCGCTTATATCACCAGTCTTATTTTTCACGATCGGTACCACCACGGTTTGCATCATAGCTGGAGGTAGATATGAATGTCCTAGACACAGGGAGTAAAACATAGCCAGAACCCTTGGAAGATGGACGCCAGCATATTTAAGATGCTCGATACTCAAATCATCGTGGCCAGGAGACTTGCCTCGGGTCATGGCCGTGACAACCCTTCTAACATCTTTGGCCGTAAACCTTACACTGAGCTCCTGCCCCCGAGTCACACCTTCAAGTCCCGACCGCGATGGTCCCAATGGTGAAGTTACCATGAAATTGCTTTTGAACATTTTAGCTATGTTTTTTGGATCAGTATGCCACCCACGCTCACAGGCAGGCCCGGCCTTCTGTTTACTTTATTAGTGGACTTCCAGAAACTCCGAAAATCATGTTTGGCGTGATGCGTTGCTAGAATGTCCATTTTAAGTTGCTCACTGTTATTTTGACACCACTTTAACCGGCTTTTAAAGATTTTACGACTTTCTTGCATCTCATTTAAAACATGACCCGACTTCGGTCTGCCACACAATATCCATAACTGGAACTTAGACCTGGCCTCCCTGTGAGCACTGCTGACATGTCTGTTCCAACCAACTACAGGTTTCCTCTTACGTATATTATTACTACCAGAGTAACTGTCATTAGCTGCTCGGCTTAAGACGTCAACAATTTCTTCATACATTTTGTCGATAATATACTTATGTTCCACATTGTCGCAAGAGAAATCACAACAGTTACTTAAGTCACTCGGAAAATCTATTAATTTTAATCGTTCATTAGATAACTTATTATATAGTGAAGTTTGTTCAGATGTTCTCTCGCCCCAACTTATTTTATTACACGGATCGCTACCGTTACAAGCTATTTTAGGTTTAATACTATTTAAATTACAACGCATAAACAAAGGAAAGTGATCCGACCACATGACATCATACTTAATTTCTACATTCACAACAGTTCGCATAGCCGACTCCGTAGCTAGACAGTGGTCTAACCAACGTCTAGACCCGTTTGCGTCACTTATAAAGCTATATGTATCAGGTGAGAGTCCGAGTAATTCAACATCGGCACATATCCATTCAGCCTCTGTACAAAAGTCTTTCAATTCGTTAAAAAATAACTGACCCGGATGAGCATTAAAGTCCCCGAGCAAATAAACCGTCTCCGTATGTTCATTATTAATAATAGCGCTTACCAAGCTTAGACAATCCGTAAATTCTGGTAGGTTCACGACACAATCGGTAGGCATATAAATACTGAACACTAAAAACGACCTTTGCCCTAACTCCACTTTAATGGCACAAACGCGAGCGTTGTTACACTGCACTATAGACACATTCTGAAGGACACTCTTCTTCCATAATATTGCCACTCCTCCATACGGCCGGCCTACGGCGGCGGTGACGTCATGGTTACTGTCTTAATACTCGATGCAGACGTAGACGGCTTTGTGTCATTAGTACCGCTCGCGCTATCGGCAACCGGTTTTACAATAGCCGACCGTTGAGAGACAGGTGATATTTTGCGATGATTATTCTCAGCTACCCCCAACATATCTCTAAATTGTATTGGAGTAGTTTCGAATTCCTGTTGCTGACACAAGTTACTATTACTTTTCTCCGGTGATAAATGATCAATGTGTGAAAGCCCTATAGGACCACTATCTAGCATCCAGGCGCCTCGTCGTTTGTTTACGTTTTCTGAATTCGGTAGCTTATTTTGTGGATAAGATAACACCCATTAATACTATGCACAAAGATTAACATTGGCAATTCCTAACATCTAGACTTAACTCAATGTTTATGAAGCCATGTTTGCCAGAAGATGTTAAACAAATCATAAAAGGGTTAAAAAACACCAATAGTGTAGGTTATGACGGTATCTGCACTAAATCCATTAAGCTAGTAACCGAGTGTATCGCGCAACCTCTGAGTTACATTTTAAACCTGTCTATTGAAACTGGTATATTCCCTGAAAACTTAAAAATTGCAATTATTAAACCGATTCATAAAAAAGAGAGTAAAGAAGACATGAATAATTATAGACCTGTTGCCCTACTATCAATCGTCTCAAAGATTTTTGAAAAATATATTTATAATGAACTTGTAGATTATTTTGAAACCAATAACATTTTAGCTAAGGAACAAAAAGGATTTAGACAGAACAAAAGTATTAACCTTGCTATATATGAATTTTTGGACATCATAACGTCCAATGTCGACAGGCGAATACCGATCTGCGGCATCTTTATGGACATGACACAGGCTTTTGATCACGTGGAACATGACATCTTATTGTATAAGATTGAGACCTATGGCATAAGAGGAAACGTCTTGAAACTAATTGAAACTTACCTCAAAAACCGCACTCAGTATACACAAATTAACAGAATTAATGTTAGAACTAAGATGGAGGAGGGATACCTATCAAAAGGTCGTAAAATACAATATGGTGTCCCACAAGGAGGTACATTGAGCTCACTACTATTTATAATTTATATTAATGACCTTCCAAATGCGAACTCAAACCCAATGACACTCTTTGCTGACGACAGCACTGTTGCAATTAAGTGTAATGACAGATTATCCTATGAGCATGATATAAGCAGTAGCCTAAATGCAATCATTCAATGGCTAGACTGCAATAATCTGAAGGCATCTCAAAAACTAAAATAATTCATTTTAATCAGCGTACGAATTCAATTATGCCTCAGATTTTAGCTATAAGGGTGCACCTGTATCTGAAGTTGAAACAACAAAATTTCTTGGTCTTACTGTGGATAACAAATTAAAATGGAAATCCCAGATTTAAACCCTATGCAAAAAAGTAAATAAATCAGTGTATGCGCTGCATGAGCTCAAGCAGATAGCAAACATTAATACCGTGTTAACTGCATATCATGATTTAGTTGCTTCAGTTTTGAGGTTTGGTGTGATATTTTGGGGGAATTCGACGGATATTAACATCATTTTTAAAGCACAAAAACGGTGCTTAAAGGCTATGTTTGGGCTTCAAATGATCGAAACCTGTAAACCGTTTTTCCAGGAGTACAAAATTTTAACTCTCCCAAGCCTATATATTTATGAAGTCTCAGTATTTGTCAAGACCAATAAAACATTATTTACACTAGCCTCAGAAGTGAGTAATAGGCAACAACGTGACGAATTTCGCCTCTTTGTCCGTCGAACACATACCGCTTTAATGCACAAAAGTGTGTTTCACATGGCCCCTGTAATTTTCAATAAATTACCTAAAGAAATAAGGGCAATGAATACTACCTTATTTAAGAAAAGCTTGAAGAGCCTTTTAGTTAAAAATTGCTACTATAATTTAAACGAATTCTTAACCGATAATTTTTCTAAACTTAAAACCTCACAGTGAAATCAAGCAATAACAATTATTATGGAGGTATCTTTAAATATTGTAACAATTCTAGATATAAATGACATTCAAATAATAACTAATGTGTATGACATTGAATTAATTTAATATCTTAATATTTTGTTTTTTTTTTTTATTTATTTTTATTTACTTTTAAATTAATTTACCTGACCTTTAATTTATTGATTGTATTTTATGATTGTATACATTTTGCATGCCTTACGGTAGAATCACTTGAAACATGTAAATCTTTTTAACACCATTGTAACAGTGTTTTCTGCAAAAATAAATGATTTGATTTGATTTGAAGAGTCATATTTCATTTGTGACAGTTCGGACTTTAATTGATCGAACTGAACTTGCGAAACATATGTAGACTTAATATTCTTTACTTCTTCTTGAACTAGCAGTAAATCCTTAAGTAGTTTCGTGCAGTCCAGGTGATCAAACAGCACCGGAGGGAGACGTTCTAATTCCCTGGCCACATAAATCGGAAACAGATCCGGTTCCTTCGATTTGAAGACCTGCACTATATCAGCTAGGTCCCGTTCCTCTTTGCCTTTATTTTTACGTTTTATTTTAATCCCAGGCACAGACTCGAACAATAATGATTTAGATTTTTCAATCTCTTCTTTAGAAAATGATGATGTACAAACTCGAACTAACGTATGACCTCATCAATCACTGACACTTTGTTCTGTATGTAGGCTAACATTTCATCAATTACGATATTACAAGATGCACACTTTACTACGTTCGTCATGTCGATTTACAATACGCGATGCGCGCGCGTCGTTCCGTTATAAAGAAACGCCAAGCATTTTTATCCTCAATGAAATCCCCCAGCTTATAATATGCTTGCCTACTTAGTGTGCGTTTTACACAAGATTTAAATTTCGTCTCATTTAGTTGTAGAATGTGGGGAGGTTGAACAACAAACAAACAACTCCCCCTTTTAATAAACAAACAACTTATAATGCCGAAAGGGCCTCAGCTCAGCATAATGTCAGATGGCAACACAAGGTCTGCCACCTGACGCTGATTTTCAGCTGCAGCCCACGAGTGCCATACGCTCGACAACATAAACAAACACATATTAGGTCTTTACCTATGAAATTGCCGTTTTTCATAAAATAAGTTAACGCCCTTTTTTCTTTATATTTTTTATTTATAATTATAAAAAAGTAATTACCCATGCAATCAATGCATTTTTTTCAACGTAGTGGTAGCTTATGGATGCCCTTTTTTTAAAAGTCTGCTGGAGGGGCGGCAACAAATTCTTCAGAGGCATTTTGAACTGCTTCTCGGTTATTGAATTTATACCCCACCAAGAAGTTATCCAAATTCTGGTTTGCGATTGTCGAACAGAATCCATTCTTCGTCGCAAGTAACAATGCGATTCAATATGCCTTCGTTTGTGTGTCTGTTGAGCAGTTCAAAGCTCGACACGGCGCGTGCTTCGCGCTGGCGATCATTCAATTTTTTGGGCACCTATTCGTCAAGCTTTTTTATCCTGCTAATTCGGCGCAAATGGACCAATATTGTGTTGATGCTAACATCGAAAGCTGCTGCTAATTCAGCTGTAGATTGGGAATCATCAGTTTCCACAATCGCCTTTAATTCGTCATTGTCTACTAAAGTTTTCGGTCGACCACGGGGTTCATTTCTTAGGTCGGAATTTCCAGAACGGAAGCGGGCAAACCAATAACTGGTGGTGCGATCGCTCGATCGTTAGTAGTGTTTGCTCCATATAGGTCGTTGATGTTGCGTGCCGCTTCTGCCGCTTTGCTGCCACGACGACGGTACTCATACTCCATAATCACTCGAATTTTAAACGTATTTATGCATTGAGCTATATATACTAGAGATGCAAACCTCAACAAAGTTGTCAATAAAAGTGTAACCACCATTTAAACGCGACGACGACGTAGCTTTGAAACCACTAACATTTCAAAGTGAACGTATATTTGTCTCGTTTACACAAGTCACAAGAACAATACCGTCGCTTTAATTAGACAAAGACGGCAATATAAACTTGCAATGGTGGGATGGGGTGGCCTACTCATGCGAAATTTTACCCAACTTTTTTAAGCCTTAAAAATATTTAATACATTTATAAAGTAATTAACTTTAAAATATTCGAATAACATATTTCTTATTGGATATATTAGAAGTTTATAACTAACTAGCACTTCACCTGTGACTTCATCCGCGAAAATAATTAAAGCCTCTGTTACTGGCTAAAGATGTAGCTGTGTGTGAAAGAATTTTTAAAATCGGGTGAGAAGTTCTCGAGTTAAATCGTAACGAACACACAAACAAACAATAAAACCTTTTCTCTTTATAATATTATTATTTAGTTTATTAATTTACTAGCTTCTGCCCGCGACTTCGTACGCGGATCCTGTTGCTTATGTCAGCGACAACGGAGTCGTCAAAATCGAAGATCTGAAACGTCTGATGTCGAATTCTAAGAACTGAAGCTGAAGATCTGAAGAGCTCTGAGCAACACATACCGTTTGTTTCTTTTTGCCATTTAACAGCTTTACAAAAAGTACAATTTTGAACCATACCTCCGATGGCGGAATATGTGGCGTATTCAATCCGTATTCATATCGAAATTTTGTTCAGAGAATGTCAAAGTCGATCAGAATTCAAACGTTCGTTGCGCTCTTCTTCTGTCTCTTCATGCCGTACTCCAGCAATTATTTCTCTCTCTTTTTCTAACTGATTATGAATATATTGTTGTGTGCGTGTTCGGGACAATGTATGATAATCTCGATCAGCAGTTAGTTGCGCATCACGTTCATCACTCGTTTCAAAAGACCTGTTAGTAGATGTGCGAATACACTGAGAACTCAAGCGTGATTCTGTATCGGTAAACGTCTCCGACTCGCGAGACAATGCGTGACGTTCACGATCAGCGGTCAGTCGCGCATCACGTTCCCGACTTGTCTCTAGAGATCTAGAAGTCGATGCGTAGATACGCTTGGAACTCAAGCGCAATTCTGTATCCGTGAACGTCTCCGACTCGCAAGACAATGCATGACGTTCACGATAGCGGTCAGTCGCGCATCTATTCTTCACTGGTCTCTAGAGACCTGGATGTGGATGCGTAAAATACGCTGAGAACGCAGGCGTGCTTCGCGATCCGAAGAGGTTTCCACGGAGCAAGTTGCAGCCTGATGTTCTCGAACAGCATCAAGTCTCTCCTGACGCTCTTCAGTAGATTCTTGGGATCTTATGATCCTCAATCTTTTAGCTGCTTTGGAACATTGGGAAAGATTTGACCTAGTCTTTCTAAGCATGGTTATACTTTCGTTGTGAAGATACCTGATCAATTAGAATCTAAGTGACTGCTCCCCTGCGTTACCGGGTAGGCTACCGAGTCACGAAGATAAATGGAAAAGAAAATTAAACACTGAAATAGCATGAGCCCGAAGGCATACATATTCGACGACCCGAATAGCGCAGCGGTAGTGAGGCTGCCTTACGTTCTTAGGGTCCCGGGTTCGAATCCCGGTAGGAGCAAATGTTTGTGCGATGAGCATGGACATTTGTTTCCGAGTCATGGATGTTTATATGTATAATAAGTATGTATTTACAAACAAAAAGTATATATGTAGTATATCAACTGTCTGGTGACCACGACACAAGCCTTGCTTAGTGTGGCACTAGATGGTGCTGTGTGTAATGTCCAGCGATATTTATATTTTATTTTATTTTTTATTTTATATTCGATAAAATAAAATGACAAATGGGAGTTTTGGCCAGTACAGTCAAATTTTCAATGATATACCATCGTCATCGAAAATCAGTCCTAAACTGATACCGCTTTCACCGCGTGGAGGTACTTCCAGCTGATGTTATTTTATAATAATTATACAGTGAAATTAGTGATAGCTTTGCAATATATTTCACATCAGATGTTTCTGATCTTCGATTTTTAAAAGTCAAATGGAAATGCCCATCAGACCGATCAACTTTTGCTAAGACGTCATTCCTATATGTATTATGGTGTAGCTATGCTCTTGGAGTTCCTCAACAGGTATTCCAGATCTTCGATTTTTATAAGTCAACAGAGAGTGCTCATCAGGAGACGTCATTCCTATATGTGTTATGGTGTAGCTGGGCTCTTGGTATTCTACAACAGGTGTTCCAGATCTTCGATTTTTATAAGTCAACAGAAAGTGCTCAACAGATTGAACAACTTTTGCTGAGACGTCATTCCTATATGTGTTATGGTGTAGCTGGGCTCTTGGGGTTCCACAACAGGTGTTCTAGATCTTCGATTTTTATAAGTCAACAGAGAGTGCTTATCAGATTGAAAAACTTTTGCTAAGACATAATTCCTATATTATGTGTTATAAATAATAAAAATAAAAATAAAAATAGTTTATTGGTATAACAAGTGTAGGTATTAACAAAAATTTTGTGATTGGATCCTCCTTTTAGGCAGATAGTGCCTGTGTTAGGAGAGTCCGCTCTTCCATAGCAAGTCGTGATAAATAAAGAGCGAATCGTATCATATTCATGCTAAAACTATTTAAATTACAAGTTAAGTTAAATAAGATTAAATTAAGACTAACTTACAATAAATTAAATATGTGTGTGAGTAGGTTTGTGTGTGAGTGAGTGAGTGAGTGGGTGAGTGAGTGAGTGAGTGAGTGTGTGAATGCCTGTATGTGTCAAGGTTTCAGAAGTGTTTCGGTATCATCGTAGGTAAGGGTTTGTATCCATTCAGTTATCTTTTTTTTACTTTCATAGAAGTTTTTGGGATAAATATAGATGTATTTATTTATTTTGTTTTACAGCGCAGCAGATCGTTTGCTGAATTGCATACTGGCAAATAAAGTCCTTGTCCTAGGGACATTTAATATCATATCTTTCCTTCTTTTTGTCAGTATGCTAGCATCATAGGAAAGCGACTTATGTTTTTTTAATATTATTTGTGTTATGTAAAGTTTCCTGACTGAGAGCAGTTTACTTAGTTTGAATAAGTCTTCAGTAGGATATCTCTTTTTTTTAAAATACATGCACTTGATAAGAGCGCGTTGTGCCCTTTCCAGTGCTAGAAATTTTGTTTTGGCAGCACCTCCCCAGACAGGTATGCAATAGGAAAGCACTGACTGGACTAGCGCAACATAAATCATTTTAAGGAAATCTTTTTGATGGCCTGTATGATTACCGACAGTCCTTGGAACAACGTATCTAAGAGTCCTGAACATCCAGCTTAATTTCCTGATTCTATTTGCAACCTGCTCAATGTGTGGGTACCATGACAGTCTCTGGTCCACAATTACACCTAGGTACTTAATATGGGGTACTTTGTTGATGGTAGCGCAGTCACATCTATTGCGGTTACTGGTATTGCAATTATGAATTCTCACACTAAAATCTTCCCCTGGTTGTGTACGTTGGCAGACACTGAAGCAAATATAATTGGTTTTTGCTATGTTTAATGTGAGCAAATTTGTTGTTAACCACTTGGCGATTGTTGCCAAGCCTGTTTCCGTGCTAAGGTTAACATTCTGCCAAGTATCCCCGGTGAAAACTACAGCAGTGTCATCCGCGTAACAAAATACTTGTGCGTTTTCAATATTAATGTTACATAGTTCGTTGACGTAAATAAGGAACAAGGTTGGCCCCAATACACTTCCCTGAGGGACGCCATATGACGTATATGCATCTTCACTAGTATACTGACCCACTCTAACCCTCTGTTTCCTATTTTCGAGATAATCCTTGAAGAGGCCAAGAGGCATTCCACGAATTCCGATACCTTCCAGTTTTCTTACAAGGATTGGGACAGAGACGGTGTCAAAGGCTTTTTTTAAATCTAAGAATGCAGTTACACATTTTTTACCTTTGTCAAGCTGTTCGGTTATATGATTACTTAGTGCAGTAACTGCATCCTCGGTGGATAGACCTCGACGAAAACCAAATTGTGCCTCAGATAGTACGTTGAAATCTTTTAGGTACGTTAAAAGCCTCATATTCATAAGTTTTTCTAATATTTTAGAAATAGAGGGTAGTACAGATATGGGCCTGAAGTTGGAGACGTCGTCGCTGTCCCCACCCTTGTGCACTGGTGTGATAATGGCTAGCTTCAAGGAAGTCGGGAAAATGCCCTTACTAAAGCAAAGATTGGCAAGATGCGTAATTATTGGGACAATCTCTCTCCTTACATGTTTTAGAAATGCGGTAGAAACATTATCCCAACCAGACGCACTGTCAGATCTAAGACTCATCAGGATATGATTCACTTCAACATCGTCAGTATCTAACATTACGAATGAGTTGGGTTGAGTTCGTTGTAATACGTTTGGGCCATTTTCATGTTTTAAAGTTGGCTGGATTTTTTTACCAATGTTCGCGAAGTATTCATTAATATGATTAACTGATTCTAGAGGAGTTGATCTAATGTTAAGTAATTCTGAATTGCAGTTGTTAGGTTTATTTGTGTAAGTTATAGTTTTAATATTTTTCCAAAGTAATTTGTTGTTGGCAACTGATTTTGTAATTAATTCTCTTTCATATTTTCTTTTTAATTTTTTGATAAGATTGTTACAGTGATTTCTGTATCTAACGTATGTAATTTTTAATATGTCATTATATGGATCTCTTCTATTATCTTTTTGTAGCTTATTGCGATTTTTAATACAGCGCAAAATTCCTGGGGTTACCCATGGTTTTATAATGCGCTTACTGTTGGGAATATTAGTAATAATAGTATGTTTATGGATGGATTCCGATAGTTTGTTTACTAGAAGGTTACACAGAGTTTCCGGATCATTACAAAAAAGTAAGTCTGCTAGATTACTTTCTTGTATGTACTTAAGTGCTAGCTCAAAATCCACCGTTGATCTAGTTTTATTAGCTAATGTGATATTTTTTAATTTTGATAGGGAGAGAAGTGCGGTATAGTGGTCAGTAACACTAGTGTGTAAGATAGCGATCGATGCTGAAGTTTTCTGTTTGTTTATTTTCAGCATAAAATGGTCTAAACAGTTTTCACTTCTCGTAGGTAGAGTATGCCCAGGTAATATTCCGTACAGAGATAGGGTGTCAAGGTAATTAGTTCTATTTCTATGTTCACAGGAAGATTCTACCTCTTTGGGTCTAATGTTTATATTAATGTCTCCTGCTATAATAATATTTTTCTGAGTTTGTAGAGTATCTAGATGGGAACTTAAGGAATTTATAAAAGCCTCTGTGTTCTGGCTTGAAGGGGATCTATAAATGCACAATACAATATTATTCAGTATGTCCAGCTGCAAACAAGACGCTTGAGATAATTTTATTTCCTTAACTTTAGACTTTAGGTTATTTTTTATATAGACAACCACCCCATCATTTTGATTCAACTGGTGGGACGTATTATAGGACGAGTAATTATTCAGTTGAGGGATGATTTTTCCAGGAGTTAGTCGACATTCGGTTAGTATAATAACATCAGTTTCGAACTTAAAGTTCGAAAGAGTTAGTATGAAATCGTCAAAGTTACAAGAAATACTCCTAATATTTTGGGCGACAACAGTAAAATCATTTCTTTTTATATTAATACGTTTAGCTAACTCCAAACAGTCACATTCAATACTACGCGCAATATCAATGCTGTCTATCTCATTAAGTGTATGCAATGAATCACCCATTAAATACATGAATCGATAGATAGGACATGCCATCAAGTTGTGTTCTTGTTAATAAATAAGTATTATTGTTTTCTTCAGTTTTATACAGAATTTGAAACCGTTTTTTTGTAGTGTATATAGGGGGGAGATAAATGTCATCGGTATGTTTTTGAGTGAGTAAAGGCATGTGAATGTGTGTGGTGAGTGAGAATGAATAATTGTTGTGATCATTATACACGCGGAACAAGTTTGTAGTAACCAAAAAACAAGCTAAGTAAGTATATAAACAATATGTTTGTAAGTGGTTATAGTATTTAAGATAATATGAAAAAGTGTATACACAATCAAAGCAAAAAGTTTGAGAGCAATTAATTAAGTAGTAACAAAACAGAGGTCTTAGCAAATTACGTAAAGTAGGTAAATACATCAAAAAATACAATAATAAATCGTTATAATATCTTAGTCATTTAGTGTTTTTCAGCTGCTGAATCTGTTGCTCATTTCTCACAGTTATGGTCGGCGAATGTTCGTCTTTCTTTAATAAAACCTTCCCGTAGGCGGTCCAGCAAAATTTAAATTCACCTGATTTGGTTAAGTCCCGAGCAAGGAAATGCAAGCGGGAACCCTTCGGAGTGAGATGCTCAGAGAGGAAGATAGGAGTATCTTCTTGCGTTTTAAAGCCTAGATGCTTGCAGCATAGCTTGGATTTATATTTAATAATAAAAGCCTTACCCATTTTCATGATTTCTGACTTAATTAGGGTCGAGCCGGTTTCAACAACTATTGGCGTGTTAATTATCTCACTGTTTTTCGCACGTGTTCTATATATGTCTTTTATGTCGTGTTTTGTGAAAGTGCAGTTTAGGTTTTTAGCGAGATACATAGCCATTTCAATTAGGTCTTCCTTAGTTTCATTAGCTCTTCTAGGTACATTCTTTATTACAAAATTGGTCTTCTGATTGCTCATTTGCATCATTTCAACTTTATCCTCTAGAATTTTGATCAGATTTTTGTCTTCTTTAGCCTGGCCTTCTAATTGCTCAATTTTCTTTCTAAAATCTTCATTTTGGGCAGTAAGATAAGCAATTGAGCTCTCTATTTTGCTATTCGATTTCTGGATTTCACTTAAAGTAGTAGTAATGCGCTGAGTCTCTGCTTCATGTTTTTCGGAGAATAGGCCCAGCATCTTTCTTATCTCTTCCTTGAAACTCTCTAATTGCTTATCAATGGAGTCCTCCATGTCACCTCGGCTTCTCTTCACCCGCTTGTACACAAAGTTGGGGGGTGTATGTAGCTCCATCTGGTTAATGTCCGTTTCCGACAGCGACTTGTTCATTGTTGAGTCCATAAGTATTAGGACAGCAGGAGTAAAAAGATATAATTAGCGCTGCTTAATGAGTGGGTGGGGCTGGCGCGAAGTGTCGTCCAGTAGCGTGATATATGGGAGTGGCTAGTGCGCGAGCCAAGATGGCGAACGTGCGTAGACGCACAGGGGCGGGATTAACTACGGCGAGTGAGGTACCAGGCGCGCACGTACACGCTGTCGTACGTTGAGATTGACGTAGATTTAACGTAGTACCGATACCTCCACGGTGTTTATGCACTCCTATTTTTTTTAACTGAATTTAAACATACAACTTTTTTAAATAGTATTTTATAAATAATAACGACAACACTGAGAACACGTTAGCACCTTACGGCGGTCCGGGGGAAGAGGATCCGGGGGTTATGGTGTAGCTGGGCTCTTGGAGTTCCACATCAGGTGTTCCAGATCTTCTAATTTATTCTCTCAGCAGAAAATGCTCATCATGTGGAACAATTTTTGCTATGGTGTCATTTTTGTATCTCTTATAGTTTAGCTGGTCTGTTGCGGTTCTGCATCAGGTGTTCAAGTTTCCAGGATAAATTATAGCCTATATGTTGCCCAGGCTTAATACCTATACAACAAAAAAAACATTCAAATCCGTTCAGTACTACCGAAGATTAGCGTGTACAAACAAAAAAACAAACAGACATAGTTTTTTTTGGGTTTGTGCTCTACTACTGTTTCGAAATCCCCCTTTTTTTTTTGTTTTTTTTTTTTTTTTTGGATGGGAAATCATCAAATGACTTCTCCCACTCTGGGCGGAGCGGGAGGGAGTGTCAGATTTTACTGACTAAAACCCATCCATGTTCCTTCCTCGCCCTTTATGTTCCGGAGCCGCGGTATCTCTTTCGAACAGGCCCGCAACCCCGGCAGGCTTCGGTCCTTGCGGCCCCTCCCCCCCCCCTCCCTTATGCTGACATCTCTTTGAGGCGCGCGTGGATCACGAACACGCCGTCGACACGGCCTGTCGTCACTAGACGGACGGACGGCTAGCTAGCCCATAGCTAACCGTCCACAGGCCCGCATCTACGGTGGCCGGTAGCCACCACGTGGCCCCCGACACCCGGTGCGTCTCCCGCGGCGGCCGGGAAGGGAGGCTCTCTCCCTCTCTCGTTTCGCCACCTCCTTCGCTAGCGTGACTGCTTAGCAGAAGGAGGTGACGGCTTCCCATTCCGTCTCGCTCCGGACCATGGATTGAACCAGGGCCGGACGCGAGAGGTCGCCACCGCCGATCGCCGCTACGAGGACACGGCGGTGCTCCGACCACGCAGGGCAGACTTCCACCGTGTCCTCCGGACGATCCTCGCAGTGGAGACACCCGGGCGTTTCCTCCCGCCCGATTCGGTGCAGGTACCTCCCGAAACATGTTCGGTGAGGACCTGCGTCAGGCGGAAGGTGAGGACGCCGTGGCGCCTCTCTAGCCACTCCTCAAAGAGGGGACTTACCGCCACTATCGTGGCGTGCCCTGCACGGGGTTGCGACAGTCGCCCTCTCCATGTCGTCATGAGATCGCGCCGGAGGTCTGTCCGCTTAGCGGCAATTTGCCGCGGTAGTGGAGTTTCCCCCCGGCGGGCGTAGTGCCTCCGCGCGCCAGTCGTGTAGGCGCGCGAGGATTATCGCCTCCAGATCCCATGGCGGCAATCCGGCAAGCAGGCCCGCCGCCTCGCGGGAGATCGTGCGGTACCCACGGACCATTTTTACTGCCACCACTTTCTGGGTCGCGTTCAGGTAATGGGCGGTTCGCCGCCTCAAGGAACGCGCCCACACTGAAGCCCCGTAAAGGGCCATGGACCGCACAACCCCCGCATAGAGCCTGCGTAAGGAGGCGTTTGGTACCCTAAGGTTGGGCAGGAGCCGCCTGAAGGCAGCCCTGGTCCGTTCCAGCCTGGGGGCCAAACGTCGGAAGTGCTCCACGAAGTTCCACCGGCTGTCGAGGACGAGTCCTAGGTACTTCAACGTCGACTCGACGCCGATGGAAACCCCTCCTACCGTCAGTGTGGATCCCGACGGTGGCGCATTCCGAGGCCCATGAAAGCACATGGCCTCGGACTTGTGCAATGCCACCTCGAGACCCAGTTGCCGGATCTTCTCAACGACTATCGCAACCCCGCGTGTCATGTTTTCGGCCGCCGCCTCGTGCGACCTCCCCTGTGCAAGCACCAGGGTGTCGTCTGCGTAGCAAACGACGCTGACACCACTAGGGAGGTCGGTGCGCAGCACCCAGTCGTAACCGATGTTCCACAGGGGCGGTCTCAGAACCGATCCCTGTGGGACACCGCACGACATCTCCCGCCGGTTCCAATCTCCGCAGCGACTGGGGTAGATGACGGCCCTGTCCGTCAGGTAGACCCGACCACACGACGGAGGTGATGCAGCTCCAGGGCAGGGAGTTGAAGGCGTTGGCGATGTCGAGAGACACCGCCAAGACAACCCCACCCCGGGATATCGCATCCCCCGTCGTGAGGGCTCTCACGCACATGATTGCGTCCACAGTAGAGCACCCCTTGCGGAAACCAAACTGGTTCTCTGCAAGATTCGGCCCCATCCCCTCAAGGTGCTCGGCGAGGCGGTTTGCAATCACTCTCTCAAAGAGCTTGCCCACCTCGTCGAGCAGCACAATGGGCCGAAATGCGGACGGAGAGTCCGCAGGGCGCCCCGGCTTCTAGATGAGGACCAGTTTCCCCGTCTTCCAACGGAGCGGGAACTGGCTTCTCTCCAAGCATGCGCTTAAGAGCCCTTTCAGTCGGGGCCCGAGAGCCTCCGCATCCGAGGCCAGGACCCAGGCTTTGCCAGGCAAGCCATCGGGTTCCGGGGCGGTATTTTTGGCCTTGAGCCTACCTACCGCCACTCTCAGGTCTACCCCAGTCACTTCCGGAGTGTCGTCGTCGTCATATGGGTCCTCTTCCGGCACCGCAGGTGGCGGAGCCATAGGCGGGGACAGAGCGCTCACCACGTCCTCCACGAGCTCTGGCCGGAGACTCTGCGTCAGCGGGGGGGCCCAGGTGCGGAGTTTATTCCGCACCATCTTGTAAGGGCGCCCCCACGGATCTCTGTCGAGAGTTTCCAGCATCTCCAAGCGGGCCAGTTCCCTGGCCCGCAGGCCAGCCTCCCAGAGGGCGGTCTTCGCCGCTCTGTATCCCTCGTACAGCTTCGCCTCAATAGCTGCCGCATCCGGCGGGTGGATGCACCCGCCGGGATGATTTTCAGCCAGAGCGTCAGCGGACGAGCCGCTGGTTTCTCCGGGGATCTCCAACATACGAGCCCCCGTCGCGGTGACCTTAAGCCGGAGGCCCCCGGTGATCCCGAGCTCCCCGAGATCCACCGACTCCTTGGCCTTCGCCAGCTCTGCTTCTCCCCGACCAACTGCCACCCGGCTTCAGCCGTGGGAGGTGTAGGGGGCTGGGGGGGCGGTGGCGGCGGCGGCGGCCGACGTGCCGCAGGCGCTGGCCCAATCGCCGCTGGCGCTGGCACAGTTGCCACCTGTGCCGCTGCCTTCTTCTTTCGTGCCGCCTTCTTCTTCCCAGCCGGTGTCGCCGCCTGTTTGGCCGGAGTCGGCTTTACAGGGGGCGGGGGAGGCAGCGCAGCCCCGCCGGGGGGCCTAAGACTGGATGGCCCCGGAGTGGAACATTTTTTGCTATGGTGTCATTTTTGTATCTCTTATAGTTTAACTGGTCTGTTGCGGTTCTGCATCAGGTGTTCGAGTTTCCAAGATAAATTATAGCCTAGGTATTTGTTGCCCAGACTCAATATCTATACAAAAAAAAAAAACATTCAAATCCGTCCAGTACTTCCGAAGATTAGCGCGTACAAAACAAAAAGACAAACAGACAAACAGACATAGATTTTTTTTGGGTTCGTGCTATACTACTGTTTCTAAACCCCCCTCAATTATTATTTTTTAAATATATTCAATGTGCAGACACAGTTTTTTAATTTTTTTATTATATGTATATATATATATATATAGTGACTTCTGCTTCTTCTGTACGTTTTGTTCCAAGTGAAATTATACAGGATATATTTACGGATTTAAAATTACATGAAACGGACTTTATTGAAAAATTTCCAGTTTATATAAAGCGTAATGTTATAATACCAAAGCAAAATCAATTATATATAGAAGTTTATGTTGACTGCAGACAAAACAGTGGAAAAGAGCACACATTTTTAACGCACACAGTATGGATGCAGTTAGGTAATTTAACGTATTTAATACCTTCAGCTATTATTAATTCAAACCATTCTTATTTAAAAGTTGTAAACCTAGGTCATGTTAATGTCGTTTGGGAATCTCATAGGTTGATAGCTAGAGCGGAGTTGGTAACAATACCAGCATTTAGTAGCGAGTCTAGAGTACTAGCCATAGATAGTCCAGACACGGATAGCATACAAATTAGAGTAACTGATAATAACAGATAACTAGAGTAACTGTTATCATTAGAGTAACTGTTATTAACAGTAACTGTTAATAACAGTTACTGTTAGTAACAGTTACTCAAATGATAATAACAGATAACAACAAAAAGTAAAAATGATGGAATGTATAAAATAAATAACAGGAAAAAAATTCATAACGTAAAAAAAATATATAAAACTGTCAATTCGGTATTGGTTCTCGTAAAATAGCCGACGTAACAATCAAGTATCTACAAAGAACATTTCTGTTGTTCACCAGGGAGTAAAGAAGCCTTTCAGTACAGTGGTGAATGCAAACATCGGAGATGCGCATGCCATGGGACAGAAGCCTATCACCTTTATCAGACAAGTATGATTACCATCAGTTCAAGTAGAGTTTAACAGTTTCACAATGAAATCTAGACTAGACTCTCAGTCTACTGCGACAGCCGACAGACGCAGAATATACACGCGTCGCACTGAATACGATCTGAAGTTGTGATCGGCGAAATCGTTCAAATTTATTATAACGATATTTGTGAACAGGTGCTGTCCTGTCTGGTATACCCTGAACTACTTCGAACTGGCAGTTTCCCAGACGACGTGAAGGAGAGAGCCACAGTATTGCTGAAAAGTTTTAGGTAAGTGTTTACTTATAGTAGGCCTATACAACTAACGAGTACTTTCTAATAAAGAAAGTTTAGAAAGTCATCAATAACAAGACTAACAGGAAGCAAATACGTAACACTAACTAGACATTAGATACAGCATGTGGTCCTAAACGCTGTAATCAGGAAGTAGCTCAAGAATTTGTAAATTTCTTTACAGAAATACCATTAAAAACTACGGAGGCTCTTAATTCCTCTCCTGAAGTCTCAATGGGTTTATTAAAGTCGAATGTGTCTGGCTGCCTGGCTGAATGTAAATTTAAACACATTAACCCTATATATAATAATAATAATAATAAGCCTTTTTTATTTCCAAAACAGTAACAGAAAAATTAAGTAAAAACTATTTTAAAATGTTGAGTTTCTGTCATGGCCCCTCACGGTTAAAGGCCTCCTCCAACTGCCTCCATTTTTTTCTGGTGTTCGCCGCTTCCAACCAGTCGCTTCCTGCTATTTTTATTATGTCGTCGACCCAGCGGGCTTGTGGTCTGCCTTTTGCTCTTTTACTTCCAGGGCCTTTCCACTTTGTTATTCGTTTGGACCATCTTTCTTGTGTCGATAGGGATAGCGAGCGATGTATCCGGCCCATTTCCACTTTAATCGCCGTGCGTGCGTTACTGCGTCTATCACTTTCGTTTTGTGTCTGATTTTTATGCTGTTCTGTTTGTCTATGAGCTTGATACCAAGGATGCTTCTCTCCATAGCTCGCTGGCACGAACGTATTTTGTGCATACTGCTTTTATTGAAGATCCAGGTTTGGGCTCCGTATGTCAGACAGGGTAATAGACTTGAGTCCATAACTGCTTTCTTCAGCCTTATGGAAAGTTTTGACTTAAAGATTTCTTTGCAACTCCAGTATTTTTTCCATGTCATGTTAATTCGTCTGTCTAGTTCACCACTCAGCTGTGGGTTGGCTTCAGCCTCCAATGCCAAATTTCGAACTCGGTCTGTGGGAACGCCACAGTGGCCAACGTAATTCCGCGTTACATTTTGACGTATTCCTCTATTATAACCTGTGCCTATCTCGCTCCAACTTGCACATATGCTAGAAGAAAGAACAAGACAGTCATTTTATCGCAGTTCAACAACGAACGCCGCTTTTTACAGTGCACCCAGTACTTAAATCGGTCACGCGCCGACCGGTCGCGGCGGACGCCCCACGTTATAGCACCAAATTTTTCCGTGTGTGAATTTTTAGTGTAGTGAAGTGTAAGTGTGGTGTTGTGTTATGTTTTAATCGTGCCTGGGTAAGTAATGAACATATTTTAATGATTAAACTGTTTAGTTTCCGAAGATTTCGAGCAGAAATAGTCATTTCAAGGACGTCGAAAACCGGTACGAACAGGTCAAGCGTCATCGACGATCTATTTTCATAATTGACTCGCCTTATTTAGCGGTAAACATTAATAGAAATGGAAATTATGTCTATTAAGTATGTTTTTAATATATCGTATTTAGGTATTAGGCGTTTAATTTCAATATAATCGTGTTTTTGTTGTGATCAATTCAAAAATCGTAGTTACGTAAAATTATCGTGAGCTACAGCCAATGAGCGACGGCGACGCGAAGCGCCGGCCCAATCAGAGAGCCGTATTTACTTGCCCGCGAAGCGTTGGCCAATCAGAGCCCGTGTTTACCTTGTTTTGTGTAGTGATATAGTTTATTTTGATTGTTGATTTTAATTAATATTTTTTTAGCAGTAAGCCTTTTTTATGTGCTTAATGTTTAGTAAATATCTTCAATATGAAAAATGTAAAATTAGATTTCAAATTTAGGTAACAGAATTTAAACAGTGATCCAAAGTTTGAGTGGGTGTTTTTTACGCCAGTTTTCAAGTGTATATTTTAATTATTTTAGACTAATTAACTAAACACTCTGAACAGCTGATACTCAGCCAGTGTCAAGTATGTAAACCAAACATTCATATTAAAATGTCAACAAAGCCAATAGGCACTTAGCATTCTTAGAATAGAATCGTAAACAAACCCATTCTTTTGTTTCGAACACGGCACTCGTAAATGACGTCATGATTTTGTAAAGCTTGTGAGATGAAAAAAATGTATGACGAGTGCTGTTCTTTTGTTTGATTTATATGGGATAATGTGTATTTGTTAAAATAAAACTATAACTTTTGGATATAATGGTCAACTTTTTGAATTATAATGATATTTACACAAGAAACTGGTAAAACGGCCTCACACTCAACAAACTTTACAATTACTAATACATTACAAGGCAAAGTTTATATAAAACAGCATTTCCTGTTAGTTAATTTAATAACGATTCCAATGATATAACTGATAGCGAGATAGCTAATGTAGTTTCGGAGTTATCATTGTTTTTATGACACGCGCCGGATTCATTGGGGTCACCCGGAATGGCCCCACATCAAAGGGCCAGCGCCATTTTGACAGCTCCACAGCTGAGTGGTTCATCTGAGTGTCTTGTGTTTTTAAAAGATAGTAGCTTTCCAAGGTAGATATAGCTCTCTACGTATTCAAAGGTTTGTTGGTTTATCACTATGGGGTTTTTCGTACCGTTGGTAGATATTTTTGTCTTTGAGGTGTTCAATTGCAGACCAATATTTCCACTCGCAGCAATGTCTTAGCAAAGAGGACTATATCGTCTGCGAATCTCAGATTTTCAGGTATGTTCTCAGGTTTTTTTTTTTTCCTGTCCCAGTTTAAATCTTTCATCATATTTTGTAGGACAACTATAAAGATCCTTGGTGAGAGTGGGTCTCCTTGTTTTACTCCCCTGCGAATATTGAATTCTGGGCCCAGTCTGTCCAGCTTTGCCATGCTTGTGCTTTTTCTATATATATCCTTTATAATATTGATGTATGTATTCTGAAGATTCTGAAATTCTAATGAGTCCCAGATACTTTTATGCGAGATAGAGTCGATCGCTTTCGCATAATTTACATATGCAAGGTAGAGGTGTTTTTTAAATTCAACGTGTTTTTCTATTATTTGCTGTATGGTATGCATGTGGTCAGTTGTTGAGTACCCTTGGCGAAAGTCTGCCTGTTCCACTGGTTGGCTCTTATCTAAATTTGGCTCTATTTCTTTTCTCTAGACATATTGCAAACAGTTATATAGTTGGTAATAGACTGATTGGTCGATAGTTATTTATATCTGCTGGATCCCCCTTTTTATATAAAAGAATTATCCTTGATTTAGCCCAGTTTTTAGGTATTTCCTGGCTCTCCAGTACTTTATTGAACAGGGTTACTAGGTGGCTTATCAGCAGGTGTCTTCCACATATCAAGGCTTCGTTTGGGATGTTGTCCGGGCCTGGGCTTTTTTCTTTCTTCAGTTTTTCCATTTTTTTCATTATTTCTTCGACAGTGAACGGTTCAACATTTCCATTCGTCTCCCCCTTTTTGTAAATCTTTCTATAGCTACCATTGTTGATGCTTTTATCTTCATATAGTTTCGCATAGAAATCAGAGGCAACTTTTACTAGGTCCTTCCTTGTTTGTTGTTTTTGTTTGGTTTTTTGTGTCTTAAGTGTCGGAATCCATTTTTTCTCTGTATTTAGTTGTTTATATGCTTTCTTTTGACTTCCTGTTGTTAATAGATGTTTTTCGATAATTTCCATTCTGTATTTCTCGTAATCTTTTTTAAGTAGTTTGTTTGTCGTTTTGTAAAGTGTTGAAAGTTCTTTTTTCTCCTCCTTGTTTTTTGCGGGTTTATGTAGTAGCTCGGTACGTTTTTTTATTAAGTTTTCAGTTTCTTCAGATATTATTTCTTTTTTTGTTTTGGTAAACGTAACAGTGTTTAGACTTTCCTTTATGGCTGATTCTATTTTGTGGTAGTAAGACTCTATATCTTTATCATCTTCCCAGTAACTCCTTCCAGATTTGTTTTTAGAGCACTTAAGAATGTTTCTTGGGATTTCTCACTTGTTAGGATTCTCATTAACCCTATAGTAGTTATTAAAGCTTTCCAGCAAATAAAAATCGAACTGACCAAAGATCTATGTGGAAAACTTGCACTTAGTTTGGTAAAATCTTATTTGAATGATAGACAACAACATGTTCAGATAAATGGCGTTAATTCACAGGGTTTAAAAATAAAAAAATGGGGGTTCCACAAGGCTCAATATTGGGGCCTTTCCTCTTTCTAGTATGTATGTCACCGTAAAATTGTCAAACACGTAACGTGTTACGTTATATTGTAATCTCTCTAGCGATATTGTAAACTATAGCGCGACTCCAAATAGCTACTTCGCGCACCTCGAGAAACCGTCGTTTGCCGGCAAGGTTACGTGACTAGTGTGTAAGCGTTACAACACCATCCCCGCCGCCCGCGCCCGCGCCGCAGGCAGGCAGTAGTTGACCACGCGAACTCGCTCTCGATAGCCGTGCATGCACACGACGGGTACTCATAATCACCGTTTGTGAGCCGGCCATCCACCATTTTTGTCGTTCTATGTTTGAGCTAAATTCTATGTAAATAATTCATTATAAACTAGATGTCTGTTCTGAAACAGTTTACTTAATCAGTAGTTCGGTGTTTTCTTTATGGAAAGATCCCTAACTATAACTATCGAATTATTGTCAACTGAACATAAATGGAAGTATCTCTGCCCCCATAATCGGGACTTGGGGCACCCCCCCGTTAGGTTAGTTAGGTTCCTTTAAACCCTGCACTCGGAAATAGGGTTCGGGCCCTGCGAAGCGGGGCTCTGTCGACTACGCTTTTTAGGGGAATATAAAGTGTTTAAGGTTAGGTTATATTAATCGGTATTTCTCAGGAATGTTACAGTATCTTTTCATGAGAGTGGTACCACTGGGCAAGGGGGACCCCTCCTTCTCTCCACACCGCGTGAGTTGACTACCATCGCATGCATTCCACGAAAAATAATGCGTTTTATTGTAAGCAGTATGTTCTTTTGACAATAATTCGAGAGTTTACAATATCGCTAGAGAGATTACAATTTTACGGTGACATATACAGTATGTTAGTTTAAACGAGGGACTTATTCAAACCCGCAATAGTCCATGCTTACATGATACTAATAAACATATGAACAAAAAGAAAACACTAATACATAACACATAGATCCATACCAAAAACTTCGCCTAAGTTTCACAACGTGTGCGCCATGCGCTTATCGCAGAACATGTGTGCGGGTCAATGACCTTTCTAGGTATAATCCATTTTCCCTTCATACTTTAACTCTGGCTTTGGACAGGCAAATATCTAGGTAACTAGGTACTGACCGAATGTTCGCAGTCGTTGATGGACACCTTGCATAATAATTTAACGGTTCCTCGCACAATATCACTAGATAACACTTAAGCACGAACCATAATCCCAATATTCTTCACTGGTATGAAGATAAGACGTAATTTTTGGTTATTCAAGAACACGTTTACAGGACACTCTTAAATATCGCGAAGTAAGCGGGGTTGTTTGTTAAATGCGATACGCGGAAACGCAATATTAGACAGACATGCGGAAGTAACGGCGCTCGCACATACACTGAGGTCAGCGCGGGGTGGCGCGGGGATGTGCCCTGTCGGTACATCGGGGACATTGCAAAGGAAAGGGGCGGAGTTTGCGCACGGGCTCAGGACCGGCACGTGTTTTGCCGCGTGACACCTACTTGCGCGCTCAGTGTCCATGAGTAATGTATTTAATTAGACAATAATTTCAAAAATTAAGGTTATAGGTTTTTAACTTATTTGGATTGAGAATCGAATACTGAATACCTTCCCTCAATATGTCCCTCGTTTAACCTAACACGCTGTATAAATGATCTACCCTATTTATTGAAAAACTAACCTCAAAATATGGTGTTATTTGCTGATGACACTTCCCCGATTTTTAAGATAAGACGGGCACAAAATTTGGATGACGTGAATAATGCCCTACTTCAGGTCCAAAATTGGTTCACAGCAAACAATTTGGTATTAAATGAAAAAAAACCAAATGCATAAGATTTGCTTTACCGAATGTTAAGGGTAGTGATTGTGATATATTATTGAATAATGAGAAACTTGAATTCGTAGATAAAACGGTTTTCCTGGGGCTTACGCTTGATTCAAGGCTACAATGGGGTTCTCATTTAACATCTCTTGCGGGGCGGCTAAGTTCAGCAGCATATGCCATTAGAAAAATCCGTCAATTTACTGATGTAGATACCGCTAGACTGGTCTATTTTAGTTACTTCCATAGTATAATGTCTTACGGTATTTTGCTATGGGAACGGGCTGCAGATATTGAGTCTATATTTATTCTGCAGAAAAGAGCCATCAGAGCTATATATAATCTTCGTAGGCGCGATTCTCTAAGGGAACTGTTTAAGGATATTGGCATTATGACGGTACATTGTCAATACATTTACGAAAACATAATGTACGTTAGAAAAAATTTGCATCTTTTTGGTAAAAGAGGTGACAGACATAATTACAGTACTAGAAATAGGGACCAATTAGTTCAGCCAGGCTTTAGACTCGCTAAAGTAGACTCATCTTTCATGGGGTACTGTTTGAGATGCTATAATAAAATAGGGGCCCCTATTCCGGTCTGCAGGGTTTAAAGGAACCTAACCTGACGTGAGGGTGCCCCAAGTCCCGATTATGGGGGCAGAGATACTTCCGTCGCATGCATTTCACAATATTACGGTTTTACTTCGATAGATAACAATCTACCGAAAAATTATGCGTTATATTGTAAGCAGTGTGTTCAGTTGACAATATTTAGAGAGTTTACAATCTCGATTTTACGGTGACAGATACATAGATGTTACATGGAAATTCAACCTTGGTTTTGTCCATGTTCATTTTAAGGCCCACTCTTTCGAAAGCTCTACTGAGGTTTTCCATGGTCTCAGCATTATTTATTTAATTGCATTACTTTTATTTCAAAGAGAATAAAGTTTGTTATCCTCAAATTTTGTTGAATTTTATCATTGTTATTTTGCATGATCTCGAAAAAGCATTTGAGTTTTTTTTTGCTATCATCATCATCATCATCATTATCGGCCTATTAATGTTCCCACTGCTGGGACAGGCCTCCTCTCTATGAGAGGGAATGGGCTATATAATCCACCATGCGGGCCCAGTGCGGATTGGTAGATTTGCTATATTTGTGTTTAATTATACATACTTTAGAATAATGTGTTTTTATCTCCACATTTTGTTGAATTTGATTGTTTATTTTTTATTTTTATTGAAGGTAATATTTTTTTTTTTGTATTTGAGTATTTCCAATGAGTTAATTTTTCAATAGATATTTACTTAATTGTATGTTCTCTGCACGCACACGTGGCCTTCATACAATAGACTAGTAGCAATATTTGTGCACGTAAGTAGTAAGTACCGAAAGTACCGAATATCCCGGGAAATCCAGGTTCCAAGTCCATTTCCCGGGAAATCCAGGTTCCAAGTCCAGTACCGAAAATCCAGTCCCGGTTCTTGAGAACGGAACCGGTACTGTATCCCCTAGTTCACACCGACTGATACGGAAAACGCCTTTATAAATTTCGGTCGGAAGGCGCGGCGCGCGGCGGGTGACGACACGGACTGTATGAAATTTATGCGAAGACGCGGTGTCCGTTTCGATGGTGCGGCCATGACGTTTTCTTTTTAAAAATATATGCCAAGATTTTGTAAAAAAAAATAAAAGTAGACTCCCAAAACCATAAATTTGTCAAAGCTATGGTTTAAAGATAGAAAGGTTTGAAAGTTGCATTGCCGCGCCATTGAAATGCTCCGAACCGCGCGGCCACTGAGATCTTTAAAACTAAGCATTCACCGCCAAAGAACACACAGCGAAACTATTGCGGTTTCGCCCTTTGAGTTTTGCAGTTGGTATTACTTACTAATGCCTGTAGCACACCTCCGTGCTACAGGCATTAGTAAGTAATACCAACGACATGATTATGCTCCAGTGGGGGTTCTGCGGGCTCGTACACTATGTCATATGGCATCGACCTGATCCGGCGGCACGTGGCCGAGTACATCGAGTGCCGCGACGGACACCAAGCCAACGTGGCGGACATATGCCTCAGTGCAGGCGCCTCAACTGGCATCAAGTACTGTCTGCAGATGCTGTGTAATAAGGTCGACGGCAAGAATTCGGGTAAGTATATCAAGTGTGTAACATTACAGGGAGGAACACTCCGAAAATAAATAAAATTAGGTGACAGCTTGAGATCAGTCTGCTTCTCGTGATAGGCTGTCTTGTGACAGTTGCACGACAAACAGTAGGTATATGAGTACGCTGCGTTGTGATCTACTGGTGGCAAGCGTGACAGTTTGTCATCTGAGAATGGATTCAAAACACGGGTCCAAATAAGCTTTGGGTTTTTCGGTCACTATATCGACAGTCGCTGTATCGAAATCGTTCCATCGACGGGTTAATGAATCGACAGTACCCCAAATCGACAGTACGCCACATAGACAGTACAACAAATCGATAGTACGCTGTATCTACATTAAACCATATCGATAATACTGTTACGTCGTACGAGAACATTCTAGATTACGAGCGAGTCTCGAACGTTTAGACGACTCGAGTCTAGAATGTTCTATCATAGAAATGTCTAGAAGATTCGAGCAGGTTGTGTAAGTTTCTCGAAGGACAATGATCCACAATGGATCTGTCTAGAACATTCAAGTAAATTCTAGAACCTTCTCAAAGGATGGTGTTTACTATGGGACTGTGAAGTATGTTCGAGAAAGTCGTGGGTTTTTCTCGAAGGATCGGTCGCTATATAAGTAGCCGACGTGTTTGCGGGAGCTTTTAGTCTGATTTTGGCTACAAAAAAACGAATCGTAGTGAACAAGAAGTGCGATATCTAAACGAATAGTGATCAGGGGGTCTAAAAAGGCCACTTTAGCAGAATCATAATTTGAATCACGTTAAAATTTAAAATTCTTAAAATGGAATTTATGTCTATGAAAATAAGGTCCATTTTACCAATTTAATTTTTTTAAGATGATTCAAATTATGATTCTTCTAAAGCGGCCATTTTAGACCCGCTGTACTCAGTAGTGTATTTGTGATTAAGTTTGAAGTGTTTTGTAATTGAACCATATCGATGGTACGCTGCATCGACTGCCCGACCCGAGCCAGATTATAATAAAAATTAAGCTTTGGATATTGGTTGGCCCTTAGTTATGATTACTTACAAATTACTTTCATAATAACAGTAACTATAACATTGACCGTAGTAAGGGTAGGTACTCTAATCTGGCCCGGGTCCGGCGAGTTCAGTCGATGCAATGTATTGCGATTAAATTGTCAGTAATGGATGTCGGAGTGTTCCATGGTATTTTAGCTAAGCCTACCTCTGAAGCAGCAAAAATGTTATATACTTTTTTATTAGATAAACAACTAGAATAAGTTTATATTTGGTTTGGGGTTTTATATAAGCTAAATTAGTCTAGGAAGTAAGTTAATACTTGTAAAGGCACGATTGGATTGACATCGTCGCAATTGTGAACAACAATCCCTTAAATATAGAAGATTAAAACCACCAAAAAACATTCTGTAAAAAACTAGCCAAGTCTCGATGGAGCTGATTGTTTATCTCTAAAAAGTAATGAAATCTAGACAAAGTCGTGGCAAGTCTAAGGTTCCTTACTGCGATTTCTTTATTATTATAGTTAATGTTGTGTGACTTGGCCGAAATATTAATTTCGCATAGAGAGGAGGAGACGCTATAGGCTAGATTAAATTAGAAGATATGTCCCACTACGCTGGATTTTTGCAATGACAGTCGATTTTTTTTATGAACCAATAGTAGAAGGGGGCATTACCATATCTATACTAATATACTAATAATATGATAAAGCAGAAGAGTTTGTTTGTTTGTTTGGTTGAACGCGCTAATCTCAGGAACTACCAGCTCGAATTGAAAAAATATTTTTGCGTTGGATAGTCCATTTATTGAGGAAGACTATAGGCTATATGACATCACGCTGTGAGTAATAGGAGCGAAGCAGCAATAAGAAATGTTGCAAGCGGGAAATTCACGCGAACGAAGTCGCGGGCAGAAGCTAGTCTCTAATACAGCTGAGACCAGCTGAGGGTTCTTCATCAGATACTTCAGACCTTCGATTTTTGACATCAAATGAAGCGGCCCACTAAGTTGAATATTTTTTGTAAAGGCGGTATGTCGATCTCTCTAATAGTTTGGTTAGGCTCTTGTGTTTTCTAATCAGGGTCACCAGGTACCTACTCCAGATCTTCGATTATCTTAGTTTTTATAGTTTTCCCTTTATGTGGCCATTAAACCCTAACTCTGTACCAAATTTCAACTCTCTGAGTTTATGGGAAGTACTAGTTCTATTTTGATGATCATGAGTGAGTGAGTGAGTGAGTGTCATAAATGCGAAACTTTGCTTTCGCTTAACTTCGGAACTAAATGACCTACAGACTTGAAATTTTAGATTTTATGTATGTGATTATGGCTTACTAGATAACAAAAATTTCTGCGTTCTGGTCTTATCCAGAGGTTCTCAAATAGAGGCCTGAAAATGCGGCGAAATGGTTCCAGTAAAGGATGGTACGGCAGTATTTGCTTCGCGCTCGACTTGGCGGGGGCACTGCCGTGCCCCCAGATAAAAAAAAGAGCTGGGTATGAGATAAATTAATTACTACCGATTAAACAACAAAAATAACTTTATTAATCACGAAACAATAAAAACTTAATCAAAAGTACACTACTGTTCACTATTCGCTTAGATATCGCACTTCTAGTTCACTTCGATTCGCTTCGTTGTGTAGCCAAAATCAGACTGACGGTCGCGTGTCTGAGCTATATATGTACTTGTCAACAGACACACAAAAAAAAATATTCACGAATATTCTAGCGGTGCGTGTGCGGAACTGCTTTATAAAAAAAACTAGCTGTTGCCCGCGACTTCGTCCGCGTGAACCACCTTTGTCATCTAGGGGTATAAAAGTAGCCTACGACTTGTTTTCTGGCCTACCGAATATACACAATTTTTCATTTATTTTTATTTTTGAAGATGATGATGATGGTGATTTATTTATTTATTCACCTATGATGATGTAGAGTAAACCTAACCAAGAGTAAACCTTAGTTGCCATTAAGTCGCGCATTTGTCCTGATACCCCAATAATCCTGTACAGAAGTCGAATCCGCCATCTTCTGGATATCATAATAAATCTGGGGGCACGGCAGTGCCCCCGCCAAGTCGAGCGCGAAGCAAACACTGCCGTACCATCCTTTACTGGAACCATTTCGCCGCATTTTCAGGCCCTTATTTGAGAACCTCTGGATAAGACCAGAACGCAGAAATTTTCGTCATCCAGTAAGCTATAATCACATACTTAAAATCCAAAATTTCAAGTCTGTAGGTCATTTAGTTCCGAAGTTAAGCGAAAGCAAAGTTTCGCATTTATGACACTCACTCACTCACTCATGATCATCAAAATAGAACTAGTACTTCCCATAAACTCAGAGAGCTGAAATTTGGTACAGAGTTAGGGTTTAATGGCCACATAAAGGGAAAACTATAAAAACTAGGATAATCGAAGATCTGGAGTACCTGGTGATCCTGATTAGAAAACATAAGAGCCCAATCAAACTATTAGAGAAATCGACATACCGCCTTTACAAAAAATATTCAACTTGGTTGGCCGCTTCAATTGATGTCAAAAATCGAAGGTCTGAAGTATCTGATGAAGAACCCTCAGGTGGTCTCAGCTGTATTAGAGACTAGCTTCTGCCCGCGACTACGTTCGCGTGAATTTCCCGCTTGCTACATTTCTTATTGCTGCTCCGCTCCCATTGGTCACAGCGTGATGTTATATAACCTATAACCTTCCTCGATAAATGGACTATCCAACGCAAAAAGAATTTTTCAATTCGAGCTGGTAGTTCCTGAGATTAGCGCGTTCAACCAAACAAACAAACACACTCTTCTGCTTTATAATATTAGTATAGAAGTATAGATAAGGTAATGCCCCCTTCTATTATTGGTACATAAAAAAAATCGACTGGCATTGCAAAAATCCAGCGTAGTGGGACACATCTTCTTATCTAATCTAGCCTATAGCGTCCTACTGCTGGGCGAATGCCTCCCCTTCTGCTTTTAATACGCATATAAATAAAATCAAAGGAAAACTCTGGATAAGACTAGACTGGCTTTTATACTTATACTTACAAGTTTACAAGAAGAAATAGTCGAACGATTAACTTTATTCTACTCGAACATTACACAAATTAAATAAACAATTATTACACTAAAATATTAATTTCGCATAGAGAGGCCTGTGTCCCAGCAGTGAGAATATTAATAGGCTGATGATGATGATGATTAAATTCGCTCAAAATTTTGACAAAATCTAATGCATTGGACTAAGAGTGGCGGTGATACCCTCAAACGTCGCTAGATGTCGCTGACTGTATTTTAAAACGCGTTTACGTTTGTTTTTCCGATAACCTTAATGGCGAAGTGGCAACCGAACCGGCCGCGTTACAGTCGTTTACGACATTCTTCTACTGCACTTGAGAACGTTTGCTAGGGATTAGGAGGGATTATTTGACGGCCAAGTTACACAACATTAACTATAATAATAAAGAAATTGCAGTAAGGAACTTTAGACTTGGCACGACTTTGTCTAGATTTCATTACTTTTTAGAGATAAACAAGCAGCTCCATCGAGACTTGGCTAGTATTTTTCAGAATGTTTTTGGTGGGATACCATATTCGTAATCAGCACCCCTGATAATCTCGGAAACGACACCCATAATAATGATTTTTAATTTATCATTCCAACCCCATTGCAACCCAAATGGAGATGATGGAATTTCAGGTCCGCCACATTAAATCTTAAAATCATTGCTTTTGTAATACACCCAACCCGATACACAATACAAACAACACCCATGTTGATTTTCAGACTTTGTCACGCCATTTCTCCATATTAGCGGTTGAATTCTGAACAAAACTGAAACAAATGTTCATTTATGGATAGGAGTACTCCTGTTAAGTTTCAAATAAAATAGACTAACTGATCTTGTTTCCCCATTCAAACTTTGGAGCCCCGTTTCACCCCTTTGGAGGACGAATTTTGTAAATTATTTCTAACTGCACCCCAAGACTACATAGGAAACCTAGTTGGCCAATTTTGTAATCTGTAGACCCAGCGGTTTGGGCTGTGCATTGATTTTTAGACTTGGTTACCCCATTTCCCCTCTTAGGGTTTGAATTTTGAAAAACCCGAAACCCGTTTCTCCTCATTTATCAATAGGAGTACTCCTGTGAAGTTTCGAATGAAATAGTCTAACTAATCTGGTTTCCCCATACAAAATTTGGAGCCTCGTTTCACCCCTTTAGATGGTGAATTTTGAAAAATCCTTTCTTAGTGCACCCTAAGACCAAATAAGGAATCTACTTGCCAAATTTGGAATCTGTAGACCCAGCGGTTTGGGCTGTGCATTGATTTTTGGACTTTGTCACCCCATTTCCCCCTCTTAGGGGTTGAATTTTGAAAAAACCTAAAACCCGTTTCTACTCTTTTTCAATTAGAGTACTACCTATTGCGAAGTTTCGAATGAAATAGTCTAACTAATCTGGGTTCCCCATACAAACTTTGGAGCCCCGTTTCACCCCCTTAGGGGGTGAATTTAAAAAAATCTTTCTTAGTGCACCCCTAGACCCCATAAGGAATCTACTTGCCAAATTTGGAATCTGTAGACCCAGCGGTTTGGGCTGTGCGTTGATATTTCACCCAGTCAGTCATAAATATTTACAGCTCCTCCCCCGTAGGTGATAGCGTAATAATATGTAGCCTATAATTATGTTGACCCGACCTTTTAGTAATATTCATGTAAAATTTGAAGTAAATCCATGCAGTACTTTTTGAGTTTAGCCCGGACATACATACAGACAAACAGACAAAAATTCTAAAAACTATATTTTTGGCTTCGATATCGATTGTAGATCACGCCCCAAGTATTCTTTTAAAAAAATATTCAATGTACAGTTTTGACTTTCCTACGATTTTATTAAATGTATAGATATCAACCAAAAAACATTAGTTAAGAAGATGTCCAAGTCATTCTGCTGAGCCTGCTGAATCGTTATCTTTCATTGATCGCTAAGATTCGTTCTTAGCATCTTCACAGGCACCACCGCCTTAGACTCCTGTCTGGAATTGTGCTTACAATCTTCAGGCAAAGGTCTTCTTGACAGTTCGTCTGTGTTGCTGTGGTATCTCCTCTGTTGCTGACCAGTTTTCTCAGCCGCTTTTCCCTGCTGAGTTTATCTTCTCTAGGTGTGTCTCGCTTTTTACAGTTTGACCGAAGGTGACCCCCTTTCTCCACAAGTGTAACACGTCGTCTTTTGGTAGAATTGGCACAATTTATATCCCATTTCTGACAGCAATTTGTTACGAGCTGGGTATGAAATAAATTGGTACTCCCTTTCTTCTCCTATTTTCTTTTGTTCGAAAATCATTATCCATAACACGTTTGCTATAAACTTCAGTAACCATAATGTTCAAAATCCCGAAATTTTGTTTTAAACATAATAATCTTTACTTATAAAACTATTCGGTCATAATATCGAATAATATAATATTTGAATCTCCTAATTTGCCATAACGTAAAGTCATATGTCCTAAGTAATATTTCATTTAATGTGTATTATTCCGAAAGTTAATTTATAAATTGTTAGTCCTAAAACTTTTGCTAAAAGTAAGGTTTTAGTGACAGAAACGGATCGCTGTAATTCCGACTCCAAGTGGTCTGGTCTGCCCGACATCTAGAGCGCAATTTAAAATCGCGTAGGCGCGGAGGGGCGAGGCGGGCTGCGAGTTGAGGAGCAGGGTTGTAGCCAGCAAGCCGAAGCTGCGGGGGTGAGCGTTAAACCCATCTGCGACAATAAACTCGCGTGGGGCCGCCGCAGCCCCGCAGCGCCGGAGCCGTGACAGAAACCATGCCTGCTGCATGACGCTTGCTCGTTGCATGCTGCGTGCTTGCTTGCATGCTGAATGCTTGCTTGCTTGCTTGCTTTGATTGGTTGATTTTCTGCCTTTTAGTGCCAAAAGAAGATATCAATTGTGAACTTTCTGCATTATGACGGTTCTACTTTTTAATTCTTACAAATTTCATTACAGAAATATTGTTTACAAATGTGTTGTGTTCATAGCAAAAGCTTAGTAATACAAACTTTTGAAAATAATATTAGGATCAAAACATTAAATAATTTGAATGTAGCATTTATCACTATTATTGAAAATGGTTTTAAGTATCTTGTAAATTATGTCGACGCGACTGTCGATGCAGTGAATGTCGATGTCTTATGAACCGGACCCGTGTCAAATTGCTTTCTGGATGAAAGTAAGGGACGAGGGATTATACCATACAGCTTGACACACAATGTGCGTATCCTCTGCTCACATTGATCACCGCTACTGGAATTCAGTCTAAATATAAAATTTGCTAGTTTGTCCATTAGGGATTTCTCAAAAGTAGTTCACAGACCTGATGATCTTACACAGTTGATGGCAAAAATAGGTCGTCATGGTTACAGGTGTGATGATACCGATCCCGCAGTACCCGCTGTACTCTGCCACACTGGCGGAGTACGGGCTGGGACAGGTAGGCTACTACCTGGACGAGGATAAGAACTGGGGCATCGACGTCACCGAGCTGGAGCGCGCCTACCAAGAAGGAAGCAAGAAGAACGCCGTACGTGGCCTGGTCGTCATCAACCCGGGGAACCCCACCGGACAGGTGACGCTAGCCTCACTCTCATTACAATAAATGAAGCACAAAACTGCACAGGGTGGATGTACTTACACCGACGCGAAAACCATCACCACATCTTCAGTACAATAAAACTCTGAACCCAAATGAATATATTTTTCATCGGTTATTAAAAAATACATATGTATATATAGGGTGACTGGAAATTAGTGTACGATACTTAAACACGTGATTGTGCTCATGATAACAAACAACTTTTACCATCCTGAAATCGCGAAAAAAAAATCTGCTGTTCAGTACATTTATGTTTTCTAAAATCAAAATCAAAGCATTTATTTCAAGTAGGCCAGTTACAGGCACTTTTGAATTGTCGAAACAAAAATGAACATTTAAAGTTGCTACAGTTCCAGTCACAAGACATAAAAACTGTGAAAGTACTGTAGTTGCCCATTCCCTAGCGTAGATCTCTATGGAGAAGAACGGGCAAGAAACTCCATGGACACTCTTTTAAATCAAAAAATTGTTACAAAATCTTGGTTACATCATTCATGTTGAGATGGTATATTATGTGAGAACAATGTAGCAAGATGTGAACGTTAAAAGTGTCCATAGCAAAACAAAAATAAAATACAACTCAAAAACAAAATAATTAATTCAAATAAACCATGGCGACTAAGAGATGACCAGTCACAACTGACAGCGCCCGTTCACGAACATGACGCATGGATCAGCACCATTCAGCTCAACCATTGTAAGGGAACTAAATGGTCCGACACACGCGCCACCATCAGCGAGACATTTGAGAGAGCATGACATACTCTCAACCGCCAGGGCACATTCAAGTCAAGAACTGCCGTAGGTTTCCAGTGAATGATAGCTTACTAGTACATAGTACTCACACAATATAGGCTATGCGATTATATAATACTAACATGGAATTTATACAATGCAAAGATAAGTACAATCTTCAGCAGCTCCAACAATACCATTAAATGCTATCAATTTTTGCGCCCCTGTCCATGTGGAGCAGGACCAGCATTGAGCCAAGCATTTTTATCAGCGATATAATCGCTCAACTTGTAATATGCTTGTTTACATAGTGTGCGTTTAATGCATGTTTTAAATTTCGTCTCATTCAGTTCAAGAATACTTTGTGGAATTTTATTATAGCATCTCAAACAGTACCCCATGGAAGATGAGTCTACTTTAGCGAGTCTAAAGCCTGGCTGAACTAGTTGGTCCCTATTTCTAGTACTGTAATTGTGTCTGTCACCTCTTTTACCAAAAAGATGCAGATTTTTTCTGACGTACATTATGTTTTCGTAGATGTATTGGCAATGAACCGTCATGATGCCAATATCCTTAAATAGTTCCCTTAGAGAATCGCGCCTACGAAGATTATATATGGCTCTGATGGCTCTTTTCTGCAGAATAAATATTGACTCAATATCAGCAGCCCGTCCCCATAGCAAAATACCGTAAGACATTATACTATGGAAGTAACTAAAATAGACCAGTCTAGCGGTATCTACATCAGTGAATTGACGGATTTTTCTAATGGCATATGCTGCTGAACTTAAGCGCCCCGCAAGCGATGTTAAATGAGAACCCCATTGTAGCCTTGAATCAAGCGTAAGCCCCAGGAAAACAGTTTTATCTACGAATTCGAGTTTCTCTTTATTCAATATTATCTCACAATCACTACTTTTAACATTCGGTAATGAAAATCTTATGCATTTAGTTTTCTTTTCATTCAATACCAAATTGTTTGCTGTGAACCAATTTTGGACCTGAAGTAGGGCATTATTCACTTCATCTAGATTTTGGGCCCGTCTATTTATCTTAAAAATTAGGGAAGTGTCATCAGCAAATAGCACCATATTTTGTGGTTGGTTTTTCAATAAATAGGGTAGATCATTTATATAGACTAGAAAAAGGAAAGGACCCAATATTGAGCCTTGCGGAACCCCCATTTTTACTTTCAAACCCTGTGAATTGACACTATTTATTTGAACATGTTGTTTTCTATCACTCAAATAAGATTTTACCAGGCTAAGTGCAAGTTTACCCAGTCCGTAATGCTCCAGTTTCAAAAGTAATGTGTCGTGATTTACGCAGTCAAAAGCTTTGGAGAGGTCACAGAAAATTCCTATTGCGTCTTGGGACTCTTCCCACGCAGCAAAAACGTGCTTTAATAAGGTTACACCGGCGTCAGTTATACAACGTCCCTTGGTGAAACCATATACTGTTGATCATGTAAGATTCTGTTGGTGTTAAAATGATAGAGCATTTGATTAAGCATTACTTTTTCAAAAACCTTGCTAAAAACTGGTAACACGGATACAGGTCTATAATTATTGGCATCTTTACTGTCCCCGGATTTGAAAAGAGGTATGTACATATGTTCGCCTAATGTATCGAACAGCAGATTTTTTTTTCGCGATTTCAGCTTTGGTCCCATAGTAAAAGTTGTTTGTTATCATGAGCACAATCACGGGTTAAAGTATCGTACACTAATTACCAGTCACCCTATATATATATATATATATAAATGGGTACGTATCATAATCCCGAATTTTAGAAGACCCAATTTTAAAATACCGATGGACGAAATCCCGAAAATTGAAACGCCGAATGGTTGTTTGACCGAAAGTTTAAAATCCCGAAAGTACATTTGCCCGAAAGTTTAAAATCCCGAAGTTTATAAACCCTAAGTTCAAAATCCCGAAGTTTAAAATCCCGTAGTTCAAATAGTCGAAAGTTCATTTGCCCGACACTTTAAAACCCCGAAGTTAAAAATCCCGAAGTTCGAAATCCCGAAAGTTCATTTGCCAGAAATTTAAAGTCCCGAAGTTCAAAATCCCGAAATTGTCACCGTTTCCGAGAAAAACGATTTTTTGTAAACCTAACGTAAAAACACTATAAAGTTGTCTAGCAAGCAGCACGCATGCAGCAAGCATACAGCAAGCATGCAGCAATCATGCAGCAAGCAAACAGCAAGCATGCAGCAGGCATGGTTTCTGTCACGGCTCCGGCGCTGCGGGGCTCCGGCGGTCACACGCGAGCTTATCGTCGCAGAGGGTTTTAACACTCGCCGCCGCGGCTGAGTCTGGCCGGCAGTCTGCCGGCCAGCAAGCCGAAGCTCGCGGCCCGCCTCGCCCCTACGCGGGCTTAAATTACACTCTAGGGGTAGGGCAGAAAAGACTACGTGGAGGCGGTTCTGCAGCGATTCATTTCTGTCACAAAATTTGTGCTTATATATGTCACCGTAAAATTGTCAAACACGTTATCTACACTAATATTATATTCTACACTAATATTATAAAGAGGAAAACTTTGTTTGTTTGTTTGTTTGGTTGTAATGAATAGGCTTAAAAACTACTGGACCGTTTTTAAAAATTCTTTCACCATTCGAAAGCTACATTATCCACGAGTAACATAGGATATATTTTATCCCCGTACTCCCACGGGAACGGGAACTATGCGGGTGAAACCGCGGGACGTCCGCTAGTATTACAATATAGCGTGTTACTCTCTAGCGATATTGTAAACTCTCGAATTATTGTCAACTGAACATACGGAAGTATCTCTGCCCCCATAATCGGGACTTGGGCAGCCCCCCGTTAGGTTAGTTAGGTTCCCTTTAAACCCTGCACTCGGAAATAGGGGCCCCGCGAAGCGGGGCTCCGTCGACTACGCTTTTTAGGGGCATATAATATGGCTATTAAATAAAAGTTTTCGTCCATTCGGGATTTCGTCCATTCGGGATTTCATCCATCGGTATTTCGTTCATTCGGGATTTCGTCGATTCGGGATTTCATCCATCAGTATTTCATCCATCGATATTTCGTCCATTCGGGATTTCGTCCATTCGGGATTTCGTCCATTAGGGATTTCGTCCTTTCGGGCATTTGAACATCGGTATTTTGTGTTTCGATATAACGACTATCGGTATTTAAAACTTTCAATCATAGGTATTATGAACTTTCGGGATTATGATACGTACCCATATAAATACATATTTTTTAGTTATCATCAACGGGTACGTATCATAATCCCGAAAGTTCATAATACCTATGATTGAAATACCGACGGCCAAAACATCGAAATTCGAAATACCGAAAGTTTTAAATACCGATAGTCGTTATACCGAAACACAAAATACCGATGTTCAAGGGAATCGAGAACCGGTCCTTGTTGGAAGACCCGGGATTTTCGGGACACGACTTTCAGGAACCGGGAAAACCCGTGATTTTCGGGAATTTCGGGATTTTTTAAATATTTTTATAAGTTTTATGTAAATGCTTAAAAAGATCATTTAAATAAAAGAGTTGGATAAATTTAAAGTATTTATTCTAATAAAAATCACACAACCAGCTTAAAATTTCGCAATTTTAACACAATTACGAGTATACTTTTCAATAAATCACAAAACTTTTACAAACATTACTTAAACACTACTTCGGTACTTCCTCCAGCGCATTTTAAAATTATTTGGCATTTTTTTACACTTTACGGTAATTTTATCGCGAGCGCGCAGATAATAATGCCAAACGGATGACTTGTCATTGGATTTGCCGCAAACTTCTCCAAAATCCAAAGCCTGTAACAAACATAATTATAAATTTTACAAAATAAAACGAATAATTAAACTGTACTAGGGCGAAAGCGTATATATTTTTATGTGTGTATATATATACTTCACATTATTACTAAATAAATAATATTATTTATGTAATAATATGAAGTTAACAAATATGGACTTCTAGGCAAAGTACCCATTGAGTGCATTTTATGTGTATTTGTTCACCAAATTACGATGTTTGATTACGTAAAACGAAACACGAAATGTAAAATTATGTAATATAATATTTAAATAAAATAGAATAGTGAAAAGCACGCTACTCAATTACTCATTAACAAAAGTTATTGAGAAGTGTACTACCAGTTCCAGTGTTCAAAGTGAAACCACATGTTTCAAAGTTGTAGCCAAATAATACGTAATTATCTTACGCATAATCGAACACAACAAAATATGCATTATTTATTTAATTACTTACCAAAATCTACTTGATTTGAAAAATTACACGGTCACCTTCACCACGTCACGGCTCACACAGCCGAGACCAATCACTCACATCGAAAATCACAAACCAACTGACGGCGCCGCGGCAACAACAAAACGGCCGCTGCCGCGTGCCCCTCTCCCCGCGCGCACTATTTCTGTCGTCCATGGCAAAGTGAATAAATGACTTCGTCCTTATTTTTATCCTTCGTCGTAATTGCTTAGTAAAATATTTTCACTTGTATAAACGTAAAATTAATATAGTACATTGTTACAAGGGGTGTAAATGCTCGTCATTAAAAAAAATGGCAAAGATTTTGCCGAAATCTATGTTAATTTATATTTTAGAGAAACAGTTGAAACTAAATTATATTAGTCATAATATACATTCGTAATGCTTAAGTTTTTGTTATTTTAATTTTAAACCTACTTTCAGAGTATGAGTAATGAAAAATATATTTTGAGTCCCGAAAATCCCGAAAATACCGGTTCTAATTTTAATTTCCCGGGTCTCTCAGTAACCGTAAAGAACCGGGAAATCCCGGGATTTTCGGGACCGGGATTTCCCGGTTCTATACCCAAATTGCCCGAAAGGACGAAATCGCTAATGGACGAAATACCGAATGGACGAAATCCCGAATGGACGAAATATCGATGGATGAAATCCCGAATCAACGAAATCCCGAATGAACGAAATACCGATGGATGAAATCCCGAATGGACGAAATCCCGAATGGACGAAAACTTTTATTTAATAGCCGTATTATATGCCCCTAAAAAGCGGGTTCCATCTATCTGGCAGAATCTTGTTGCTCCGAAATTCATTTAGCATAACACACTTGGCATAATTTTCTTTATACGAATATGCTAAAGGCATATATTTTTTTTAAATATACTTATTGTTTGGCTGAATGTTTCTAAGTCCGAATTTGGAATGGCATACTTTTAGATGGCAGAATTTTTTTTGACATAATTACCTTTGGCAGTGTTCAAATTTCGCATAATTTCGTTTAGAATAATGTTTATTTAGGACGACGATTATTTGATATAATTTCACTTGGCATACTATGAAGATTGCAGAATTCCATTTGGAATAATTTTATTTGGCATTATTGCCATTTTTCAATGCCACAAAATAGCATTTTAAACCTTAATTTAAAATTAAAATAGTATCTTAAAAAGTCGATATTGTGCTAGAAAAGTTAGTGACAGAAACGAATCGCTCCAAAACCAACTCCACGTAGTCTTCTCTGCCCTACCCCTAGAGTGTAATTTAAAAATCGCGTAGGCGCGGAGGGGCGAGGCGGGCCGCGAGTTGAGGAGCAGGTGGTTGTAACACTCGCCGCCGCGGCTGAGGCTGGCCGGCTTCAGCCGGCCAGCAAGCCGAAGCTGCGGTGGTGAGCGTTAAACCCATCTGCGACGATAAGCTCGCGTGTGACCGCCGGAGCCCCGCAGCGCCGGAGCCGTGACAGAAACCATGCCTGCTGCATGCTTGCTGTATGCTTGCTGCATGCTGCATGATTGCCGCATGCTTGTTTGCATGCTTCATGCTTGCTGCATGCTTGTTTGCATGCTGCATGTATTCTGTATGCTCGTTTGCATGCTGCTGCATGCTTGCTGTATGCATGGTATATGCTTGTTCAGATGTTTGCATGCCTGCTGCTGCATGCTTGCTGTATGCATGGTATATGCTAGTTCAGATGTTTGCATGCCTGCTGCATGCATGGTGCACGCATGCTTGCTTGCATGCTGCGTGCTGCATGCTTGCTTGCATGCTGCATGCTTGCTTGCATGCTGCATGCTTGCTTGCATGCTGCATGCTTGCTTACATGCTTCATCCTTGCTTGCATATTGCATGCTTTCTACATGCACGATATAATAATATGCTTGTTTGCATGTTTGCCTCCTTCTTACAGAGAAATAAAAACCAAGTGTTCACAATCAACTGACTTTATGAATTTTTTGTGATTTGATAGATGAATCTTTCCATTATTATGCATATGAAATGTATGCCAAAAGATAATTCTGACTGTAAACTTTCTGAGATATGATAGTTCTGCCTTTAAAAACTATCGATTTGAAAATTATGCCAAAAGATGATTCTGACTGTGAACTTTCTGCGATAAGATGGTTCTACTTTTTAATCTTATGCATATGAAATTTATGCTTAAAGATGATTCTGGCCTACAAAATTATGAGTTTAAACGTGTGATAAATGAGTATCTGCCAAACAATTTTCTGCCAAATGAAGTTTATGCTATCAGCTGGTATTCAAAATAATATTATGACATGAAAAGTTCTGCTATAAAGGGCGGACCCCTAAAAAGCGTAGTCGACGGAGCCCCGCTTCGCGGGGCCCCTATTTCCGAGTGCAGGGTTTAAAGGGAACCTAACTAACCTAACGGGGGGGTCAAGTCCCGATTATGTGGGCAGAGATACTTCCGTATGTTCAGTTGACAATAATTCGAGAGTTTACAATATCGCTAGAGAGTAACACGTTATATTGTAATATAACGTGTTTGACAATTTTACGGTGACATATATAAGCACAAATTTTGTGACAGAAATGAATCGCTGCAGAACCGACTCCACGTAGTCTTTTCTGCCCTACCCCTAGAGTGTAATTTAAGCCCGCGTAGGCGCGGAGTGGCGGGGCGGGCCGCGAGCTGAGGAGCTCTGTGACGATAAGCTCGCGTGTGACCGCCGGAGCCCCGCAGCGCCGGAGCCGTGACAGAAACCATGCCTGCTGCATGCTTGCTGTATGCTTGCTGCATGCCTGCTGCATGGTGCTTGCTGCATGATTGCTGCATGCTTGCTGCATGCTTGCTGCATGCTTGCTGCATGCTTGCTGTATGCTTGCTGCATGCCTGCTGCATGCGTGCTGCTTGCTAGGCAACTTTTGAGTGTTTTTACGTTAGGTTTACAAAAAATCGTTTTTCTCGGAAACGGTGACAATTTCGGGATTTTGAAGCCGTGACAAAAACCATGCCTGCTGCATGTTGCATACTGCATGCTTGCTTTCATGCTGCATGATTGCCGCATGCTTGTTTGCATGCTTCATGCTTGCTGCATGCTTGTTTGCATGCTGCATGTATTCTGTATGCTCGTTTGCATGCTGCTGCATGCTTGCTGTATGCATGGTATATGCTTGTTCAGATGTTTGCATGCCTGCTGCTGCATGCTTGCTGTATGCATGGTATATGCTTGTTCAGATGTTTGCATGCCTGCGTGCTGCTTGCTAGGCAACTTTTAAGTGTTTTTACGTTAGGTTTACAAAAAATCGTTTTTCTCGGAAACGGTGACAACTTCGGGATTTTGAACTTCGGGATTTTAAATTTCGGGCAAATGAACTTTCGGGATTTCGAACTTCGGGATTTTAAACTTCGGGATTTTAAACTGTCGGGCAAATGAACTTTCGGGTATTTGAACTACGGGATTTTCAACTTCGGGATTTTAAACTTAGGGTTTATAAGCTTCGGGATTTTAAACTTTCGGGCAAATGTACTTTCGGGATTTTAAACTTTCGGTCAAACAACCATTCGGTGTTTCAATTTTCGGGATTTCGTCCATCGGTATTTTAAAATTCGGTCTTTTAAAATTCGGGATTATGATACGTACCCTCATCAACGTAATATCAACGTTTTAATTTTTTTTTATTTTTGTATGAGACCCGCGATGAGACCCACCTTCAACGAATATATCACGAAGTGAATGCCAGCATCAATTTATTGGTTGCGGGCCTATTCGAAAGAGATACCGCGGCCCCGGAACATAAAGGGCGAGGAAGGAACATGTATTTTTAGTCAGTAAGAGTCTGACACTCCCTCCCGCTCCGCCCAGAGTGGGAGAAGTCATTTGATGTTTTCCCATCCTAAAAAAAAAAACAAACAAAAACATCAATTTATTATTGCCGATAAAAACAATGCTGATAATCCGAGAATGCTGATGCTGATATTCGCAACAACCTTGGCAGGAAACAGGCATAATATATTCAATCAATGTTTGGATAGCGGTAAGTTTCCTGATCTAATGAAACATAGTAAAGTAGTACCAAGTTGTCCCACTTCGCGCAGTCGAACAATTTCGCCTTCGCTCTGCGTGACTGAATGCCCAATAATATACTGACGATCGACTCGACTGGGGCAGAATGCCCAACACTGAAAATATTTACAACGAATAAGTACATTAATTACGTTCGGCTGCAGACGAGGATGCAAATGAAACCGATATAATTTACTTATTCAATTTAATTAAAATTACATTTAAATCGGTAAAACTAAGTTGTGTGACAATTGCTCGATGTAAGAAACAAGAGTGACGTACTAAAGCTAAAATTAACATTCATCACTGGCATTGCACAATCTTCGATCCCACGGTCGAATTGCTGAGACGGCGGATCTCACGGTGCACCGGACAGCGCGGTGTTAGTCATATTCTTAAGAATATGGGGTGTCGCAAGTAGCAACATAACACATTTAAACCTATTGAGCCAAATGGTGTTGTGACTATTTTGTTTGGTATCGTATATTTAATAAAACAAAACAAAGGTCTTTCAATTATTTTATTTCACTTAAAATAAAAAATCTTGGAGGTTCTTCAAACAATTTGTCAACCGAACGCACGAAAACTTGTAATTTACGCCACTGCGATGTATCCGTATCGGTTTGAAACTTGATACGAACAAGTGCCTTCTTCCATAATGGAATCAGTGGCACGCGCATCATCTGTTTTATAAACTTTACAATCGACATAGTATTCGCCGTCGGTGTTTGCGGTTCGTTGCTCGATGACCCATCTTTGAGCTCTGTATCAGTTTCCTTATTCCAACTGACTCCAAATATATCGATAGGACTGGTCTTTGTTTTCTGACTGAAACAACAGAAAACAAAATGGTTAATTACATTATTTCTTACTCAAATCAAATGTCTCTGAAAATAATGTATTTAGAATCAAACCAGACTTGCTACTTTTAACATCAGTGATAAACAGTAGCTTTTCGAAAGCTCCAACGCCTCAATCAGCACACATACAAAATCAAGTCGCGGCGGTCATGTTGCCATTTGAACGCTTGAAGTAGGTAGCAACTGAACGCAGTTAGTCAACTAATGCCATGCAGCATCGAAGCGATCGAACGCAGCAAGTCACTAAAACACTACCTATACACCCAACAACAATGCAAGTTACAAAATCATCAATCGCCGATGATAAATGTATCATGTGTCCTCGAAGCTAAATTTTAAAATTAATTGAACGCTCGCACTTCTTATTTGAATATCTAGGCGAAAACTCAACATTGTTTTACAACAAATTTTGATTAGGTACCTTGGTTGTGATAAATTCGTTGATGATTCTGACTTGCGCTTCCTGTTGTTGTTAGCGACAGGCTGCTTGCGTGTGTGTGTAGTTTTCTTTTCGATGTCCACAGTTGGGTGATGGACTTCACACTCAGATTCGGACCAAAAAATTAAAAAAAATAATTTAAAAAAATATTAATGCAAATATGTAGATCAACGGTTTTGGTTAAAACATTCGTCGTAGAAGGACAACATAACAATTTAGAAAAGTAAAGAGTACACAGTAAAACTTATTACACTTACATTATTTATAAATAATACTTACATTCTTTCAATCAACCGTTGTTTTCTTGAGAAGATAGCTTGATGAGTTGGTGACGGCAGGAGGAGCGGAAGATGTCAGTGAGCGGCAGCAGGTCAGCAATCAACACCGAAAGTAACAACAACCGATAGTTGTATACTAATGAAAGTGTAGAGTACGGTATCCACACTTGAATACTTAAATTCAACTGTACCTAGGTCTTCCAAAACATGATGTATAAAAACGAAATCGTCCGATAATACCACTGTATTACAAAGTTGTTGCAAACCACGAAGTTATGTTGAATAAATCAACTATTTTTCTTGTACGCATTATATCAACGTAAAAATGAAGACTAAGGAATTTAGACCACAAACAGTTTCAACACAAATCAGTATCGATTGTTGATGCAGCGAAAAAACTCGGCTGACAAACTAAACTATATTATTAAAAACTGATCAATTGCGAGTTGGACTCGCGCACGAAGGGATCTATACCATTATCTATAGGTACGTACAGCATTAGACAAAAAAAAATATTCTGTTTTTAGTGTTTGTTGTTTTAGCGGCAACATAAATACACATCACGTGAAAATTTCAACTGTCTAGCTATCACGGTTCATGAGATACAGCCTGGTCACAGACAGAAGTCTTAGTAATAGGATCCCGTTTTTACCCTTTGGGTACGGGACCCCAATAAACAAACAACGATATTTACAACGATATTTTTGCTCAATTAGTATGCGTGCCATCCTTACCTAATATCGCTGATATAAGCGAATAGACTTTGTTGACCAGAAAATTATGAAGGTTGGCGAAAGTCCAATAAACTGTTGAATAAGTATTGCTTGCGTAATATTAAAATATGAAATGGTTACTTTATTGGAAAAAAGGTCGTATGATTATTGGTAATAACAGGCTCATAATATGACTTATTATGTACCTATCTATTAAAGTAGCCAAACATTCTAAAACATAGGCTTTCAATATCATAAAGCAACGGTGCGGTGCAAGGTTCACTTTACATCTTTGAATGTATTTTATATTATGTCCGCAAAAATCGAGGGCTTTTCAAAATTAGAAGCGACTTCCACAATAAAAATACACGCAGTTTACAAAAGTTTACAAGCAGTAAACATGAAATTGTAATACCTAAATTCAGATTAACAAAAATTAGCAAGTCTTTTATTATAAACAGTATACGCTTTTATAACAAGTTGCCAAAGTCAGTTATAGAACTGACCGATGGAAAGTTCAAAAACTATATTAAACGTGTCCTTATGAAAAAAGCATATTACAAAATCAAGGACTACGTTGATGAAGCAGTTTGGCTATGATAACTTCTGCGCATGCGGTTTCCCTGGTATAGCTCATAAACGGCACAGATTGGCTCTATTCTCAATCTCATTATTCTTTTTCTTTTGATTCAGATTTTTACAGTCTTCAAATCATTTTTTCTCATATTTTGCTCAGAATAGTTACAGCACTGATGACAATATTTGTGTCACTTGTTTAATTTAGTTCTTTAATTAAACATTCTTTTTTTTTAATTTACTTACCTTTATATAGATGCTTTTTTACCTATTATTTGTGAATGAGTGAACATTGTAGGCCTTTTAGATTCCCAGATGCTGTTTTACTTTTGTTAAATATTCCTTTTGTTTTTCATTTTTTGTATAGCAAGCAACGACCTATTGTCGGGCCTACGCTGTCCCCCCGTACTTTAGTACGAATGCTGTAATGTAACATAATAATATTGTAATACCAAATGATTTGAAAAGAGTAACCATGGAGTTTCTTGCCGGTTCTTCTCCAAGAAATCGACCAACGCGAACCGTGCACCTTTTTCGACTTTTTATAAGTGCCCATCTAGGCCTATGTGAAATAAAATATTTTGATTTGATTTGATTTGAATCTGTTTATAATTCAACTATTTATGAATTAATAAAAATATATAAAAATTAAAATTTCACAGGTACTGACGGAAGAGAACATGAAGGAGATTCTCAAGTTCGCGGCAAAGCACAAACTGTTCGTGTTCGCCGATGAGGTGTACCAGCACAATGTGTACGCCGAGGGGAGCAAGTTTTTCTCCTTCAAGAAGGTGAGCTAACATTTGAATACTGCACCGCCCGACGTAAGACCTTAGAAAGCTTGGTCGTAACATTGGCGTAAGGTGAAAAATGTATTCACTGTTCATTACTTTGCTGTTATATAATAGTGCTTGTTGGAATGAAACGGGCCAGCCACATATTTTGACTAAGGTTAAGGTGTGTAGAGTTAGAAGCTTGTCTCTACATGAGATCTGACAACTTTTTGACAGTGTGAGCCACCCAAAACAATCAAACTCTAGCCATAATCATGAAATGTTGCCGAGACGAGATCGTTTTGGCAACATTTTACATGAAACTGTATCGGTGGGTAACAAAATCAAGTTACCTACAACCTTACCTTCCTGAAGTTACCTTCGTTACCTAGTTAGGTACCTATTGTCAGCTTCAAAACGGTAATCTGCGGTTTATTACCTCCAAACCCACATTATTAGGGTTAAAAAAAAACGACGAAAGGCTTCGAGAAAAAGTAATAAATGCTGTGTATTATTGAATTTATTTTAGATATCATTTTTTGCATTTTTAAAGCTTCCATCTTTGTGTTTTGCTGTGCCCGATAGGGTCCAACAACCTAAGTACATATTGTGGATTGCAAATAAAGTTTGAGCATTTAGTCTTCATAACACGCATCGTTGACAGGTGATGACCGAGATGGGGCCTCCATGCAGCTTACTCGAGCTGGCATCGTTCATGTCAGCCAGCAAGGGGTACATGGGCGAGTGCGGGCTGCGCGCCGGCTGGATGGAGCTCGTGAACCTGGACGAAGACGTGCAAGCTAACCTGTACAAGGCCATCTCTGCCATGCTGTGTCCCAGCAGTCTGGGTCAATGCGTAATCGATATGATCGTTAGTACAAAATCGTTGTTATTTTTATTACTTTGAAATCTTTTCTATTTCTGAAGACAAATATAAACACAGACCAATTACTTAGTGGAAATTTGCTCTAAGCATGTCTATACATCTTCTAATTAAGTAGAATCAGAATCTTGATATGTTAAATATACGCTACGTCTTCTTCTTGTCGTATCGATGTACTTTCTATATTTGGGTCCAGTAGGTGGCCACCCCCGAGTGGTCCGCGTTGGGCGCTGATGCAGCTGGACCGGGAGCTCCTCCTGGAAGCCTCGATTGTGCAGGCCTGGGTGACATCACCGGACAGGCCTGCCGACGTTAATAGTGAGGCAGAGTGGTTCCGGGAGGCCATGTCCGACATTTGTGACGTGGCAATGCCCCGAGTCCGGCCAGGAAGCGCCCGACGCCAGGTGTTCTGGTGGTCGCGCGAAATAACGTCTCTTCGTGAGGCGTGTGTCGCTGCGCGGCGCCCGTACGCCAGGCATCGCAGGCTCCGCATTCGCCCGCCGGATGCGGCAGCCATTGAGGCAGAGCTGTACGAGGGAAACAGAGCGGCGAAGACCGCCCTCCGGGAGGCTATCCTGCGGGCCAGGGAACTGGCCCGCTTGGAGATGCTGGAGACTCTGTGCGGAATAAACTCCGCACCTGGGCCCCCCCGCTGACGCAGAGTCTCCGGCCAGAGCTCGCGGAGGACGTGGTGAGCGCTCTGTTCCCCTCGCGGGGGGAACATCCGTCCCCGCCTATGCCGCCACCTGCGGTGCCAGAAGAGGACCCAAGCGACGACGATGACACTCCGGAAGTGACTGGGGTAGACCTGAGAGTGGCGGTAGGTAGGCTTAAGGCCATAAGCCCCGGGACCCGATCGCTTGCCTGGCAAAGCCTGGGTCCTGGCCTCGGATGCGGAGGCTCTCGGGCCCCGACTGAAAGGGCTCTTAAGCGCATGCTTGGAGAGAGGCCAGTTCCCGCTTCGTTGGAAGACGGGGAAACTGGTCCTCATCCAAAAGCCGGGGCGCCCTGCGGTCTCTCCGTCCGCATTTCGGCCCATTGTGCTGCTCGACGAGGTGGGCAAGCTCTTTGAGAGAGTGATTGCAAACCGCCTCGCCGAGCACCTTGAGGGGATGGGGCCGAATCTTGCGGAGAACCAGTTTGGTTTCCGCAAGGGGCGCTCTACTGTGGACGCAATCATGCGCGTGAGAGCCCTCACGACGGGGGATGCGATATCCCGGGGCGGGATTGTCTTGGCGGTGTCTCTCGACATCGCCAACGCCTTCAACTCCCTGCCCTGGAGCTGCATCAGGGAGGCACTCCGGTATCACCGGGTGCCGACCTACCTCCGTCGTGTGGTCGGGGATTACCTGACGGACAGGGCCGTCATCTACCCCAGTCGCTGCGGAGATTGGAACCGGCGAGACATGTCGTGCGGTGTCCCACAGGGATCGGTTCTGGGACCGCCCCTGTGGAACATCGGTTACGACTGGGTGCTGCGCGCCGACCTCCCTAGTGGTGTCAGCGGCGTTTGCTACGTAGACGACACCCTGGTGCTGGCACAGGGGAGGTCGCACGAGGCGGCGGCCGACAATATGACACGCGGGGCTGCGATAGTCGTAGAGAGTGTTGATTTTCTTATTTAATTTACAAAAATTAATCTTTATTTGGTTAATATTATGATTTATTATTCAACTTCCGGTTGAAGCCCCGATATATATTTTAATACATCCGTATCCGATCGCCATCTTTATAATTTAAAATATTCACTGTGGAGACTAAAAATAGAGTTCAGTTGTGTTCTCGAGTTGATAGTGATAGGACCTATAATCTTCCTAGTGGTTAAACAGTGAAAATAAACTCTATAAAAGCGTTTGTTCGTTTTAGTTTTCACCCATAAACTTATTGGTTATGGGCCCAGTGCACGTGTTTTAAAAAGTGCAAGTAACCGTTGGACGTTTAAAAACCGAACTATTCGCACCTTATCTTCGACAATGGATTTGAAGAGTAAACGAAATATCAAACCGTTTGATGGAGAAAAATACAGTGTCTGGAAATTTCGTGTTCGTGCTTTATTAAGTGAAATTAACGTGTTACAAGTTATTGACGACGACCCAATAATACGTAGCCAGGATTGGGAGAAGAATAATCGGATTGCTAAAAGTATAATCGTGGAATATTTGACCGATTCCTACCTCGGGTTTGCAAAAGAAGAAAGTACTGCCAAGGAAATTTTTAAAAGTCTGGATGTGCTTTACGAACGTAAAAGTATTGCAACTCAGCTGGCTATACGAAAAAAGTTGTTGGCGTTGAAGCTTCAAGGTGATGTACCACTTATAAAACATTATTCGATTTTTGATGACCTTATTACTGAACTGCTAGCAGCTGGGGCAAAATTAGAAGAAACTGATAAAGTAGCCCATTTATTACTTACACTACCCTCCAATTATGACGGTGTTATAACAGCCATCGAAACATTGTCCGAGGATAATTTGACTTTGGCTTTCGTGAAAACAAGACTTTTGGATCATGAAGTCAAGCTAAAAAACGAATCCAGTGATACAAGTGTTAAAGTACTGCAAGCTCAAAATACAAATAATAATATGACATGGCGTAAAAGAAAATTTGATAACTCGCAACCGACTTCTCATCACCAGAAAAATAATAAAGACAAAAGGAAGCGACCTTTTATGAAGTGTCATCATTGCGGACGTAAAGGACATGTGAAAAATGACTGTTACTTTTTCAAACGTATGAAGCAGCACGACAAAAATACGGACAGAACAAGAACTGTTCAGGCAGTTGAAATAAATCAACCTTCAACATCTAACGGTTTTTCTGGATTTGCGTTTATGGCCGGTGATTTTCAAGAAGGCAAACAAGACAACATAATACAATTTTTGCTGGATTCTGGAGCATCGGACCATATTATAAACAGAGAAGATCTTTTTGTTTCTTATACTGATTTACATATTCCTTTAAAAATATCAATTGCTAAAAATAATGAATTTATTTCAGCTACAAAGAAAGGAACACTACAGGTCACTAGCAATACGGGCGTGCAAGGAGTTTTGGAGGATGTGCTATTCTGCAGCCAGGTCCCCTACAATTTATTATCAGTTTCGAGGATGCAACGGGCCGGGATGACGGTCGTTTTCGATCAAGAAGGAGCTCGAATATGTAAAGACGGTAAAACCATCATGCGAGGTAAGTGCATTAACAATTTAATTACTGTGGATTTTATGGCATCTGTGAATGTAAGTCATTCTGTTTCTCAGTTGATGTGCAGTGCTGACAAAAGTATTTACAAATTGTGGCATGAACGCTTTGGCCACATTAGTAAAAATACATTTTTAGAGATTAAGAATAATAGTATGGTTGACGAAACAAACCAAATTGATAAAATAGTACCAAATGATGATTTATGTGAGGCGTGCATAAATGGGAAGCAGAGTCGACTGCCATTCAATCAGGTTAAAGACAAAAGTTATATTACGCGACCTCTTTTTGTTGTGCATTCTGATGTCTGTGGTCCTATCACTCCGCCTAGTATTGATAACCACAATTATTTTGTCCTCTTTGTAGATCACTTTACTCATTACTGTGTAACATATCTAATAACATATAAATCAGACGTATTCTCTTGTTTTAAAGATTTTGTTGCAAAAAGTGAAGCCAAGTTTAATTCTAAATTAGTCAATTTGTATTGCGATAACGGTGGAGAATATTTATCTACCGAAATGAAAAATTATTGTGTCGAAAAGGGAATTAGTTATCATTTGACAGTTCCGAGAACTCCACAATTAAATGGTGTCTCTGAGCGAATGGTCAGAACTATTACTGAACGAGCCCGTTCTATGATACACGGTGCTAAATTAGACAAAGTTTTCTGGGGAGAAGCAGTTCTAACTGCTGTCTATTTAATAAATTTGACGCCTACTAAGGCGCTTAAAATTCCCAAAACACCATTCGAAATGTGGCATAATAAAAAGCCTCAAATAAAATACTTAAAAGTTTTTGGCTCAACAGTTTATGTGCATAACAAAATCAATAAAACAAAGTTTGATGAGAAATCATGGAAGGGTATACTCGTGGGCTATGAACCAAACGGTTATAAAGTTTGGAACCCAGAATGCGAAAAATTTGTTGTAGTCAGAGATGTTATTGTGGACGAGACGAATTATTTGCAGTCCAGGCCTGTACAGCCTGGAACAAATGTTAAAAATTCTAGTAATGAAACTGATATTCTGTCTAAATCAGTATCAATAAAAAAGTCTCGCATCTCTGACAGTTCGAAATCAGATCCATTTAAATCTGATGATCAAGTTTGCCCTAGTAAAATTCGCAAAGTGAACCATGATATTGTAGAGTCTGAGCAATTACTTGATCAATGTAATGAAAATAAAGAGGACAATTCGCAGCTTCGGCGGAGTGATAGGCTCAAAAATCGACCCCCTATTTCGTATCACGAAATCGATGAAAATAATGATTTTCTCCTGTGCGCTCATGCAATTATGTGCAAAGTACCGAGTTCATATAAAGAAATTGCTACTAGAGATGACAGATCCGAATGGGAAAGTGCAATTAGAGATGAAATTAATTCTCTTTTAGTAAACAAAACATGGACTTTAGTACCACAACCCAAAGATAAAAATATTGTAGATTGTAAATGGATTTTTACGATAAAAAACGATGAATTTGGAAAACCTTTAAGATACAAGGCTCGTCTTGTTGCTAGGGGTTTTAGCCAAGAATATCTTACGGATTACAACGAGACATTTGCACCTGTTGCAAGAATAGCTAGTTTCCGACTTATAATCTGCTTTGCAAATCAATTTAATTTACTGGTTCATCACATGGACGTAAAAACCGCATTTTTAAATGGCGAGTTAAAAGAGGAAATTTATATGAATGTTCCTGAGGGTATAAACAATCAAAATAATTATGTGTGTAAATTAAATAAAGCTTTATACGGACTGAAACAAGCAGCTCGATGCTGGTTTGAAGTATTTGAACAATCGCTTAAAGAAAAAGGTTTTCAAAATTCATCAGTTGGTTGAACAATGGTGACGTGCTTAAAAACATTTATGTGGTACTTTATGTCGACGATTTGGTAATAGCATGCGCTGAAATTGAGACGATGAACAATTTCAAAAGGTATTTAATGAGTAGATTTGAAATGTCAGATTTAAAAGAAATTAAACTATTTTTAGGTATCAAAATTAGCAGAAACAATGATACGGTAATGTTAGATCAGAGTGCTTACATAAACTCGGTTCTCGGTAAATTCAGTATGCAAGATTGCAATCCTGTCAATACACCTTTGGAAAGCAAACTTAATTATGAGGCATTAAGCTGTGAAGAGAGTTATAATGCTCCATGTCGAAATGTTATTGGTTGTTTAATGTACATCATGCTTTGCACTCGTCCTGACTTAAGCACAAGTATTAATATACTCAGTAGATATACCAATAAAAATAACAAAGAATTGTGGCAATGTCTTAAAAGGGTGTTAAGATACTTGAAAGGTACAATCAATTTAAAATTATGTTATAAAAGAAGTGCCTATAGTAATATTTTATGTGGGTATGTAGACTCAGATTGGGGTGGAAATGATACTACAGATAGAAAAAGTACAACAGGATATTTGTTTAAGTTATTTGATCACTGTACAATAACATGGTGTACAAAGAAACAAATGTCAGTAGCTGCCTCATCTACTGAGGCTGAATATATGGCTTTGTACGAAGGTGTTAGGGAAGCTTTATGGCTTAAATCACTGGCAATTAGCATTCATATTAATATTGATAAACCTATAATTATTTATGAAGATAACAACGGCTGTATAAGTATTGCAAATAACCCAACAAACCATAAGCGATCAAAACACATTGACATTAAATATCATTTTTCCAGGGAACAAATTGAGAAAAATGTAATAAAGTTAAATTATATCCCCACAGGTCAACAACTCGCTGATGCTTTAACAAAACCATTGCCTGCAATCACGTTTCAGGCCATGAGAAGAAAAATGGGTTTAGAATAAGATTGTTATTTAATTATGTTTCAATAATGATTATCTTTATTTAATTATTGTCATAAAAGTGCATTGGTCTGATTAGGTTTTTCTGGGTTTTCCCTAATCCTACGCAACGAATGTTGGACCAATATGTATACTCCCAGCAAACACTAGGAAGGGTATAAGTTTCTATTGAATGATAAGTACATAACTTCATGTTTACTTGTATTGATTTTAATGGTGATTAATTTTTGAGGGAGCGTGTTGATTTTCTTATTTAATTTACAAAAATTAATCTTTATTTGGTTAATATTATGATTTATTATTCAACTTCCGGTTGAAGCCCCGATATATATTTTAATACATCCGTATCCGATCGCCATCTTTATAATTTAAAATATTCACTGTGGAGACTAAAAATAGAGTTCAGTTGTGTTCTCGAGTTGATAGTGATAGGACCTATAATCTTCCTAGTGGTTAAACAGTGAAAATAAACTCTATAAAAGCGTTTGTTCGTTTTAGTTTTCACCCATAAACTTATTGAGAGGATCCGGCAACTGGGTCTCGAGGTGGCACTGCACAAGTCCGAGGCCATGTGCTTTCATGGGCCTCAGAATGCGCCACCGTCGAGATCCACACTGACGGTAGGAGGGGTATCCATCGGCGTCGCGTCGACGTTGAAGTACCTAGGACTCGTCCTCGACAGCCGGTGGAACTTCGTGGAGCACTTCCGACGTTTGGCCCCCAGGCTGGAACGGACCGGGGCTGCCTTCAGGCGGCTCCTGCCCAACCTTGGGGGGCCAAACGCCTCCTGCCGCAGGCTCTACGCGGGGATCGTGCGGTCCATGGCCCTTTACGGGGCCCCAGTGTGGGCGCGTTCCTTGAAGCGGCGTGCCGCTCATTATCTGAACGCGCCCCAAAAAGTGGTGGCCGTAAGGATGGTCCGTGGGTACCGCACGATCTCCCGCGAGGCGGCGGGCCTGCTTGCCGGATTGCCGCCATGGGATCTGGAGGCGATAATCCTCGCGCGCCTGCATGAATGGCGCGCGGAGGTACTACGCCGGGGGGAAACTCCGCTGCCGCAGCAAATTGCCGCTCAGCGGACTGACCTCCGGCGCGATCTCATGGCGACATGGAGAGAGCGACTGTCGCAACCCCGTGCAGGGCACGCCACGATAGTGGCGGTAAGTCCCCTCTTTGAGGAGTGGCTAGAGAGGCGCCACGGCGTCCTCACCTTCCGCTTGACGCAGGTCCTCACCGGACACGGATGTTTCGGGAGGTACCTGCACCGAATCGGGCGGGAGGAAACGCCCGGGTGTCTCCACTGCGAGGATCGACCGGAGGACACGGTGGAGCACACGGTCTCGGTCTGCCCTGCGTGGGCGGAGCACCGCCGTGTCCTCGAAGCGGCGATCGGCGGCGGCGACCTCTCGCGTCCGGCCCTGTGTGTGGTTCAATCCATGGTCCGGAGCGAGACGGAATGGGAAGCCGTCACCTCCTTCTGCGAAGCAGTCATGCTGGCGAAGGAGGTGGCGGAACAAGAGAGGGAGAGAGCCTCTCTTCCCGGCCGCCGCGGGAGACGCACCAGGCGTCGGGGGCCACGTGGTGGCTACCGGCCACCGTAGATGCGGGCCTGTGGACGGCTAGCTATGGGCTAGCTAGCCGTCCGTCCGTCTAACGACGACAGGCCGTGTCGACGGCGCGTTCGTGTTCCACGCGCGCCTCAAAGAGATGTCAGCATAAGGGGAGGGGCCCGCAAGGACCGAAGCCTGCCGGGGTTGCGGGCCTATTCGAAAGAGATACCGCGGCCCCGGAACATAAAGGGCGAGGAAGGAACATGGATGGGTTTTAGTCAGTAAGAGTCTGTCACTCCCTCCCGCTCCGCCCAGAGTGGGAGAAGTCATTTGATGATTTCCCATCCCAAAAAAAAAAAAAAAAGTAGGTGGCCACGTTTATTGCAGCGGGAGAAGCGCTGTTCAGGTCATCAGGAGTGCAGGTAAACGAGCTCTTGGGACACTCCACCGGATGGCGCTTAGTTTGATCCGGAGCGCCGCATGCACTTCGCACTCAGTGTTGGTTGGAGTAGGTAGGTACAGAATATTTGTAGGTATATGATTATTCGTAGGTATATGATTATTCGTAGTGTAAAAACCACTACTTACATATTTACACATAAACTTTCAATAAGTCCATAGAATATGTGATTTCCGTGTTGGTGACAACAGTCGTTGTACCCATTGTCGACAGGCCAAGCCACCGCAGAGCGGCGACGCGTCCTACGAGCAGTGGTACCAAGAGAAGACGGCAGTGCTGTGCTCGCTCAAGGCGCGCGCCAAGATGATCGTGGAGACTTTCAACAATATGAAGGGGTTCAAGTGCAACGTCGTGCAGGTGAATGATACAGAACATACAGAACACCATCATCATCACCTTTCAGCTGAATCGGCGGCTCACCTGCTGTATAATTTTCTACTAGTAAAACCGCTGAATTCCCAGTGTGGAGCCCGAAACTTACGAAAAACGAGACGACCGACAAACGAGAATGCCTATGGCATTAAGTCCGCCTCTGTACTATGTGCTTGAAGTGTTAAATAAATAAACTTCGCCTCATTTCCTGGCGCTATACAAAAATCCCATATCAGACAGGTAAGAGTTATCCTCGATAGTATTACTACAATCCGACAACAATCGTCTGGATGACTGGATGCGATATACTGACTAACAAAGTACTTGCAATTACACTTTAACACAGTAGCACGGTGCACAATCAGGTACAGTTTCAAGATGTCTTAACTCCGCTGAGATCCGACCCTTGAATGTCGTCCTCGCTGTGAGCTGTTAACATCAAGGCTCTATTGAAGCACGCCATGGTGTGGGTAGACTGGTAAGGAGTGATGTCACCACTGGCGCGCTTGCGATCCTTTCCCCTGTCCAAACTCATGACCGGATCTAAGGTATATTATTTTTTTAAGGTATATTATTTTTCGAGAAGAGCTTGTTTGCCTCTAACCAGCACAAGTTCGGATTCCCGGTGTGCGGCGGGCGGCGGACTGCCCGTATCACCGCACGAGTAGTCTGCTAAACACGCTCTGAATGCGCATGAGTTGTTCGCGTTGTGTGTGCAGGGCGCGATGTACGCGTTCCCGCGCATCGAGATGCCTGCCAAAGCGGTGGAGGCTGCGAAGGCTGAGAAAAGACCGGCGGACGGATTCTACGCCTTCAGGTTGCTCGAGAACACCGGTGAGACATGACCGACACACTGCGTTGATGTTCTTTTTATTCGTCATCATCATCCCCCTGCCCTTATGACAATTTATTTGTGATCAGCGCAGTTTGCCTTCATCCATGTTACTTATAATTAGTCGTCATCTCATGAGTCATCCCCATTTTTTTTTTTTGTTAGTATGGGATATCATCAAATGACTTCTCCCACTCTGGGCGGAGCGGGAGGGAGTGTCAGACTCTTACTGACTAAAACCCATCCATGTTCCTTCCTCGCCCTTTACGTTCCGTGGCCGCGGTATCTCTTTCGAACAGTCCCGCAACCCCGGCAATGAGTCACCCCCTTTATTGGTGATCAGCGCAGTTTGTCTTCATCCATGTTACTTATAATTAGTCGTCATCTCATGAGTCACCCCCTTTATTCCCAGTACCCATATCATGTTCCACGCAGTTATATTTTTCTTGACGTTGTTTTTATTCCTAGTTTATTTATATATAGGTTTAAACGCAATTTATGCTGGTAGAAAAACACGTCAGCAAATGTTGTATTGTTTATCGGAATTTTCAGTATTTTATTCGGTCGTTTCTTCTTGCTGACAATAAAGCTAAACGTTGGATGCCGCTTTTTCACCCACAATCCGGCTGAACGTGAAGACGCCGCATTAGATAACAGCGACGTTTTTCAATCCGGCGCGCCTTTATCTAATACGGCGTGTTATACGATATGCCGGCGACACATACACAGTTTTTTCGTCTTCTGCCATTCACAGTCATGCATCACTCCTCACTAATTAATTTATGTACAAACAAAATATGTGTTGCTTAAATGGACGACATTCATTTCGTAGCATTCAATGTACTCAGTGCGAGGAGAGCTTACGCGGCTTCGAGCGATTTCTCTGGAGACACCATACCGAACATTAACACACACAATGACATGACATTGTCCAGTAATCGATATGTCACCGTAAAATTGTCAAACACGTTAAATTGTAATCTCTCTAGCGATATTGTAAACTCTCGAAATATTGTCAACTGAACATACGGAAGTATCTCTGCCCCCATAATCGGGACTTGGGGCACCACCTCGTTAAGTTTTTTTTTGGGCAGGAGTGGGAAATCCCCGCGGACACCTCGACTATCACACAGGAATTTCTCTTGTGAGACAGTCGAGGTAGTGCCGGACTCGAACCGGCTAAAAACCACTCCTGCCTAGCCAGTGTCCCTCTGACATGGGGATCAGAGCCCTTTTTATCGATGTTTCATTTATTTTGCGACTGACATATTGGAGGCCGAGGAGAACACACTCTATTTTTAGTATTTATCTGTACAATTCTTGATACTATCCGTCTTACTATAAAAACTTCCATAAGTACCAGGTTTAAACCAGAACTAAAAGGTCTAGGTTTAGTACGGTACTAACGTTAATTTTTTTTTTTTTATTTTTTTTTTTATTTATTTGGGACAAAAAACAGTTACACGTTACAATATTAACAAATAGCTTAGGTCTAAAAAGTAAACAAACGCATAACCCACACTATTGTCCACGGAATCATATCGATTTAAAAGAAATAAGGAAACGGACGTATACAGAAAGGTCCAGTAAGAAAATATAAAAAAAAAACCCGAAACTTCACACAAACCAACTCTAGACAGCGCTATCCGTCTAGGTTTAGTTCGTATGCACCAATCAGATCACAACATAACATCAACAAGAAACAGTCATCGTTAAGGGTGACCAGAAAGTAATTCAGAAGCAATTTTTCTAAATTTGTTCTGATTAAGAGCAAAAATATCCAAATTTATAAAATGTGAGTTGTACGTTTCTAATAATCGGCGGAGTGGAGCTCTCTCCCCAGCATTTGTTCTACACTTCTCTGTGTAGAATAAGCGGTTTACTCGCACTTCTCGCCGATGAACAGTCCTAGGTACTACATAACAAACTTTATTTGAGAGTTCCATACAATTAAACCTATTGTTGCATATGCCGTACAGCATCATAACCATCAGCAGTGTACGCCTGTGCTCCAAGCTTAATATGTTGTAATGTTTCTTCAGATCTGCATAGGAAATCTTGGTATGGTAACACTTGTAATGTGTAGTGCGAAGAAATTTTTTCTGTACCATTTCTAGTCTGTGCTTATATTTTTCGTAAAACGGGCTCCAAATGGGGACCGCGTATTCCAACTGGGAACGGACTAAAGTTTTGAACAAGAAGAGGAAAGTAGAAGCCTTTTTAAATTCTTTACAAGATCGCATTATGAAACCATACATCTGAAAGGCTCTGTTAATAATGTTGTCAATATGGATATCAAAATGTAACTTACTATCCAGTAGTACGCCAAGATCACGCGTGCAATCAGTTTTATTCAAGTTTATGTCATTTAGTGTGTTCGAACGTTAGTTCTTTCATTCGTATTACAAATCGAAGACCAACAAAGGACTAACTAGTATCAAAGAAAGTCTGTGGTCTTAACATTTTCCACAGATTATAAGCAACAAAATATTTAAACTGTTCATTCATTCGTTCATAGTTCTATGCGCCGTTCCTTTTTACAAAATGTTGTAACGTAAATTAAAGAAAAAATATTTCATACATTTTTATTTGTAGTGATAAAATATAAAGTTTTGTTATTTATAGGTATTTAAATATTCCGACTTGTATTTTTTTTTAATGCATGTTCATAATTCAATTGTTCTGGTTTGGAACAACTATCGAGCTAGCGCGTATAACGGAGTGAACTGGGCAGCGCACGTAGTTCGAATAAGATATCGAAATAAGTTACAAACTTAAAGGATGTCCTCGAGGATCGTGGGATAAATCATCACGTAGCAGATCGACAATCTTTTGGCCAAAACGTTTTGTAAATCTGTATTTACATCGAAAATCTTCGTCAGATAATTGAAATGGATTTCGTCGCTGACGAACTCGGTTGGGTCCCCGGGAACTCTCAAAAATACCCAACAGATCCAAATCTTTCAAATCAATCGTATCAATAATATCAATCCTATCAATAACATCCATTTTTGTTTAAATCACAAAAACTTTCCGAAAATTAACCTCAAAACTAAAAAAGGATTTGACGTTTGACAATTTAGTACCATAGTTAAACTAGGGGTCACGATGGTCTAACTTTGATACCATAGATAGTTCTAGGACTAGCGATAAACTTCGTTTTGTAATAACGTTTTTTCAAGTTCATGGTTTAGACCTAGTACTAAACCCGGTACTATTTTTAAGACCACGTTTTGTAATAAGACGGTATAAGTTTCGCTATTTTTCGTACCAAAAACTACTATTTTACTAAACTATTAAAAAATAAAAATAAAACTATTAGATTTTAACTAATTTAAATAATTATTTTTACTATTTTCTAAAAATTTTAACTTTTCATACCACTATTACTATATTTCCTTTATCCCTTAACTAAATTGACTATTTTTCCCATATTACTCGTATCTATCACCTTTTATAGGTGTGTCCAAATAAACCGCGGCATTCGAGCGCGGCTGCCGCGCGCGGCTAGCCGCGCTATGATTGGACGACTGCCGCGCACGGCGATCGCCGCGAACGGTGTTAGTGTTGGTTCGCCAATGGCCCAAGCGTAGCGCGGGCGCCAATAGTTCGAGGGACTAAATAAGTCTTTAACCCGAGGTAAACACTGTGCTTTTCATTACGAATACAAGGAATAAAAATAAAAACACGAAACAACTCGAAAAAAAATGAAGATCGGATTGCCGTTTTCCCGCCTATTTTGGTTTTTTTTTCTGTGGCCGGCCATTCAGCCTTTATTTTTCACTTTCGTCACTGAAAAAATAGTAAATATTTTGCCCAAGTCAATGTTATTTTAAATATTTGTAACTAAATTATAACTAAGTTATTTCATAAAAATACATTCTTTAATTACTTAATACTGAATTTTATGTTACTTATTCGTATTTCAATTTTACATCGCGCTGTAATTTTTGAGGCAGTATAGAAGTCGGAACATGGTTCAATAGAAATATGAAAATAGAAATACATAGTTTTTTTTGTAATAATTTGACAGCTGTCAGTTGAAAGCGATTCTCCCTAGGGCTGAAAAGTGTAACTTTCAACCCGCTCGTCAGGCAACTTCAGACCTACTTTCTGAGTAGGAATAATGAAAAGTCTTTTGAGATCTTATAGAAGGGAGAGAAACAGAGAAAAAACAAGTAATGTCACTGGTTGTGGTAAGTTTAAGCTTATTACATTTTATAACAGTAGATACTTATTATTAAATTTCTGTCTCATTACATTTTCACTATATTAATTCTTAATTATCTCTTAAACGCGTGGACCGATTGACATGATTCAAACTGGTAAAACGGTTTTAGACCTAGACCTTTTATTTGACACCATAATCGTTAAGATATCTGAACAAACAAAAATCAAATTTTCAAGTTGCTCTCGTACTTATCCAACATGGACATGCCGCGCAGCACTGCCGCGCAAAAGTTCTAAACTAGTCGCGCGGCAAATTTGTGTCCCGCGAATGCCGCGCGTAGCTGCCGCGCACCTTACACGCCGTGTTTGGACACACCTTAAGTTGTATTCTGCGCTTTTTATTTTGTGTGCCTAATTTTGAACGATTTTTCTTAAATGTTAATTTTATTTGTATAATATCTTAAATATATATTTACTGTACAATAGGATATTATTTAGCTGTTTTTGGAGCTCATTTTAAGGCCTAAATATAACGTTGTAAATATACAAACGAAAAGTACTAAACACTTTTTAAAACGATGGCAGAAATCGTCGCCCAGTCTGACACAACTTGACGATTCCACTAGAGTTGGCTTACGGTCCAGCATAATTCCAGCCACTTTCTTATGAAAGTGACTCCAATTATCATTCTCCAATTATCATTATCATTACCAACCCTAGTGGTTCGCTCAATGCGTCTGCTATCTGGTTGTGTCAAACCGGTCATCGCTATATACGTGGAAGTGGGCGCACCGACAACTTTAGCAGTATGCTATAGTTGCTCTCGCAAATGCGTCCCACTTCCTGCGTATCGGGCATTCTATGCTGAACGCATTGTGCGAGTGTTCCCCGAGCTTAGCTCTGGTGCAGTTCACGCACGCCACTGCTTCGCCAAGGTGTTTGACTGGGCAGTCCACCCTAAGGTGTGGACCGCCGCAGTGGCTGCATAGTTCAGCCGGCTCTACGCAAAGACGCTTGCCGTGACCGTATGCAAGGCAGCGCGTGCACTGCACCAGAGGCGTCTGGTCTTCGACGCGCACTCTTTGGAGGTCAATACGCAGTTTGCCCCCTTCGAATGCCCGCCTCCAGATTGCAGGGGAAATACTCAGCACAATGCTGTTCACATGTGGGTTTCTAGATTTTTTCGGAATTTGATGGATCTTTTTGTTCCTCGTCGCCGAGGCCGTCAAATAACTCCCGGTTCTGATTCCTAAGGGCTCGCAACACGTCGTCGTCACTGTGGAGCAGCAGCACGTCCCTAAGAATCAGAAGCGGGTCCCTGTTTTTCACCTCCTCGACGACGAGGTTCTCTCCGGCCGCTTTCAATCGCGCTTTGAGTTTGCGCCTCTCCTCCTTCGTTTCGCACCCCATAATAACCTTCTAAGGAATTTCTCTGAAAATAAGGGATGATGTCCAGACGCGCGTGTAAAGTGCGCGCGTTATGGTCAATACGTAGGCGGAGGCCTAGTTAAGTCTAAAAACACTGAAAACAGATTGAAAATCGCACGTCTGAAACAGAAAATATCGACCCCCCCCCGTTAGGTTAGTTAGGTTCCTTTAAACACTGCACTCAGAAATAGGGGCCCCGCGAAGCGGGGCTCCGACGACTACGCTTTTTAGGGGAATAAAAAGTGTTTTAAGGCTAGGTTATATTAATCGGTATTTCTTAGAAATGGTACATTATCATTTCATGAGTGGTACCATTGGGCAAGGGGGACCCCTCCTTCCCTCCACACCGCGTGAGTTGACTACCATCGCATGCATTTCACGAAAAATAATGCGTTTTATCGTAAGCAGTATGTTTGTTTGACAATATTTCGAGATTTTACAATATCACTAGAAAGATTACAATCTAACGTGTTTGACAATTTTACGGTACAGAGACACTGATTCCTGTTCCATGCAGGTATTTGTATAATCCCGGGCTCCGGGTTCGGGCAGCGTCCCGGCACATACCACTTCCGCACCACAATCCTGCCGCAAACCGTGATGTTAGAACAGATGCTGGAAATCTTCAAGACCTTCCACCAGAAGTTCACTAAAGAGTTTTCATAAATATAAGGTAAGCTACTAGATATACTAGATTGCTTCACAACCACTGGCACGCGCAAAAAAAAATGCGCGAACTCACTTACGCGAAAAGACATATGGACCTTTGCGCGACTTGACTTTAGCACGAACGGACTGTTGCGCGCATGGACACTTGTGCGAATAGACTTTTGCGCGGACGGACACCCTGTTACATGCAGAACAAACACTAAAAAGTCATAAATCACTGGAAGGTTTAACAAGCTTTGATGCCAACATGCTAGCTCGATAATTCTCCCCATTGTAGGCCCATCCAGCCTCTCCGCAAACACCTTCAAAATGTTGTCGGTGCTTCTCCTCACTCGGGTTATTACTGTTGTCTGCTTTTAGGGTATGGTTATCCCAAAGCTTGCTGGTGTAAAATGTTAGGCCTTAAAAAGAAACCATAAAACCAATCATAAAGCCTTCTCCATATCATAGTTTCTCTCATAAGACATTATAAGAAACCAGGTCAAAGGCCTTAGAAAGGTCCAGGAAACAAGCATACACAGGTGTTTTCCTGTCATTACAAGATTTGACAGTATGCTTCAACGCAAGTATAGCACTTTCAGTAGATAGCACAGCACGGAAACCAAACTGTGTGTCGTGTTACTAGGCAGACAACGAGACAACCCCTCAACGTAGGTGCGACGAAGCCCCGACGTAAGCGCAACGTATTGAACTATTGATTTATGAAAAGAATTCTGAACAACTTAAATTGAAGCTATACGCCGCGCCAGATTATAAAAGATGCGAAGCTTATAATTAAACTGTTATTTCCAGAGATCATTGCGGACCCAGTCACAAAGTGATTTGAAAAACCCATAACCATGGAGAAGTTTTTGGAGACGTTACTTGTTTATTGATTGATCTCTTTGGTTTATTTTAACGCTTTGAGTATTATAAAACATATCACCAGTGGGATATATCCAAGTTGTCATCAACACGACAGAGTTCCTAGGAACTAGTAAAGTCCCTTTTTGCTCTTAGAGCTCTTTCGCACTACGTCCGATCCGAATCCGATCCGAACCCGGTCCGGAGTAATCGTAGAACTATTTCTATGGTAGTTTACGCACTTGATCCAGCGTTCGTCATACAATTTTGTATTGTAGTGTTCTTTCACGGGTACGGATCGGACTTTGATCGGACGTAGTGCGAAACCGCTCTTATCGTGCCATTTGATTCTGAATTTTATAATTCAGAATCAAATGACTCGGAATGAATTGTATTTAGGTATTTCCTATTTAGGTATTTCCTAGAAAGTTTTTATAAAGAATTTACTTGATCACTGCATTCCTTTTGCCATTGGCAAAAGGAAACTGATTTTTTATTTCTTTTATTTATATTTTATCTAATATTTTCTCTATTGTTACGCGCATGCCTAGGTTTCTAATTTGAGTATAATTTATGTAACTGTCCTGGTCAATAATGTGAAGAAAGTAAAATTCAGTATCTACAATATTAATGCTCGCCTAGAGCCTAGGTTACGGCATTAATGACTTGCTATTTAGTACTCATTCACGTTGATTCGCGGGCGCAGTGGCGGGCGCGGTCACGAAATATCAAACATATGGCGTAATATCCAAGTGTTCACGTACACAACGCACGTGCGGTCTAAGTAGCGGGCAAGCTAGCGACTGGCGCGCGCGGCGGGCTCGCGGCAATATCAAACGCGTGAGATGTTTGTGTGTGTTCACGTCGAACTAGCGGCGGAGCGCCCGACTCACTCGCGACGTCAGGTAAGTTCAACCAGTATGAACTTGTCGCTAGAAACGGACTCGCACAAACGCCTGGCGGCAGTGGCGGCCAATGTGAACACGAACTCGGCACGTCTCCGCGCCCGCACCCGCTGCCGCACCCGCGCGTTCCTACGTGAACAAGTACTTTGGCTTGCAATTATATTTATGCGCTTAGTGAAAAACTTTTTTGCAAAAAATAAAACCGACTTCAAAAAAAATCCAAAAACGTGAAAAATAACTTTAGCTTCTGAAGTCGGTGACGTTTGTTTGGTTGATTTAATTTTTTTGTCACCGACTTCAGAAGCTAAAGTTATTTTTCACGTTTTTGGATTTTTTTTGAAGTCAGTTTTATTTTTTGCAAAAAAAGTTTTTATTTTTCACTTTTTAGTGGTTCACATATGTGCTTGGTACACATGGAAAGTGCATTCCGTTACAATTACAACAAGCCCAAACACGACTAGGATACATTGTCTCATTATGGAGTTCCGTGACTCTTGGCTTCATCATCAGATCTGATGGTGGTGGAAGAATGGTTCTTATCAAATGCAAATGCTTCACTTGTTGTAGAAAATACCAAAATTGCTGTACCTTAAGGTGGGTTATATAACATACCTAACTGTCGAAATATGGGTATACTGTACACATCTGCGTACCCCCTCAGAGCATACAGGCGTGATGTTATGATAAGATGTTGTGTAAACAATAAACATCCAAGCGATTGCAGCAATCGCGACAGATTTGCTGTCTATTATTGAAGACTTCCGTTCCATATCTCCGAAGTTCGTGATCAGTTCATGACAATATTTCTATGGGACCAACAAGAGTCGTAATACCAACAAAGCAGACAAGAATTTATTACACTTAGGGCCGGTATTTCAATGTCACCTTAACTTATTGCTTAAGTTAAGTCCTGCGTTTAAGCTGTGTCATTTTTAGAACACAGAAGTGTATTTCAATCCAGATCTTCCTCGCCTTAACTAATCTAGGATAAATCGCAATATTGCAACTTAATAAACAGAAATTATGTCATTTGAGTATGGTTTCTGTTGTCATCCTACTACATTGTTTATTTTTTTCTAGTTTTAAAAAGTTCATTGAGTTGTCTGAGTACCTGCCTACCGTTTTCGCTCTTTCTCTACGATTTTACAACTTGGCAATTACTCAACTCTAAAATGTTTTTTGTTCAGTAACTATATTTTTAGCTCAAGCAGTTAATGCTAATGATGAAGATAAGTTATAGAGTCAGGCGTTACTTTGAGGAAATCCATGGCATTAAATGCTATGAAAAATATTTAGTTTTAATACCGCTATACAAAAATATCCAGGTCTGAAAGCAGGACACAAATCCCACCGTCATGCATATGCACATGCACATATGGGCTCACCCTCCCGCCCTCATGCATATGCACACATACAAAACAAGTGAGAAATAATTAGCATGCCATGCAACCAAACCTTTACTCGACACGTGTTTCGCCTCGAATGAAGTTGAACGAGTTGGAACGCTCGACGAGTCAACAACTCCTGAGGATGCCCCGTGGAGGGGCGAAACACGTGTCGAGTAAAGGTTTGGTTGCATGGCATGCTAATTATTTCTCACTTGTTTTGTATGTGTGCATATGCATGAGGGCGGGAGGGTGGGCCCATATGTGCATGTGCATATGCATGACGGTGGGATTTGTGTCCTGCTTTCAGACCTGGATATTTTTGTATAGCGGTATTAAAACTAAATATTTTTCATAGCATTTAATGCTAATGATGAAGATATTATTAAATTTATCAATTATTCTACGACCCCACGACGTATACGAATTTATAGAACATGAGAGACTTATTAATTTCCAGAAGTGGAATGAAGGTGAATTTTACGACCAATTTCGTTTAACGAAACGTACAGCGTACGTTGTGCTGGAACAGATAAGAGACGAAATCAAATTGCCTACTACGAGGTAATATTTCGCAAGAATGTCTGTACAGACCTCCATTTGGGTACATAGATTCCACACAGCCTTTTTTATCATTTTATAAACTTACAAATATTCTATATGCGGCATAGTCAGAATTAATAACCATAAAGCAACGCTAATCTCAGATCGGAACTTAAGCGACAGAAATCTGTCACTTAGATTAAGGCTAGTTAGGGTGGACTTTATTTGCCGCTTAACTTTAATCCAATATTGAAATACACAAGTCATTATTAAATTTAATCCTGGATCACTTCGAGATAAGTTACTATTGAAATACCGGCCCTTAAAGTACTTACGGGATTATATCCGTGATTTCCTTTAGTTTTTACGAGCACCCGATATTTCGACGCTGTTGCAAGCATCATGATCGCGGGAATACTGAAGAGGTATGCGGAAGTACGTGGAATCCAGTGATAAACCTAATAAAAACTAACATGCGTCTCCATTATAAAGAAAAACCTAACCTACTTTAAAGTGTAGTGAAAAACCGTGAAAGTCTAAAACGAAGAATTTATTAAATCAATACAAAAACAATCATTGTAAACCTACAAGTTCTCATTACTCAATTAGATAGACTTAAGGGGCCGGCGGAGCATGCGTTTTTCATACAAACGTAATACCAAAATAATATGAAAATTAAACATATTCTTAAGGTAGTGTGCATATATTTCGATTGTATTATAGAATATGTATGTTCCCAAATAAATATTTTGAAAAGTCAATGATATAAAGACGAGATATGAGGAATTTAAAATTTCTATAGAAAATTTATTTGTCTCATAACTCTTGTTTATATCAGTGTACATTCAAAATATGTGTTTGGGAACCTATATATTCTGTAATCCAATCAAAATAAATACACACTACCTTAAGAATATGTTTGATTTACAAATTATTTTGGTATTACGTTTGTATGAAATTCGCATGCTCCGCAGGCCTCTTAAAGTACTTACGGGATTATATCCGTGATTTACTTTAGTTTTTACGAGCACTGATATATTCTCGTAAGTACTTTAAGTGTAGTGAAAAACCGTGAAAGTCTAAAACAGTGCATCAATTAGATAGGTATTCAATAAGATTTCTTAGATAAAAGTACCGTAGTATCAATCCCCTGCAAATATTCTGCTGATATGCCTCTTCGGGTGCACTTTGCGTAGGCAGGTGATGATGATGGTTGCTGACTTTTCCCAACTATTTTGAAGCCGGCTTCTAATCTAATCAGATGCAGCTGAATGCCTTTACTCTACCTATTCGACATCCGCAACTCAATAACACACCCCTTGCTAATTGAGGACTGTTGGACTACGAACTACTGACCATATTCGTATAAAACCCATAAATCATTTACTAGAGGATCCCCTTAAGAACGACCTTCACCCATTCGACAACCAGGTGAAAATTAATTTTAACAAATGTTATAAAATATGTTTGTGAACGTGTACCAATAGGGTTGCCGCAAAAAAAATGGTCATGGCTTTAAAGCCTGGCTACCGTTATCTATGACCAGATTTTCACGGGCAACCCTATACTACTCTACTCGCAATAAAATTACCTACATTTTAATATATATTCATCGTGGTAAGCAGATGAGCGCAATTGCCAATAAATATATTTGTAATAATATGTTGATACCGGCTACCAGGTAATAGGGACCAGAAAAAGCTAAGCAACCTATCAACAGCTTATAGCAAATGTTGTATACTTTCGATTAGACTATTACTCGTTTGGCCCAAGTACGAGAAATTTGAAGTTTTTTTTTTTTTATATAATTTTAATTAATGATAGACATGACCATTTTTTTTGCGGCAACCCTATTGGTACACGTTCATAAACATAATTTATTTGTTAAAATGCAATTTTCACCTGGTTGTCAAATGGGTGAAGGTCGTTCTTAAGGGGATCTTAGACCAATAGTTGTTACAAGCGCCGCGGATGCCGCGATTTCGTAGCCACAAACTTGACCCAAGAAATTTAAATAAGTCGTACCATCTATTCGAAAGTAGAAGACAAGTAATAGCAGCCTGTTTACGAATATTCTTTGGTAAACTTTTCGTGGAATGTCTTGAAGATATCCAGCATCTCCTGCAGCAGCGCCGGCTGCGGGAGGATCGTGGTGCGGAAGTGGAACGTGCCGGGCCGCTGTCCGAACCCGGAGCCCGGGACTATGCAGATACCTGCAATGGTGTGGCAAGTGTTACCGTTATCATGCGAAGTGATTTATTTAAAATTCTAAATGCCTTTCAGATTAGTAAACAAGACAGTTTACTAATCTGAAAGGCATTTGTTCTGTCCGTTATTGCGATCATTTTCTAGATTACGCCTGGAAACTTTCTAGTTACGGAGATATTGGGGGTTGAAGTTCTAACTTTTTCACAAGTAACATAACAATATCGGGTGCATTCAGTTTCATTATGTATTATGCCCTGTTAGAGGCCCATGTATCCAGGCTATAACAGTCCTGTTAATGCAGTCTCACCGGCCTCCTCGAGCAGCTTGAAAGCATAGAATGTGTCAGCTGGGTGTCCCTCTGCCTTGGCTGCCTCTATCGCCTTGGGAGGCAGCTCGATGCGTGGAAACGCGTACATTGCACCCTGAGGATACAATAGTAAGCTGATAATATTATCTTCTATAGTTTTAGTGTCCATCACTACATGCGAGTGCGACGTGCTCACCTGAACAAGATTACACTTGAACCCCTGCATGTTCTTGAAGGTCTCGACGACCATCTTGGACCGCTGGTTCAGTGAGTTTAGCTTGTGCGTCTTCTCCTTGCACCACAAGTCGTAAGACGGTTCGCCAGAGACCGGCGTTCGCGCCTGTCAGCAAAAAATTAGGGAGTCGATTGAACTGGGTTGTGAAGGTCAGATAGGCAGTTGTCGCTCCATGTTAAATACTGAAAGCCGACCCCAACATAGTTGGGAAAGGGCTAGGCAGGTGATGATGATGACGTGGTAAATTGATCAGTGCACTCTAAGCGGGAGTGGGAATAAAGGAGTTTCAAATAATAGGGAATATGCATGTATTTTTATCTTCACTTAAATCAATTAATTACACTATTATCAACCCAAGAAAATTATTAAAAGTTAATTTCAACTACTGCTTGTCGCTTAAAAATAATACTAAACTCCTGCAATTTTCTATGACAGTTCAAACGTCCGTGATTGTCGCGACCATACTTTGACGTCATTTATCAAAATCTACCTTTTTTACATCTATTTTTTTGGCCTTAATAAAGTAATTTTACTAATTGTATGTGCTTTATTCAAGCAAAAATTGCGATAACGATATTATAATAAATTCGTAGTGCAACTTTACCTACATTTCAAATAAAAGTAATTTTTTGACATATGAATTTTGATGTCACTTCCGCCGTTATCGAGGACGACGTGTTTTGAGAGTGCGTTCCGTTTCACCAAAAACATGCTACATAAAACAATAAATTGTAAAATAAGTGATGTATTAGAAACTTAAACAAGCGCACCATAATGTTTATAAGCGCCAATATAAGGCATTTTTAATAAATAAAAAGTGTTTTGTATTTCTTGCGTATTCCCCATTATCAAGGCAGTTTCGATATTTGTTCGTTTAAGGTGATGTATCATGTTGACGAATTAACATAAAGATGGTGTAAACTTAAGACAAGGCAGGGCCAAGAGAATTGCCTTGGGGTACTCAGGATCCAGACAGTTTGGCATTAGCCATATTATCCATCTATTTTGACAGTCAAAGTTTTTATCAGATATGTAGTACACTTTTACTCTGTTCTTTTCTTTTACTTTCTTTACTTTTATCAGAACGAGAACAAGTACTGCATCGAATGCTTTGTCAAAATCAAAACCTTACAGTCTCACCATCAAGTCTTTGATGAGTAATGCGATTGTATGATATGGAATTATAATGCTGTCCTTATAAAAAAAAAATCTAACGATGCACGACACGACAGTCTGTCCTATAGTGTTGGGACAGAGCATCACGGAGATGCCCTTGTAGAGGTTGTCTTTCACTTCAGGGTCGAAGTTCACGAGCTCCATCCAGCCGCCGCGCAGCCCGCACTCGCACATGTACCCCTTGCTGATGGACATGAACGACGCCAGCTCGATCTGGTTGTACGGGGGACCCATATCTGACATTACCTAAGAAAATAAATGTTTTAATAGTCAATTTCATTTCGTATTTCGTAAGAATAGGCAGGCCATGCATAGGCAATATGCAGTTAGAGTATTGCAAAATAATGGACATGTATTTTTTGTTTTTGTAAATCAATGAATATTGACAAAGATAAAACATATCAAAACTCGTAAGTGGGGGGAGGGTAGGGGCTCGTGACTTCAGAACTAAAACAGAACGACAAAATAAGGGTCAAATATTTGTTGAAAATCTACCTGACGGACTCAAAAATCCCCACTAGGCTGACATTATTTAACAAGTGGGGATTTCTGAAAAAAAAGTAACAATCCCAACTGGTAGGGATATGTCGGTGGGGATTTCTGGAATAATTCATTATTTATTGTGATAATTTTTATTTTGCTCCCAAATATGTACATGTATTCGTTGGCGTTAGTGTATCGTTTCTGAAGGAGCATACTTTGAAGGTAAGATAAAATAAATTTGGATGAATAATAAACATTTTGTGAATTATTGATCTTTTCCCGTTACTTTCTTACGTACATAAGTTTACTCGTCTGGCCTAACCATCAATGAGCAATATACTTGCCACGTTGCACCTTCCTCATCTACTCCTAACACAGTGTGCTACGTAGTGTTCTGTATTTACGGTGCTGTATTCAAATTCTTTATAATGACCTGTCTGCGCTCACCTTCTTTATGGAGAAGAATTGGCTGTTCTCAGCGTATATGTTGTCCTGGTATACCTCGTCTGCCATCACGAACAGAGTATGTCGCTGAGCAAACTTGATGACCTCTTCAATGTTCTTTTTTGTTAGCACCTAAAATAAACTGACTTCATTCTTACTATATTTTTGCTTCTAGCTAGATTATAGACCAAATTATTAAATCTAATGTAAAATAATTAATTAAAATCTCCGAAAAAGATCCCCACCCGGAGACGTATGCACATGCAAGAATAGCAAAACCGCTCGGGCGCTCGGGCTCCTGAGGATGGGCGAAACACGTATCGAGTACCTACAGGTTTCCGCACAGGCTCTTTCAGACGACTATTATGGCATTGAAATAGGTTTAAGTTCTTAGCAATGGTCAACTTTGCTCAATTTTCATACATTCATTCGAGGGTGGAGGACTCGTGACCTGTCCAGTGGGGTTTCCAGGGTTGATGACGACCAGCCCGCGGACGGCGTACTGCTTGCTCCCTTCTTGGAATGCGCGCTCCAGCTCTGCGGGGTCGAGGCCCCAGTTATTGTCCTCGTCCAGGAAGTAGCCCACCTGGCCCAGTCCGTACTCCGCCAGTGTGGCCGAGTACAGAGGGTACTGCGGGATCGGGATCAGCACACCTGCATGTTATAAATACATGGGGACAAAATGCTACAAAATTGGAAGTACATTCTTAAAAGTAAGATATATGCTAAATGCCGCTGGTAGATAGTAAAGTTATATACCGAGTTATTCAAGAATACTTACGAAAAGAACAGAAAAAGACAAGAAAAGAAAAAAATAAAAGAAACTATGAAATTGGTGTAACTTTTTACGAATAAGCGTGACGGTGTGGATGTGTGAATTCAATATTTCAGTCACAGGAAAACATACAGTATGTTTTGAAGCGGCTAAGCTTTGTCAGCTCTCCGATATTCACCCAGTATTTTCGTCCTATGAGTAAAACTAGCTGAAGGAATAAGCTTATTTCTCTCAACACGTTACAACATTTAATTACTTTCGATAGGCGGGGAAAACAGGACTACAACCAAAATCTACTTACGCGCAAGACCCAGCTAGGTGCTGTCGGTACCACCGGCACCGTTACGATTAAAAATAATTTTGTTTAAGCGTCACTGACGCTGAGACATCACATTGTTTCCATGGAATTTTCTTCTAATAGGCGCGCTCAATAAAACCTACGTTATAAATATCTTTGTCTACTAGAAAACTATTGATCACCAGAGTTTTTCCCGTCGACTCGGTTGCAGAACAGCTGCAGGATGTGCTTGATGCCGCCGGTGGTGCCGGCAGTGAGGCAGACGTCCTGCACGGCCGCCTTGTGTCCATCGCGCCGCTCGATGTACTGCACCACGTGGTTCCGCACCAGCTCGATGCCGCACGGCGCCGAGTACGAGCCTACTGACTGACCACTGAAACATCAAGCATCATCATTCTACTGTGTTTATCGCTATTTATACAGGGTGTAAACAGACTCACCTCGAAGCCGTCAACCAAGAATTCTGTACATTATACTAACTAACTTTATGCAAAAATTATTGCCGAGGAACGACTTTTTTTTGGGGTGAGAAATAAAATTTAAAGATAAAACTCAATGTACCGCACTCAAAACATTGTGCTGGTGGATTGAATAGTGCGGGGGTCGTAGAGGTGGTAAAAATGTTACAATACAAACATATATTTAAAAAAAAGCTTGTGGGAAGTTGGAACTTTGACCCTCAATATCTCCGTACCTAGAAGGTTCCCAGGTATAGTCTAAAACAAAATACAAAAAAGGGAAAAATAACTTTAGCTTCTGAAGTCGGTGACCTTTATTTGATTGATTTAATTTTTTTGTCACCGACTTCAGAAGCTAAAGTTATTTTTCACTTTTTATGTTTTTTTTTTTAAGTCGGTTTTATTTTTTGCAAAAAAAAGTTTTTATTTTTCACTTTTTAGTGGTTCACATGTGCTTGATACACATCGAAAGTGCATACCGTTACAATTGCAACAAGCCCAAACACGACTAGGATACATTGTCTCATTATGGAGTTCAATGACTCTTGGCTTCATCATCAGATCTGATGGTAGAATGGTTCTTATCTGTTTCGTCCCGCGCGGACTATGGAACGCGCTGACTGTCATGGCGGCCGTCACTTTGGTTTGACGTGACCTGTCATCTAGTTGTCATTGATCACTTGTCTTTAAAAATTGCTTGTGAACTCGCCGGCTATTGTTTGTTGGGCGTAATATTGATAAATCCCTTTGAATCCCGTATAAACAGGGACCATTTGGTTGAAATAAATTGACTAAAGCCTCGCCATTGATTTGGGAACCGAGTAATTGTGTATATTTTGTGAACGTTGAAGCACCCACGCGCCCTTTGAGGTTAGGTCGAACCCGTCGCGTGCCGTGTGAACAATTGAACAGACTGGAACTATTGTGTTGTTGTGACCTGCTAACGCGTTGGAACCTGTCGCCAGTTGATAGCCGGTCAGGTTTGAAATCGACTACAAAATCATAACACTATTCACGTACACACACACATACCTACAGACACCCATCAAACCTGGACCTGAATCATGGCCTCGGAGCAGGACTTCACCAGCGCCTAGGTGAGTTGATATATTTATAATTAAAGGGCATCTTGATTGAATTGTCTCCGCGGATCGCGGACATCTCGTCCCAAACTTCCCCTTGGTTTGGGAGCGAACATTGGTAGCAGAGCGTGGTTAAAATTGAAAAAACAACTTACTTAGTGCCTGGTCAATTGGAAGTTTGAACAAGAGCTAATTTGTTATTTGTCAGCCGGGCTCAAGTTGGAACATAATTGTTTGATTGGAATTAATTGCATCATATGTCCCCTTGTCGATTGTACTTGCAGTGTGAAATATTGTATTGTGTATTGGACACATGTGTGATTGAAATTATTGTTGTCATTTAATTGTAACTTGATATTAATTGATATTTACTGATATTGAGTGGTATTTGTTGGTTAACTAGAGGTTTATGTAAATTGTTCTAGGTTCTAATTGAGATTTATTTATGGGTTATTTGTTGAAACAGTTTATTGATTTGATTTGTTTGATTTGTTTCTTTTTGACATACAGTGTTATTGTTGAATTTGGTTGCAATGGCCTCACTGAAGGCTGTAAAGGAGGCGGCCGCTGGTTTGGTCTCACAACTAAGATGGTTCACCTCAGCTGCGGCCACGGTTGAGCGCTTGGATTTGGAGGAGATCACACTTGCTCGGTCCGAACAATTGGATGTAAGACTCGGTGATGTGGATAAGTTGTTCACCCGGTTCAACGAGTTTGTTGTTGATTTGGAATTGGAAGCTTGGGGCCAGGCAGCTCGAGATAAGGTCGTTGCCGACTACGACCAGATTTTGGAATTGGGGGACGCAGTCAGTCAGCGAGCCCGGGAGATTTTGAGGAGCCGAGCGCCTGACCAGGTCAAGCCGGAGACCTCGGTTGTTTCAGGCCCCGGTCTATTGAGTAGGCTTCCCACGTTGGAACTTCCACACTTTGATGGTCGCTTGGACCACTGGCTGAGTTTCCTAAACCAATTTGAGAGTCTGGTTGACTCCCGCTCGGACCTCGGACCCGCCCAAAAGTTGGCCTACCTATTGTCGGTCCTGGATGGTGAGGCCCGAGCCTTGGTGCAGCACTTGCCTGTGACGGACTCCGCCTACCCTACCGCTATGGAACTCCTATCCCGACGGTATCAGAATAAGCGCTGCTTGGCTGATGTTCACATCGGCCAGATTTTGGGGTTACCGGCCATTGAGAACACGTCGGCGTTGCGCACTAATCTGCTGAACCCGTTGGTTTCAGCAACCAACGCTTTGCGACGTTTGGAGTTGCCGGTGGACCATTGGTCCTACTTGTTGGTGCACATTGTACTGCAGTTGCTCCCCGCGGACTTGAGGTCCCGCTTCGAGCAGAGGTATGGTGGGGACAGTGCCACCCACCTTCCCCCCTTTGACGACCTCATCAAATTTTTGGAGGATGAGTGTCGCCTTTTGGACAACACTTGTGGCGCAATGGGGTCGCGCCCACCACCTTCTCGGCCAAGAGACCAGGGACGGACTAGGGCTAAGGGGCCGGTTGATAGTCGCCCCGCCCCCCGTTTTGCGGGCACCCAGAATAGTCCTGATTGCGTTTTTTGTAAGGCCACGGGGCATAGCATGGCAAGTTGCACGGCTTTTTTGGAGTTGCACGTTAGTGCCCGCCGCCGAATTGCCAACGCACGCCGCCTATGCTTCTCTTGTTTGGGGGCTCACTTTCACCGGGACTGCCCCAAGCCCCGCCCGTGTGGAATTTGTGAAGGGGCTCATCTTGAGATTTTGTGCGCCAACGCGAACCGCTCTGGCAGATCAGCTTCTGATGAGGGTTCGCGCAGGGGGGGGTACCACGGAGACGAGCACCGGGCCTCTGGTACGCCGGTCGAGAACCGGGTAGAGGCCCGCAATTTTGATGGCTGCACTCCACCCCCCGCGCAAGTTGAACGGGAGCCGCGCGCGCGCCAGTTGGTCTCCCCTCGTAATGGTAAACGGGAGCCGCGTGCGCGCCATTTGGCCTCCCCTCGTATGAACAATTGTACGGCGGCTGCTGGGCAACAATGGCCAGATCAGCACCGCTACCTTTCACCTCCGCTGGCGGAACGCCCCCGGTTGGAGTCGCGCCCTCCGCCATTCAGGCATCCGGTGGGATATGCCCTTCCAGCGATGGCGAGCGGCCCGGGACACCGCGCGGACGAAGCATTTGAGTGCTACCCTCGTCGTGAACGACGGCAGCCTGGATGCGGCGATCAGTCGCCGCCCAGGCATTGTTAGAAAATTGGCGTCTGCCCCGCTACAGGCCCCCTGGGTGACTCTGTTGTGGTCCGTGCTATTTTGGACACGGCGTCCAGAGTTGCCTTTTGTCGTCTTGGTTAGCGGGTTAAGTGGGCCTGAAGGTGAATGACCTTTCAGGCAAGTTTCGAGGATGGTTGGCCTCGAACGCCAGTCTTGATGTCGGTCCTTTTGCCCGGGCTTGAGGTGCTCGCTGTTGGGACAAAGGACCCTCCGTTTGATTTGTTTGTTGAACAGATACAGCTCCCTCGACAATTGTTGAACGTTACCTCGTGGATCAGGCGTCTTGGTCACAATTCTAGGAATCCAGGGGACAAGCGCCTATCACCGATTCTCTCTCCTCAAGAGCAACAGGAGTCACTCCTCATTGGGTCCGCTCTGTGCAGGCTGGGCACTTTGAAAAGGAGATCGAGATCTTGAAGTCTGGCAGGGTTAAGCTCGGGAGCTGTGAGTAAGTTGAGCCCCTTCTTGGATAATGCGGGTCTTTTGCTTGTTGGAGGACGGTTGAGGCACTCTAGCCTTCCTATGGGACTCGTCACCCCCCTTATTGCCCAAAGAGGGCCATTTGATTTGATTTGTTGGTGACCGATCGTCACATTGGGAACTCGCATGCCGGTTGCAATGCGCTGTTGGCCATTCTAAAATTGTCAAGGCTTACTTGTGTATGTGTCTGTCTGTCAATGAAGGCAGTGCACTTGGAACTGTTAACCTCCCTCTCGACAGAGGCCTTTGTAGCGACCTTGGATAGATTTGTCTCGCCTAGGGTTACCTTCTTTGATCAGTTTGATTGCGGTACCAACTACAAGGGTACAAGTAACTATTTGAAGGAAGTATACGCCTTCCTTAATGAGAGCCAGGTTGACATTGGTAACAAATTGGCTCGCCGAGGAGTCACTTGGTTGTTTGACTCACCAGCCCGCCCCCATTGGGGGGGTATTTTGAGACTGCCAATTGATTAGCGGACGGGTAGGCCCGTCCGGGGGGGGTAGATGTTTCGTCCCGCGCGGACTATGGAACGCGCTGACTGTCATGGCGGCCGTCACTTTGGTTTGACGTGACCTGTCATCTAGTTGTCATTGATCACTTGTCTTTAAAAATTGCTTGTGAACTCGCCGGCTATTGTTTGTTGGGCGTAATATTGATAAATCCCTTTGAATCCCGTATAAACAGGGACCATTTGGTTGAAATAAATTGACTAAAGCCTCGCCATTGATTTGGGAACCGAGTAATTGTGTATATTTTGTGAACGTTGAAGCACCCACGCGCCCTTTGAGGTTAGGTCGAACCCGTCGCGTGCCGTGTGAACAATTGAACAGACTGGAACTATTGTGTTGTTGTGACCTGCTAACGCGTTGGAACCTGTCGCCAGTTGATAGCCGGTCAGGTTTGAAATCGACTACAAAATCATAACACTATTCACGTACACACACACATACCTACAGACACCCATCAAACCTGGACCTGAATCATGGCCTCGGAGCAGGACTTCACCAGCGCCTAGGTGAGTTGATATATTTATAATTAAAGGGCATCTTGATTGAATTGTCTCCGCGGATCGCGGACATCTCGTCCCAAACTTCCCCTTGGTTTGGGAGCGAACATATCAGAAGCTCAGAAGATCATCCCAATTTATTTGGTGACGACGCATCATGTCATGATCTCCGCATACTTTTTACCATCTTGATAGTCCGCACCTTGTTTCTAGCTATATCATCTTTCACGTATATAGGCTTGTGTACTGAATAAAAAAACGAATTAGTCCGCCAGTTCGATTATCAAAAAACATTTAAGTAACCCGTATTTTTTCTTTTGTTACGTAAGCCAAAATTGACGAAGATACATCGATTTTAAAATTGTCAATACGTCACGCCGTGGTATTATTTTTATTGCGTTCTAACGTCACGAGCACCACTCCCAAGTTTTTATGTGTTTTATCTTTGTCAATATTCATTGATTTACAAAAACAAAAAATACGTATCCATTATTTAATTTTTCGAATACTTTAATTGACGGACTAATTTGCAATTTATTGATGGTGGAAACAAGCCTATTGTTCGATTACGAGTATCATTCACACTCAAAACTTACTTCACGACATTGTCCTCGGGTTTTTTATGTACAATCATCATTCTCCCGCCATTATTCCAACTGTTACATCGGACCTACTAGAACATTCGAGAACTTATTAGTGTTCTGCGCAACATGTCTTCTTCCACACTTATCTATTACTCGACGTCACCTCAGCAGGCACCTCGACCTCCTTTCTTGCCACATCCGACTTCACACAGTCCATACATCGTTTCTTTGATCGTACATATCGTGACGTTATGGCCCAGAGGTTGAGCCCTCGCCTCTCATATACGCGGCTAGTGTGGAAGTTATATTTTTTTTCTTTATTAATGTCACGTGGACGAATGTCGCGGGAACAGCAAGTAATTAATTAAAGTTTGAAATCGCTAACCCGCCTTGAGCAAGCGTGGTGATCAAGACAAAGACATTACGTAGGATATACGGTGAGCCAATGTCCTTGCCTTCCTGTAAGACCTCCTGATGATGATTCCTTTGTCGAGGAACAGTAATTAAATAGGCTGGTATTGTATTATTAAGTTAATTTTAATATGATTTGAGAACATTTCTCAGACGTTGTGTTTTGTGACACATCTTAAAGTAGTAACGTCTCAGTTTATCGTAATAGACTGCTGTATCTGTAACAGCACGGGGTATTCGATTAGCTCTAATAGAACACTGACTACATAAGTACATACACACAATCGCCTACTATCGCTTTGGCTCTCTCCTTTACGTCCGCTGGGTATTTGTCCGAGTCAAGCAGTTCTTTTTGAAGCACACAGGCACAAACCTGCGGGAAAACATAGGTACAGATGGGGAGGCGAACCTACAAAGAGCTTGGAAGGTTTTCATATGAAGCCTGGCCGGCCTAACTTACGACGTTTTTTTTGTTTTCTAAACCTACATTAATCGACAGCCGATCGATAGCAGGTATCAATACAAACAAGTTTTGAATGAGACAAAATCATCTTCTAAAGGTGCGTCCAGACCTGGCGAATGCGCCGCTCGCGAGCCGCTTGCGACCTTGGCGCGTGCGTTTCATGTTCGTACGCAACCCCTGCACCGTCCGCGCGCCGCTCGCGCGAAACCTACGCGCCGTACTCGAGCGGCGCAGAAGGTGCGCGCGTGCCGCCCGCGATCCGCGAAGCAAATTCACAACAGAGGCTCATAGTTCACGCGTAGGTATGTGTGCACGGTCTGCGCGCGGGTTGCACGCGCGCCCAAATCGGGCCTTGCTAGGGCACACCAAACGTAGGCTGTAACCGCACGCGAGCAACACGCGTGCAGTTCGCAAGCGACTCCCGAGCGGTGCATTCACCAGGTCTGGACGCACGTTAAAGCGTCAGGTTGCCGAGATACAAGTTACAAGCTATCAAAGTTAGAGTCGAATAGATTCTAACTTTGACAGCTTGTATCTTATTCTGGAGCTTGGTGTACCTGCCTGCCCACTATAAACAATTAACGGTGAACGTGATCATATGTGTTTATGGTACCTGTCTGATGAACGTCATGGGCGGCTGCTCCATGGCTTGCGCATCTCCAAGGTTTGCATTAATCACCCTCTTGAATGGTTTCGAAACACCCTGTGAAAATACAACTACCTACGTCTGTATTTACCCAAGGACTAGGCGAAAAAATAGATGTTTAAGTAATTCAAAACAGTCCAAAATGGAACAACATAGACTAAACATGCACGGAATTCATTGTAGCATGTCCCTTAAAACCCTGTATATCTTTTCAAGCAAGTGGGTTGCGTAAAAATTGTATGCCAACTTTCATGACGCGGCCAATGTTGTCCAAGTCTTAAGCATATATACCAAACCCACCTTCGCAAGCTCCTTCTTGATCGCTACGGCTCTCACGGCGAGGGGACCAAGGATCGCATACTTCATCTCCACAAGGTTAGGGTACAGATTTTGCATGGTGATTGCTTTTCCTTTTTTCTTGTTCGTACCAGTGCATATTGACCTGTGCAGACATGGAGTGTTAATCACAGGACGACCCGGGAGGCGCCACATAGCTTGGTCACAACAAACCACACCACCACCACAACTACAACAGCAACCAACAAGCTGCGTGGTCCTTAATCATGTAACATTTTGTTCCAGCTGCACTAAATTTTACTCAATACTCCATATTAATAATTATATTAATATAAATCATTTGACGATTAGAAAGGTGGCTGGTTCAGACTGGATGTGGAGGGCGGAGAACAGGGCGTTGAGGCGCAGCTTGGGTGAGACCTGTATCTCGCAGAGGACTGCGATAAGCTAACTGTTTGAAACGAATCAACTATCATTTTTATTTAAGCCAAACATAGTTATTGGTGAATTATCATATCCTAAACAGTTGGATTCTGTCAATTTTGACGGATAATGACTTAAAGCATAGATTAGACTACCTTTCACTTGAAGTTCGTAAATAATCTTTTTCTTTGTTCTTGGTCATTGAGAAACTGTTGGCAGGTGGAAGTGTGGAACCTCAACTATCTCGCACGTTTTAAATAGGTACTCGTATGACTTAGCAGTGTAAGTTTAGTATAAATATTTTCAGTACATCACTTTTCATTTCATTTTCATTTACTGACCCCAACACTGCCACAAGCCATGATCCAAAAAGGTGTCTATCACATTTCGTGTGAGACTCCTTACGTTTTCTGCGCCGTTTGCCTCTTTTGTTCGTTCGTTCGTCTCGAGCACGACTGCGTAGCGTGGGGAACTAGGTTCAATTTCCAGGTCATCTGACCTGGAAATTGAACCTAGTTGCAGTCAAGTGTTACTTGATTTTTCCATTAGAAAATTCTCAGTAGCCTAGAATTTGCAAGATGGCGGTGTGATGCCCTCTTGCCTCGGAAAGCTGTTGGTCTTGCGCCTGGTGTGTCTCCGATTGTGTCGGATGTCCGTCCCAACGGAAAATAAGAGTGTAGGAATAGAGGGTAAGAGGGTAGTTTAGATGACGAGTACTTGTGTACGTGTGCACTATTTTGTAGCCCAGCTCTTGCAACAACAATCATAATGGTTTAAAGAGTGTGCATGGAGTTTCTTGCCCGTTCTTCTCCACTACGCTAGGGAATGGGCAACTACAGTACTTTACAGTTTTTATGTTTTGTGACTGGGACTTTGTTTGTTTCGACAGTTCAATAGTGCCTGTAACTGGCCTACTTGAAATAAATGCTTTGATTTTAAGGGGCCGGCGGAGCATGCGTCTTTCATACAAACGTAATACCAAAATAATTTTAAATCAAACATATTCATACGGTAGTGTGTATTTATTTTGATTGAATTACAGAATATCTAGGTTCCCAAATATATATTTTGAATGGAAACTGATTTAAACAAGAGATATGAGAAAAATAAGTTTTCTATAGAAATTTTAAATTCCTCATAACTCTTGTCTTAATCAGTGTCCATTCAAAATGTATATTTGGGAACCTAGATATTCTGCAATCCAATCGAAATAAATACACACTACCTTAAGAATATGTTTGATTTACAAATTATTTTGGTATTACGTTTGTATGAAAGACGCATGCTCCGCCGGCCCCTTAATTTTTGATTATAATTGGCTCCTTCGATGGTGGCTAGTCTCCGCTTCGCCCTGTGGACGACATTCGATCAGTAAGACTAAATGTGTAGTGGCTACCGAAGTGCGACAGTATCTTTCTAATATTACGAGAGGTACTGTGCAACTTTTACGAGCATTGTATAGTTGTATAGTATCTAATTGAAATTATTTTCTACTAGTTGTTTCACTTAGGTATCATCCAAATAAAGTCAGCTGCAGCATACAACTTATAGTAATTATACACTTATAGTGATTATACACTCTGTGTGATTTAAGTATCATGACAACTTCAATCACTGAAAACTTTTTTACAAAAAATAAACCCGACTTCTGAGAAAACAAAAAAAGTGAAAAATAAGAAAAAAAGCTTCAGAAGTCGGTGACAACAAAACTAAATCAATCAAACAAAGGTCACCGACTTCTGAAGCTTTTTTTCTTATTTTTCACTTTTTTGTTTTCTCAGACATCGGGTTTATTTTTTGTAAAAAAGTTGAAATGGACACTTCCTTTGATTTCACACAGTCTTACCAACAAACTATTCCTTACAGTATTTTGATCCTTTATCTCGCTCAGAAAAAATAGGATGTTTTTTTTCTCAAGGCAACGGCATCGGTGTGGCACCGGGATCGTTTCTTGGCTTAGACAGAATTAAAAAAAAACTACTTATGACTATTTTTTCTGAGCGACTAGGGGGGGATTTCCCTAGTCGCTGGATAGAGCTGAACTTGGTAAGTTACTGCTAGGAACGGAACGTCACATCATTTCACTTGGTTATATTCGGAAGTGTGTTTGGAAGCTTAAGCAAACGATAGTGTCAGTCAACGAGCGATTGTATATAGTAGGTAGTCTTACACAGAATGAGCGTATGTGGCGCAAAGTTTTTTTTCCAAGCGTTTTGACTTTGGCACTCTGGCGTAGTCAATTCAACGCCATCTACAGAGTTCTTGGAAACTATGTTTTTTTATACTCAAATGAAAACCTCTCGTTACGGCTATGGTTTCTATCACAACCTCCTTCTCCCACAGTTTCCTTCCTTATGCCTACCTATAGTTTCGAATTTTACCAAATATGCAATCGAAAAGCAGCAGCTGATTCATCGTTATCATCATTTCAGCCGAAAGATGTCTACTGCTGGACATAGGCTTCTTCCAAGTGTCGCCACATTGACCGGTCCCGTGCGACTCGTATCCAGCGGATCCCCGCAATCTTCACCAGGTCATCGGTCTATCTAGTGGGAGGTCTTCCAACACAACGCAGATGATTATTTAATATGATTTTCAGGCGGTCTGAAAATACTTGGTCAGAACGGTATCTCCCGTAGTATAAAGCTCAATGTGCCATAATAGGGTTGTGTTCCTTCCTCTGGCAATCGAGGACCGACTTGTAACGACTGTGTAGTAGATAACAGTAGGAGTACCACTACAGGCGTGGAATATTTTAATAAAAGAGTGACGTATTTCATTATTACTTTATTTTTACACAATATCTTCAACTAACCTCAGACGATTGTCTAACAACTATAATAGTCCCGATATAAAAATAATTCCTCTCCTTATCCGTAACATTGTAATATATTTATAATATTGACACCTTTTTACACTTTATCAATTCAAATTCTTTAGTCATTATAACGTGATGTTTATATTCACAGAGTCGTTTTATATAGCGTAAAGTACATATTTATAATGTTTCCAATAAATACAATATATAGAACATTACAATTTGGCCTATCAAAATGTACATCACAATCAGAACGTTGTATTTACAATATTAGAAGTTTTGTAATTTAAACAAAGTGATGACAAAAATATTTCATAATTAAAACAACAGAAACATTATCTCACACATTTATGGCAAATCGTCAGAGTTCCACAAAATTCTAATATTTTATATGATTAATAGACAATTATAAAACACAACATAGTTATTTTACATAGTCTTAAACCGAAATAAATAAATTATTCTCTAATATAGTGTATTGCTTATTGTCAAATCAATTAAAAAGCCTATAACTGGCGCTCTGGGCCGTTACCAACAACAATTCCTAGTTCCTTATTTATGTACTAATTATTCATTTATTACTAAGTCAACATCATTTATACAGATATTAGGAATATAGTATAGTTCGGGCCTGAAACGCTTAGCGCAACCAAATATTACTTAGGTCCAAATACAGCTAGGATGAAACTTTAGTCTTTAGTCTCAAACGAATGGAATGTACAAGTCCTACGCTACCTTTAGAAATCTCTTCATATAATAACATACGTATCACGCTATGATATGGTTTATTTAGATTTAAAATAATATATTTTAGCACAAAATATATAGAAAAGTAACAGATAACTTAAACGGAAAATACTGACATATAAGTACAACCAGAACTAGCTGGGCTTACTACAATAATCTTTGTATAGAAGATAAACAGAAATATAACGATAGATAAAGTAATATAAATATGTATTGGAATGTCTCGCAGTAGAAAATATGAAAATAAATTATTAGCTAAAACTAGAAGGACGGATAGAATCGGGAAAAAGTAAAAATATACTTAAAGAGAAGCGAGCATACACGCAGGCGATCGCTCGCGCGTCTGATACAAGTGAGAGTAACGCGCGACTGCGCAGTCACCTCGATGTGTCTACACGAAAACAAATACAAAACACTTAGTATTATATCATTTACAGTTATTTTTACCTTTTACTTGTAAATGAATGATTTTGCTAAAAATATCTGGGCAATTCGTGTTAGTTTTTAAACGAGACGCATCGTAAAATGTGGCCGTTTAACTGTCCGGGTGAAGTTCACCCAAAAGTCAAGACTTATTTCACTAAAGATTCGGGTAGATGGTAGTAGAGATAGCCGGGGAGTAGCGTGAGGCCCGCCCGGAGCGGGCGCGGCGCGCGCTAGCAGGCGGCGTCCTCGCGCACCAGCGCCGCCGTGTCGCGACCCGTGTCCGCCGCCGGGTCCAGCGCCCGTGCCCCGCCCGCGCCCGCGCCCGCGCCTCCGCCGCCCCGTGCCCCCGCACCGCGCGTCTCCGTCGACGACGGCGAGATCACGGCGGACACCACCTTCTCTTTCAACTCGTCGGGTACTTCGTAGATGCCGGCTGTGGGTGTAAAGGTACATTGTTAAACCGTGTTCTAATTGCAAACCCGAATAAAGGTCGATGTTGATGTGACGGGTCGTAGGACACTCACGTATAGGCGGCTCGGGCTCGCCCGCGGCGACGGCCCGGGTGACGGCGTCGTACATGGGGTTGCTGAAGTCGCGTCCCTTGCGCGGCGCCTCCTCTAGCGTGTAGGCGGGCTCGCCGGCCGCGCCCCCCACGCCGCCGAACTCCACGTTGGAGCCCTGCCGGAACGACACGCTCTGTGACGATGCCAGGCTGCTCAGACCGCCGCCCTTACCGCTGGAAGAAGGAAATGCTAGAGTCAGAACTATTGTTACTAAATTGTACCAGAATATTGATCACGTATCGAAACCACATAAATCACTAACGTCCTGTACCTATGGGTTCTCGCTGCAACGTGATTTTTACCCGTCCATGGCGAAGCAAAAAGGAGGGTTATGATTTTTACTCGACAGCGGCGAAGCAAAAAGGAGGGTAATTTTGACCGGTATGTAAGCATGTTCATCTGTTCCCTAATAACTTAAACTGAAGCATCGTGATCGTCCGCTAGTTAAATGCTATGTGACGTCAGTTAAAATACAATTAAATATATAACGTGTAAGTTGTTTATTTATTACGACACATATTTAATGGTTTGTAGGTACCTACATAATAATTTCAGACGAGAATATTTTCTTGTTTCATACTTTTTAGAGTGTGATTTTTCAGCAGTCGGGTTTTAGTTTTTGTTTTGAACTTATTTTTAAGGAACAGACAGTTTTTTTGAAAAGTATCTACTTACTGCATTATAATATGAGTGGAGAAGTAATATAGTAACAGAAAGCAACCAATAGGTACTACACGATCAACGATGTTTACTTAGATCCTAACGTGAAAACTGAGCTTTGTTTTTACGAAATGTGTGAAGTAAAAACAATGTGTACTCACAACGGCCTCTTCCTGATGACGAACCAGGCGGCGGCGCCGGCCAGCGCCAGCAGCAGCACCAGCAGCAGCGGCACCAGCACAGCAGCGGCTGTAGCGGCGCGCGCAGCCGTGGCCGCCGCCTGCGCCGCGCACAGCGGCGGCTGCAGCGGCGCGCGGCACACGCAGCGCAGTGCGCCCGCCTCGTCCTCCGCGCACGTGCCGCCGTTCTCGCACGGACACACGCGCGGCAGCGGCCGGGGTGCTTCCACCGCTAACGGGAAACACACATTACTCATCCGACTGAATGGTACCGACGATTGAACCTTGATGTATACCTTCAGATCGGTGCCACTTTTGTAAAGAATGTTTTTTTTTTTGAGCAGGAGAACTTTATGTTGAAAGATAACACGGAAAAATATTTATAAAAATCCAGGAAATTGACTTCATTTCACTGAAAATTTTATTTACACTTACGAGGCCAAATAAAGCCAATTTCATGAATATTAAAATTTATCTGTGTTTTTTATCAATTTATAGTTCTCCGTTTACGTATGATTCATAAAAGCTGTCAATTCACTATTTATAACATTATGTCCGTATAGTTCTACCGTTCAGTTCTACAAGGGTATCAAGACAGTTGCGCGAAAGACACTTGCGTGAACCCATTTGCGCGAAAAGACCAATGCGCAAATGGACTTCGACTTAATGACCACAGAGGAATAAATGAATATGAATATGAGGTTTACTCTGTGGAGTAAACATAACATCACGCCTTAAATTACTTGAAGGCAGATTTTTTTTTTATTTTTCCGTCATGGATGTCGTTTTCATGGTTTTTGTGAAAAAGAAAACCAAAAATTTTCCTAGGCGCCATCTTGGATTTTCTTTTTGACACCATTTTTGTAATAGGCGACCCCAAAAACCATGAAAACGACACCCATGACTGAAAAACCTGAAATTGTCCTGGGCGCCATCTTGTATTTTCTTTTTGACCCCGTTTTTGTAATCGGCGACCCCAAAAACCATGAAAAAGACACCCATGACGGAAAACCCCAAAAATTTTCCTGAGCGCCATCTTGGATTTCCTTTTTGACCCCGTTTTCATAATCGGCGACCCCAAAAACCATGAAAACAACACCCATGACGGAAAAACCTATAATTTTCCTGGGCGCCATCTTGGATTTTCGTTTTGACCCCATTTTCGTAATTAACGACCCTAAAAACCATGAAAACGACACCCATGACATAAAAACCTAAAATTTTCCTGGGCGCCATCTTGGATTTTGTTTTTGACCTCATTTTCGTAATCAGCGACCCCAAAAACCATGAAAATGATAGGTAAGAATACTAAACTTACACTCCACTGGTAAACAGGGGAGTATAATAACAGGGTAGAGTCAGCCGGTCTAGTTGTCGAGGACTTATGGCCAAGAATTCCAATATAAAAGTTGTGCAACATACCTGCGTCGCACTGCAGCTCCTGCGTGATGCGCTTGGGCGGCTGCTGCTGGTCGGGACACAGACAGCGCCGGCCGGCCGGCACGCCCAGGCACAGGTGCGAGCACGGCGCGCGCGAGCACTCCGAGCGCGACGTCACGTTGTAGCGCCGCGGGTGGTACACTGCAACACGACACATGCGGTAACAACACACACACAACCCTCTCCGATCCGAATCGATTATGATTCCTGTTCGACAATCTGGTTTTTTAACCGAGAAAGCCATGGTGAAAGATGAACACCTGTGGAAGATAAAGTATTGTCATGAGACAACTCACCTTTTACGGCCGATGGATTGACTAGATCTTTGGATATAACGAATGGCACTCCTCTTCCGAACTTGTCTTGTCTCACAAGTTCTCCCGTGTCCCTGGTGACCCAGTACAGCGAGGACTCAAAGACATCGAGCGACAGTGGATGCTTCAGCAGATCTCCTTTCAGAATCACCTTCCTGTTAGAACCATCGTGCCTCATCATCTCAATAGTATTCAGCTTGGTGTCAGCCCAGTATATGGAGTGGTCCATCAGATGATCGATCGCCAAGCCAGTAGGATGTCTGATGTTCTCAGTGACTATCGGTCTTCTCTTCGAGCCGTCCATCCAGGCTATCTCGATCTTAGGTGCGGAGCCGGCGTCTGCCCAGAACATCCTTCCCATTTGTGGGTCGAGGACCAGCGACGTGGGGCTCTCGATTCCGGCTGAGACAAGTGCCCTTCGGTATCTTCCGTCGATTCTCGCCACCATGACGCGTCCTCGTGGCTTAGAGCCCGTCCTGTCAGTTTCTGTCCAATATAGATTGTCTCCTAGATAGTCTACGGCTAAGGCGGTTGGTTTCGAGTTGCCCTTCATGTTGAGGTCCTGAGCGAACCCACTCTTGACTTGTCCGTTGAGAGCATTGATCATGTACGACCGTTTGATGGTTTTGTCGTAGCTGTCTGCCCAGAAGATCATCTCGTGTTTCGGATCGTAGTCGATGGCTTCTATTCTCTTTTCTGCTGTAATGACGTCAAATTCTTCGTTCTTGTCTTGGGCAAAGGCGTGTATTTCTGGTCCATTGGCGAATAGTAGAACAACTTCATCATCTACCACTTTGCATACGCCTGAGAGGTTGTCGGCCAGTCTGTAATGGATGGAGGTATTATTTATAAGTTAAATTTAATTAGTCATTTGATAATGACAATGTTAACCTTTTCGACGTCATTGTCACATATACGCGACAAGCAAGCGCGTGCCCTGTACGCCAAACGACACAAATATGTGACAAAATAGTAGATGAAATTGTGGCTTCGCGTGGAGGGCACGCGCGTGCGTTTATGCTGTGGCGGTCAAAAGGTTAAACAAATAATTATGCTACTTTTTCAATGATAAAAATGGTGACATACTTGAATCCTTCTCTGCAGTCGCAGCTGTAGCTTCCATTCAGGTTGTTACAGATCTGCGAGCAGTGATGCGTGCCGGCCGCGCACTCGTCTACATCGACGCACTTCTTCTTGTCGACCGGCGAGATGATCCATCCTTGGAAGCATGTGCAGATGTAGCCGCCCGCACCGCCAACTACCGTCAGGTTTGTGCAGAAGTGTTCGCAACCACCTGAGGGGAAACATTGGTGTCACAGAAGGAGGAGCAGGGAACGAAAGCACATTTTAAAATCAAGTTGCTAACACGATAATGGTACTGATTCTGTTGTACACAAACTCAACTTAATTTAGGCTATTGCTATATTTTACTTTAAGGCAGTGCGAGAAAAGGACGGCTATAGCTATGAACTAAGTTAGAGATGTCAAACTACGAGTAGTTTATGTCTTGCGCTTCACCGTGGTTTTAGTCGACATGTTTTTACGTGCACCCTTTTTTTGTATGGAAATATTAGTTCCAATTAAATTTGACAGCTCTAAATTATATCCGTCTCTTTCTCGTTTTATTAGAGAGAAAAAGATAGCAATAGCATAAATTAAGTTTAATTTGTGCACAACAGAATCGACACCATTGTTATGTAATGTGTAACATTCAAGTTTACAACATGGTATCGCTTCTGTTTTAAACTTCATTTCGCAAGCCTTTTTCTGTTATCAATATTCCAGGCTAGGCTGGTACTGAGAAATTTCTCAACATAAACCCATAGTCACTCATGTTTGAACTGTGATTAATCTCAACTTAGCAGTCACACTTTATTAAAATCATGTATTTTCAATGCATACGGTAACGAAAAAAGGACACCACGAATGTTTCAAAATTCCCAGAAGTTATGAACGGTTTATGTTACCTTTGTCAAGATGCTCGCAGGTGTGCGTGTGGTGGCAGCCGAGCTCGTCGGAGGCATCGCCGCAGTCGTCCGCGAAGTCGCAGAGCTGTGCGCGCTCGGCGCAGTGCCGGTTGGCGCACTGGAACTGCGTGTAGGGGTCGCACGGCTTCACGCGCGCCGCGCACAGCGTCATGTTGTTCTCGTCCGACCCGTCGCCGCAGTTGTCCACGCCGTCACACACTTGGTATCTGGGAGACAAAAGATAGATCTTGTTGACCTATTTTCTAAAAGCGAATGGCCCTTTTTCAAATTAGTCTTCCAGAAATAAGATTTTGGACTTGGAAAGCTGTTTTATTATGGCTACAAGAGTAGAGCCTTTTTACACCAATTCATTAAAAAAATCACAATTTCAAATCAGTGCAAATATTTTATACGAATAACACAAGCGCTCCTCCCAATTCTAAAAAACTATATAATGAACATTCTATTGTAAATATTAGCGGTTTTTTTCTTACCTCGGCACACATCTGTGGTTATCGCAGTGGAACCGTCTCAGTGTATCGCAGTTGAAGTTGGTACAGATAGACGAGGCCTCGTCTGACCCATCGCCGCAGTCATCAGTGCCGTCACACAGGTCTGACTGCGAGACACACAGGTTGTTCGCGCATTGGAATCTGTAATAATATCAAACTTGTTAGTAAGATATTATGTCACAAGTACTGTGCACACGTACATGTTAATGGAGTAATGTTTACCTGCTTTCAGGACAGTATCGGCCGCCAGGGTACCGTGGTGGACATCCGATTTCATCTGACAAGTCTCTACAATCCCTGTCGCCATCACATCTAAAGTACGCCGCAATGCAGTGTCCAGATTTACACTGGAAGGTTCCGTTCTTGCACTTGAAGCCACCACAGTCAGCCTCGTCCGTGTTGTCTCCGCAGTCGTCCTCGTGGTCACAACGCCATCTCGATGAGATACACTTTCCGTTACCGCACTTGAATTCTGATTCAGAACATTCTCTGTACTTGTGCTGGCAAACAGTTTCCGATTCGTCGCTTCCATCTCCACAGTCGTCGGTAAAGTCACAGAGCCATTGTTTCGGTATACAACGCTTATTGTCGCATGTGAAGTCAGTTTCCGCATTGCATGAAGGACAGTTCTCCGGTAATTCATCTGATCCGTCTCTGCAGTCGTCTTTGCCGTCACAGAACAACCATTTTGGAATGCACCTGTAGTTTGCCTGTCCTGGACACCTCCTCCACCCTGTCGTACAGTTCTTCTGTCTGCACATGTACGCTGGCTCATCAGAGTCATCACCGCAGTCGTTATCGAAGTCGCACATCCACAGTTTCGGGATGCATCGCCCGTTCTTGCAGGCGAACTCAGTGTCGGGGTTACAAGGTCTGTTGTGACACATTATGGGGTCTTCGTCGCTGTTATCTTTACAGTCTGTGTCGCCGTCGCACTTCCAGCTGTCGAGTATGCACCTGCCACTGCCCTTGCACTTGAACTCGAGGAGAGGACACTCGTGAGCACACTCGGCCTCGTCACTTCCGTCTCCGCAGTCATCAGTGCCGTCACAGATGGTGGCAGCCGGTGTGCAGTTGGTATTCTTGCATTGGAATGACCCAGCTCTACAATGCCGGACTGGACACGTTTCAGGCTCATCGGAACCGTCCATGCAGTCTTTCTCGCCGTCACACTTCCAGAACCACGGAATGCACTTCTCGTCACGACCGTTACATCTATGTTGTCCATCAGTACAGTTAGCAATGCAAGTCTTCATGTCTCGTGCTAAGTAGAACTGGTTCGGACAAGCACACTTGTATGTAGTAGCTCCTTCTTCTCCGTAACCCTCGATGTTCAAATAGCTGGATGCGTGGGGCGGTGCAATCAGACAGAGATGAGAACATCCTCCATTGTTATCACCACAAGGGTTGGGGTAGGATAGCTGCCTCAATGGATGTACCACATGGATATCATAAGGCCTATGTGTAGTGTTTCTAAGAATCATCAAATTTTCTCCAGAATGCTTATGTGCTTTGCTAATAGCTTTGAGGTTCCAGTCGGTCCAGAAGATCTCATCGTCGAAAAGACTGAGCGCAAAGACGTGAGGAACTTTAGCGCCAGATAATACAACATGCCTGTGCTTACCTTCCAAGTCGGCAGAGCCAATGTAGTCCAAATGTGCATCAGCCCAGTATATTCTGTCAGTGAAGTAGTCTATCGTCAGAGCATTTGGCCAGGCGATATCATCTTCCCAGTTCAGAATTGAAGTGAAATTGGAACCATCCATCCCCAATTTGCCAATGTAAGCTTGTAGGTGCCATGAAGTGAAGTACAGGTAACCTGTTCCTGGGTGTACGACAATTGCTCGAGGATCTGTAACGCCAGTCTTTAAGGTCTTTCTTCTAGTACCATCCAATTCCGACACATCCAAGTTCTTGGAATGTCTGTCAAGCCAGTACAGTTTCCTTCCAATCCAATCAATTGCTATACCTTCAAGACCGTGAGAGTCGTGTCTGATTACCACTTCTTTAACGGGATTGGGATCTGTGTAGTTCGACCTGTAGATGGTCTTAGCGGATACATCAGCGAAATACATCCTCTGTTCTTTAAAGTCGAAGTCGATGGCAACGACGTTCATCAAGTCTTGGTGCATCAGGTTGTACAAACTGGCGTCAGTCGACATGTTCCTGACATAGTATTTGTTTGTGAATATGATCCAGGCGGAAGTGTTATCCTTTCGTTTACAAGTGTGTTCATCAGGTTCTCGTTCGTAATATTGGTCGTTACATTTACAGTAGTAAGATCCAGGGGTATTTGAGCAGTACTGTGAGCAAACTCCAGGCGTTTCTATACATTCGTCTATATCTGCGCAAGCTTTACCATCTGCGAGAAGCTTGTAGCCTTGGTTACATTCGCAGTAGTAGCTAGTTGGTGTGTCGATACATTTGTGGCCACATTGATTGACTTCCGTTTCCAACTTGGCACATTCATCGTAGTTACAATGAGGAGGTTCATCGGAGTCGTCGGAACAGTCTGACTCCTTGTTGCAGACCAGTCTGTTGTCAATGCATTGATCGTTGTTACACTTAAACTGTCCCGCAGGACATGTCTTATTCTCTTTAACACACCCGACCTCGTCAGAATGGTCACCACAATCATCTTCGCCGTCACATCTAAAGTGATTTCTAATACATTTGAAGTTTTGACACTTGAACTCTTGGTCGGTACATTGCTTGTATTGAGTGTTACAACGCTTTCCTTCATCGGAGCCGTCGCCGCAGTCGTTGTCGTGGTCGCACACCCAGCCCACGTTGATACAGCGACCGTTGTTACATAGGAATTGGTCTTCAGAGCACGGAGTAGGAGTTGCGCAGTGGTGGATGGTGGAGTTCTCATCAGCTCCGTCAATACAGTCTGGATCGCCATCGCAGATCCATTTCTTCGGAATACATTGTGCTCGTTGCCAGAATTTGTTTTCTTCACAAGTGTATTCTGTTTCAGCATCACACTTGCGCTCATTGCATTGGTGACGATCATCTTCGTCGCTGTTATCCAAGCAGTCATTGTCCCCATCGCAAATATAGATTCTCGGTATGCAATTGCCATTGTCACATGTGAAGAGGTCTCCAAAGCATGTGCGTCCTTCTGAGCGGCAGTATTCTGGAGGTTCGTCGGCACCATCACCGCAATCGTCGTCACCATCGCAGTACCAGGTGGCAGGAATACATCGGTGGTTGGGACAACGGAAGCTGTTTTGCGGGCACGTTCTTTGCGCGCAATGTAGCGGATCCTCATCAGAATTGTCGCCACAGTCATTATCTCCATCACAGAGCCAATAAGGTTCAACACAAATATTTGTCTTCTCGCATTTCAGATGATTTGTCGGGCAAGTTGTGTTCATCGGGCAACGTTCGTGTGTTTCGTCCGATGTGATGTTGTCTTTACAATCGTTGATACCGTTACAGACTTGCGTCATAGGTATGCAACGAGAGTTGAGGCAAGTAAACTCTCCGTCAGCGCATGGTGGATATACGCAGCCTTCTTCGTCAGATCCATCTTTGCAATCATTCTCATGGTCACACTTCCAAGACTGGAAGATGCACCTACCATTGTTACAACGGAACTCGCTGGGCGAGCACGAGTGGTACGTGCAGTAGTTCTTGTCTTCATCAGAACCGTCGCCACAGTCATCATCACCATCACACGACCACATCTTGCTGATGCATTTACCGTTAGCACAGAAGAACTTGCTAGCGTCGCAGGTGATGTTCTTAGCAACACACATTCTTCCTTCGTTCACCAGTTTGGTGTTATCATCGCACTTGCACTCGACCGTGTTGTTGGGTGCAGGGTGACAGCTCTGCGCGCAGCCTCCGTTGCTGATCTTGCACGGGTTCACCTGACACTTCTGTCTGCTCGGACTATATATGTGGATGTCACGAGGCGAATCTTCCAAACGCTTTACCATCTCGATCATGTTCGCGCCGGTGTGCTTCTCTGCTCTGTACACACCTCGAAGCTGAAGATCTGTCCAATAGATGTAGTTACCGAAAACAGTGATGGCAAATGGATAGATAGTTGCGCTTATGAGTACTTCCCTGTCAGTACCGTCCAGTTTAGATCGTTCAATTTTTTCTCTGACTGCATCAGTCCAGTACAACATGTTCTCATCGAAGTCAATAGTCAAACCACTAGGCTGTGACAAGTCTTTATCAATGATAGCCTTCTTTAAAGATCCTGCCATGGTTGTTCTGTAGATTTTACCAGAAGTTCCGAATCTACCCCAGTCTGTGTAGTACAGGGTTCCGTTGCAAGGATCAACAACAATAGCTCTTGGTCGTTCCACTCTCGCGATCATTACAAGTTCTGAGCCATCAAGGTTCATGGCATAAATGGAGTTGTTTGAGCTGTCCGTCCAGTAAACCTTCTTCTGCGTCCAGTCGTAAGATATACCTTCAGGGTTGATGCCCTTGCTGATGATGTTCTGAATCGTGGTAGGGTCTGGGTTGTTAGCGGACATCCAGCCTATCCTAGCCCACGGCCTGATCTGTGTGAAGAACAACTTATTATCGGCGTAGTCGAACTCTACACCTACGACATTCGTAAGGTTTACTACAGGTTTGAACGGTACTCCAGTGGACTTCGGGTCCAAGTTAATAGCCCGGATCTCAGTCCTCGTAGTAAATACCAAGTATTCGTCAACCACATCACATTTTTTAGGATTTGTGGCAGAGATCTGTCCAGTAGCGCACTCACACCGGTGTGTGTAGCCTTTGTTAGCTTCCGGTGGGTAACTGAAGCAAAGTTGGTCACATCCACCGTTACCTAGCTTTCTGCAAGGGTTGTTTTCGTCCGTAGGTTGATTATTTACGTCGAATATAACAATATCTCTAAGCTTAGGCAGGTTTATCCTAACTTTCTCCGGCATCGACATATTGCCGGGTAACTTGGATGCTTTGTAGATAGTTTGCAAATTTCGATCAACCCAGTAGACGCTGCCAGTGTGTATTGCAACTCCCATCGGGTTCGGTAGGTTCGACCTGATCAGTTGTCTGTTACCTCCGTTGAAGGAAATCTTTTGGATCTGGTCAAGTTTGGAGTCAACCCAGTAGACGTCATGTGTCAACATATCGATGGTCAAATCTCTTGGGTTTGATATACCGGAGCTCACGACAGTCTGCCAGTTGCTACCATCTAAGAACGCCTTACCAATTCTTGGATACTGACCATAATCAATCCAGTACAATAGTCTCTTAATGGGATTCACAGCGAGCTCTCTTGGAGCATCCATTGTAGTTTTGACCAAAACCTTTCTGTTTGAGCCATCCAGCCAGCACATTTCTACGTAATTTTCGTGCGGGAAGACGTTGGTGAAGTAAAGGTTTCCGGCTACCCAATCCACGGCTAGTCCCCGGATGCCATTGCTGCCGATACCATCCTTAACTATGTGCTGAAGTTCTGTACCATTAGGTCTGATGCGGAAGATACCGTTCCATTGTCCGCGGTTGAATTCTACCCAGTAGATATAGTTTTCAGCGAAGTGCACGTCTACATGGAGAATGTGGTGTCCCACGCCAGTGACAGGAACCATAGCCTCGGCGCTGGAGTCGATGCTGTATCCTCTGATGAGGTCCAGCTGTGACACGACTGCGAAGGTCTTGTACGGCACGCAATTAATTTCATTCTCCTTCTTGTAGCCGACGGAACACGAGCAGATGCGAGACCCACCGTCACCAGGGATACAGATCTGTTCGCAGCCTCCGTTGTTCTGAGAACAAGGATGGTGGACCATCTTTCTCTTCTGGAATATAGTAAATGATTTTAAGTCACTCTCGTTGTCTAATACAGTTTTGACGTTATCTCCGTTGGGTAGGTCTGCCTTGATGATCTTTTCATGCTGAGGATCCAAGACGTATAGTCTTGAGTCGAGTACGGCGATGACTTTGGGGTAAGAGATGGCATTTCCCTCAGACAGTAAAGTTTTCCTGTCATTGCCTTCAGTGTTGACGCTATTGACGCTGGGCGGGAACTGGGTACTGAAGTAGATGACCTTCTTCTCCACGTCGATTGTGACGGCTTCTGGTCTCTCGACAATGTCCACCAGAATGATGGGGTTGGTACCGTCCATGTTAGCTTTACCGATCTTCCCTGGAACTCCGAAACCGCCTTCGTCGGACCAGTACATTTTTCTGTAACAAAAAAGAGCTAATATTAAAATTTGTTTCCAATCAAGCGTTTGGGTTAGGTCTTTGGTAAATTTCCAAGACGAAAATAGGACAAATAAAAGACAAAAAAAAATGCAAGCTTACCCTTCGGTCGGATCCAAACAAATTCCTTTAGGTTTAGCAACAGAAGTCTTGCTGCCATCATTAGCCATCACGATAGACCGGTACTTCACTTTGCCGTCGACCCTGACTAGCTCAATGTTACTGGCAACCCTGTTTGCCATGTACAAGTTCCTTCCGAGCCAGTCAAAGGCAATAGAAGAAGGTGCTCCAACAATTCCGGTGTCTGATCCGAAGAACTCAACCTTATTGCCACCGCCATAAGGCATACTGTAGATTGTGCAGTTTTCATCGTCATCACTGTCGCCCGTTATGGATTGGAGCCAGTACAGCATGTGACCTTGACGATCGTAGTCTAATTGTACTCCACCTGAAACACAGAACACGAAGTTTTATAATCTGAAAATCACAACAATTTGGGAGTTTAGAAAACAAGGAGCATTCAAGGTAATCTTACCTTGAATGCCAACGATAGGAGCAAGTTGTCCAGCTCGACCGGAGCCATCCATCGATAAGTCAATGACTTGGCTTCCCTTCAACACCATCAGATATGCACTTTCCTCTGAAAATATAGAGCACAGCATTACTTCAAAAGTTCCATTAAACAGCACTAAATTCTCGTCTCTTTGGTAAATGTTGCACTTACCTTCCACACATTTGCCATCTGGTAACAGTTTGAAACCAGGTTTGCACATACAGGTGTATCCGATAGTCTTGTTCGGACTCAGAAGACACAGATGCTGGCACGTATCCTTCTTGCAAGGAGACGTGTACATCGGCTGGAGCGACGGATGATGCACGTGGATGGACAGAGGCTGCGATATCAAGTGGGAGACTACGGTCTGGTTGGTTCCCTTAAACTTGTGAGCTGATAAAACCCTGTTCAGCTGACGATCTGTCCAGTACAACGTATCCTCAAATAACGTCAATGAATGAGGGTGAAGTAGATAGTGACTGCCAGCCAAGACTTGCTGCCGGCCCGTACCGTTATAGTAACAGAAGTCGATGAAATCCAACTTGGAATCAGCGAAGTAAACTCTCTGCGTGGCCGTATCTAATGTCAGACCGTTAGGCCAGTAGATCTTTGTGGTGATGATAGCTAATCTCTGTGTGCCGTCCATGCCTACTCTCTCGATGCGAGGGTTCTCTCCCCAGTCGGTCCAGAACAGCCACCTTGCGTTCGGTGCTGGATCCAGACACATACCTCTCGGCTGCGTGATGTTACCGCTCAACAAAGCTGTTCTAGATGTTCCGTCTTCTTTTGCTACCTCGATGGTGTTCAGTTTGCTGTCTAACCAGTAAATGTTTCCTCCAACCCAGTCGTACGCTAGCCCCTCGACGAGGTCCAGTCCGGTGGAGATGATGACCTGTGGCTCACTGCCGCGGTCTAACCGAGAGATCTTCTTCAGTTTCATGTCAGACCAGAATATTGTGCCAGTGTGCATGTTCGAGGCTGTCGCAACTACGTTCTCGACGTTTATTGGAACCCTTTCGAGACCTTGTTCGTTAAGATCCGCTACAAGTATGGAGTGTCTGTTGGAGATGATGAGGAAGGCACTGGAGTGGTTGTTAGCTTTGCAGGTGTGGTTATTGATAGTAAGTAGGTAGCCATCCATGCAGGAGCATACGTAGGATCCCTTGGTGTTGGTGCAGGTTTGTGAGCAGAGGCCGGGAGGGTCGCATTCATTGATGTCCTTGCAGTTGGAGCCATCGACGTCCAACTCCTCGCCAGGAGGACAGAGGCACAATGGTCCATTTGGAGTTTGCTTGCACCCGTTAGAACAAAGACCATCTTGGTGTTCACATTCAGCGAAGTCACAGCTTGCACCTGCAAGATAACATTATATAAATATTGCACTTAACTTACTTGCAATATTGTACTAAAATGACGAGAAGGTTTTAAATGCTGAACTGTACGTTACCTTCGTCGGCCCCATTAGGACAATCAAACTTGGTGTCACAAACTTGCGTGATGTTGACACACCGGCCGGTGACTCCGGGACATTGCCACTGGTGAGCGGGGCACCTGGATTACGAAAACAATAATGCACATGACATTCAAGCAACATTTTATTTTTAATCTTGTTCTTCTTGTCGTATCGATGTACTACTTTATTAAATGGTTTGGGCCCAGTAGGTGGCCACATCACGTATTGCGTATATATAGATGCTCTGTGGGCCACATTTTACGCACACATTTATTTTTAATGCATGACATTGATTACAGTTTTGTACTTTATGGTTTGTTTATTGATCTCAAGTCAATCTTTGATGGAAAGAGGATTGATTAAAGACTGGTGAATAATTATGCAAATCAAAAACATACTTTGGACATAATTTATCAAATGATGGTTTGCTAAAAAGACTTTTGAAAACCAGAGGTCAATTTGGACGTAAAAATCACCAAACGATAGTATTAAACGCCCAGCCGCCAATTCGTAGTGTTTTAGTTGAGGACAAGAAGCACTCCTCAAAGTAAGTTCGGAACACTATGGAGTGGTAGTGAGAGTGAGCAGCTACAGACCTGAAGGGCGGCGGCTTGCAGGCGTGCTGCAGACCCTCGTCGGAGCCGTCGCCGCAGTCGTCGTGTCCGTCGCACACGTAGGCCTTGAACACGCAGCGCCCGTTAGTGCAGCGGTAGTAGTTGTGTGCGCACGACACCGCGCCGCACGAGGCCGGCTCGTCCGACAGGTCCTCGCAGTCCGGCGTGCCGTCACAGTACCACGTGCTGGGGATGCAGATCCCGGACGAGCGGCACTGGAACTGCTTGTCGGGCTGGCACTGGTGCGGCGCCAGCGAGGGGCACCCGGCCTCGTCACTGCCGTCGTTGCAGTCTGGGATGCCGTCGCACTTGTAGGCTTCCTAAGCAACACAGGGATTCATGTTAATATCATCATCTTTGTACTATGTTGGGCTCAAGTTCTAGTTTAGCTTCAGCTGATTACCAGTATTTTATATGGTGGATCTGGTTATTTTGTCTTCCCCAAGCTACTGGGAAACACTGGTAATCCTGGTAGTCAGACTTTCGAGTTTCTGACAGTAAGATATCACGCTAATCTGTGATATTAGTAGCTACGTCGTCTAAATTACTTTAGAAGGTGAGGCTATCAAAAATACGCAGCAGTAGAAGCTAGACAATGGCCTACTGCACGCACCTGCACACACTGCTTGAGGTCGGCGCACTTGAACTGGCTGGCGAGGCAGGAGACGGGCGGACAGTCGGCCTCGTCCTGCTTGTCGAAGCAGTCGTCGTCTCCGTCGCACACCCACGACGCCGGGATGCAGTGCCCCGTGCGGGGACACGTGAACTGCAACGCAAATATGCCATGTTTACACACGCGAAGAGGAAACTCACTGTTTAAGAGAAATAATGTGCTTCTAATTAAGCCTGTCGATTCCGAATTTGATTCGAGCGAATTCTCAGTTCAGACAAATTAAATTTTACTTAAGTAATTTGACATTGTAAATATTGTTTAGAGTTAACATAAGTATGAGTATCCAGTGTAAACAGAGCAGTTAATGGATTTAGAGATAACAACAAACCTGGAAATAAGCACAAGTCTTCTCCGCACAATGTGACCCCTCATCGGAGCCGTCTCCACAATCGTTCTCGGAGTCGCACTTCCATGTGTTGGGCACACAGCGTCCGTTGTCGCACTGGAACTGCGACGACGAACACGTCACGTTGACGCAGCCTGTCTCGTCAGAGAAGTCGCCGCAGTCGTTCTCCGAGTCGCATTTGAAAGTCGCAGGAATACAACGACCCGATTTGCACATGAATTCTGAAGCACTGCATGTCGTTTCTGAAGTTAATAAGATATTTTTAATTTGGTATTTTCTAGGATTTACTCAAGATTTCAATCTAAATTGTCCACTCATTTGGACAAAACTAGCCTAATGAAATAGTAGATGTGCCAACGACCATACAGCCTATAGACGCCTAATACACGATCTAACGCACGAAAACTATTCTGTCAACTCGCTGAGGTACGAGGTACGCGAGTGGGACGGGGTACTGCGTTCTGATTGGCCAATTCAAGGTCATTGCATTTCACTAGGGATGCGACAGTTTTAAATCAAACAAGAAAGTATCGATATTTTCTACTGTAGATATAATAAAATATGTTTTTACATACATATTGTATTGTGTTAAATTACCTTCTTTATTCTAATTACGATTGAATCATGTAGGTAAAATATCTGAACTTATATGAACTTAGTAGGCGGCGACGGTTTTTCATAGGGATAAAACAATCTTCGGTAAAATGACGTGAACGTAAAACACTAAAAGTAGATGGGATCCAGTTCTCTCGGTTGGTTGCAATTATCCATTTATTTTTTAAATCAGGATCGTGTGGGTATCTAAAACTAATCAATTAAAGTTTAACAATTTATCAGATGTACCTATCTGTTGTAATTTTTAATTATTAAAAAAATATTTTTTGCATAAATAAATAGTTATAGGTTTTTGTTTGCTTTATCGACCACAGAGGTGGTCGTACGATTTGGAACATCACTAATTATGTTTACGTAACATCGAGGAAAAGAGATAGCGAAAAAAGTACTTACAAAAGAAAGGGACGCAATCATAAAAGACATCAAGCATGACCAGTATAAAATGAACTCCGATAAATATTGACAGAAAATTAATCTAATTTAGATTATGGAACTTTTAAATTACCGATGAAATGTGATACCGTCTTTCAGGAAACTTGAAGTCCGGCTTTCTTTATCACACCAACGTATTATACACGGGGCCATATTATGACTATTTTCTCGATTTTTTAAAGGAGTAATGCGGAAGTGTTTGCGGCTCACAGAAGTGGTCGAAACTAATTCGAACTCGGTGAGCGACGACGGCTATAAGATTTATACCCCTTATGTGTTGACAGATATCGGTCGCCTGTTATTAGGAGTCTATAGGCTGTATGGTCGTTGAGATGTGCTAAGGACAACACTACGCTCGAATAAGTACGAAAATTCACGTACTTTGTTGTACTATATTTGTGTATGCAAACTGTTTTTTTTATATCCCATAACTCTAGGGTATGATTGAGACCATATCAAAGAATCAACTGGCATATATATATGAAGTATGTTTCAATCATCCTATTTTTTTTTCATTTTTATACGAAACAATTCAGCAAAGTCACGATTATTAACGACTCGAATGGCGTAGTGGTAGTGAGGCTGCCTTAAGTTCTTAGGGTCCTGGGTTCGAATCCCGGTAGGAACAAATGTTTGTGTGATGAGCATGGACATTTGTTTCCGAGTCATGGATGTTAGTATGTATAATAAGTATGTATTTACAATCAAAAAACTATAAATGTAGTATATCAACTATCTGGTGTCCACGACACAAGCCTTGCTTAGTGTGGCACTAAATAGCGCTGTGTGTTAGTGTTCAGCGATATTTATTTATTTATTAACGTAAAACACCCTTACGTGAAATTGACAACGCATTTTCTAAGGTTTTAGGTTAGAATTAAAATTCAACGAAACTCAGATACCTAGACACATCGAGGGTCTATTTTGTACGGTAAGCAAACAACCTTGCAAAAGTAAAGATTCGTCTAACTGATCACAATTTTTGACCTAGTTTAATTATGATTGTAGATATCTCCGAAACTATGCATTTTTGGACCACCTATTTTAGGAGTTTGAGAATTATTTTTACCTACAGAATATAACCACTACTACAACTAGAGTTATGGGATATAAAAAAACAGGTTGTATAGTTTATCTTTAGTATCATCAAAGCATAAAATAATGAAATAGATCTACTCACTGGTACAATTCTGTTCCTCATCGCTGTTATCCAAACAATCATCATCACCATCGCACACCCAGCTCTTGGGAATGCACCTCTGGTTGTTACACGTGAAGTCCCAGGAATGAGGACACGCCTGCACAGGAGGCTCGGAGTTCGGGTCGGCGATACAACTGGTACCATCAGCAGCCAACTTCTCTCCGTAAGGACACCCACACTTCACTGTCAGCAACTCCGTGTTGTTCCTCGGCACGGCAAAGCACAGCTTCTGGCAGTTCCCATTATCCCTCGAACACGGCTGCATAGGATCTATCCTCTGAATCTCCTCACTGTACACTTTGACACCGTATAATCTATTCGTTTGTGGCTCCCGAACCATGATATCCTCTTGTTCACCAGTAAGTTTGTGTAGTCTTACAATGGCGTCTAACCTCCAGTCAGTGATGTACATGAACTCTTTGTGGATGACGATGGAGAATGGATGTCTGATGAGCCTGGAGTTCACAGTCTTGACGTCAGTACCGTCGAGTTTAGAATGTTGAACGTGGTCGAGCAAGGCGTCACACCAGTATAGTCTGTCTGCATCGAAGTCTATGGACAAGCCGTTCGGCCAGCCAAGAGTCACGTTCTCAAACACCAGCAGGCTGGTACCGTCGGTGTATGCGCGGCTGATGTTAGCAGGCCGGTCCCACTCCGAGAAGAAGATGAACCCTTTGTTGGGGTGTACTACAATAGCTCGCGGTCTCTTCAGGTCCTTCAGTAAAGTTCTCTTGTAAGCTACATTTCTTGTGGACAAAACGTTCAGTGTTCCTTTTCTGGAATCAATATAGTACAGGTTCTTTGATGCCCAGTCTACTGCTAATCCTTCGACTCCTTCGTTCTGTGACGCCAGAACGATTTCCTTGGTCGTTCCGTTCCTATGTACCCTGTATATGACATCTTGTAAAACATCTGAGTAGTAGATATGCTCATCTCGAGCGTCAAAGTCTAGACCTACAAATCTGGCGCGTTTCGACACGACCGGTAGGATAGCGTCACTGAACCCTTCAATAACCGGGTTTAATACTTTTCCTTTGATAAACCTCTGCTGGGAATACATAAGGAATTCTTTGACGAGATCACAGTTTCTTAAGTCAGTTTCTAGTCGGTATCCGATGTTGCAGGCGCAGCGGTAGCCGAGCCCGCCATTCTGCAGCGCGGTCACGATGCACATCTGAGAACAGCCGCCATTGTTGGTGCCGCACGGGTTGTTGACCGAGGTCTGCTTGAGCGAGTGTATCACAGTGATAGCCTTCGGTTCTCTGATGTCCTTCATCTTGTAGATGGCCTGTATACTGGAAGGTCCCTCGTATTTGTTGACGGAGCTGATTCCTTGCTTGGTGTTGTCTGACCAGTAGACGCGGTCCTCTATAAGCGCTAGTCTCGACGGGCTGGGGACCTGCTGCCCTCTGAGCACTAAGAACCGATGGTTTCCATCATAGTCCACCGTCTCTATGTAGTCCAGGAGCGAGTCGCACCAGAACACTCTTCTGGCGATGATGTCCACTGCGATGCCGGATGCTTTGTATGCTGCTTCGGAAACTATTGACTTTGCGTGTGTTCCGTCCATGTTTGCTCTGATGATCTGTAACAAGTTACGACTAGGTTGATGAAAAATCCTTCTGGTTCTTATAAAACGATGTTTGTTTGTTGGTTTTATTTTTATTGTTTTTTTTAAATTACATTTTTATTCATTTTTGTTACCAACGAACTAAGAGTATCTCCAAATGCTTACCTGACTACTATCAGCAACAAACATCAATCCCAGCGTGGGATCGAGCGCCAGATCAGCAGGGTTAGTTAGGTTGGAGCCGAGCACGACAGCATGCCAGCGACCGTCCAGCTCGAAGACGTCGATCTTCTGTCCGATAGCATCCGCCACGTACAGCTTGTCTCCCACCCAGTCCACTGCCAGCGCTACGGGCGCCCACGAGCCCGCCACGGTGATGTCGGTGCCGGTGTAGCTGGTCACGCCGGCTGGCACGCTCAGCTGCTGCGAGTGGATCTGGAACAGAAGAGTATGACGTTTAGTATCATGTTTAAAACAAAGGAAAGTTACACACACACAAGGTTCTCAAGGTTTAGCAAATAAATGTTTTCTCTATCTGTGTAAAATTTGTATAAATATTTTCACATTGCTTTTGCTGGAAATTTTCTGCAGTACTTTACATGGCAGTACTTTTGATTTTTTACGGCCAACACTGTCCCATTTCCGAGCGAATTTCCCCCCGATTAACCTTCCACGTATTATTTTTCTGCGTCACTATGTTCTTACCATATATGTATATAATATGACGGTTTAAACTAAAACTAATAGGCATTCGCAAAAATATAGTAATTGGCATTCTTGCCTATTAGTTTTGGTTTCAACGTCTACTTTCATCTCACCTTCCTAGTCTTAAGATCAGACCAGAACAGCAGGTTCTTTCTGTAGTGATAGTCGAGTCCGGCGGCCTGCGTGGCGTTGGCGACGTGTACAGGCGCGCGACCGTGCAGGTCCATGCGCAGTACGGCCGACGCGTGCGCCAGCAGCAGCGACGGCGCCGATGACGTCACGCCCGCGCAGCGCCCGTTCTCCGCCAGCGTGTAGCCCGGCGCACACGCGCACTTGTACGCTGCGGGCAGAGAGGCGGTTAATACTTTACCGGGATTTGAGGATAACATGGAAAAGCTATCTACGAGTATGGTCAACTTTAAGGGTAGTAAATAATCAGCTGTACCATTAAAAATGTTTAACCAACCACAAATTGGTCAGGTTGGTTTCTACATCTGGTCAAACCAGAAGTAATCATTCCACTAATCGAGCAGTGGAGTGGCAAATGATATCACTTTTGTTTTTACATGTTAATTTTACCATGTTTGATTACTGACAGAGCCGTGTGCTGCAAAGTGAAGTGAGTGAACTGCGTTTTGGGGCCTATAGTTTTCGTTGAAAAAGTCCTGCCTCATTTTCAGCAACGATTTGTGACTGTGGATACTTACAGCCAGGCGTATTGACGCACAGCTGATGGCAGAATCCCCACTCTTTGCACTCGTCGCGGTCTACGCAGGTTCGGTTGTCGGACGCGAGCATGAGCCCGGCGGCGCACGCGCAGGCTCCACCCGAAGGTGACGCCACGCACTTGTACTCACACTCCAGGGCTGGGCAGGACGCCGTTGCTGTGGAACAACGAGTTATGGTTTACATTAAAATACAAAGTAAAGGAGGCAAGCTGGGAAAAACACAATTCGTCGAATTAACATTCTAAGTCTAAAGGTGCGACTAGGTTGCGCTCGAATGATGTTGGCGCTTCAAATCGATTGAGTTGAATCATATTCATAGATCGAATCGACCATCGTATGGACTGGTCGACGTTGATCGATCGCTGTTCGGTTGCACTTAAGCCTGCTTTTCTTTTGATCTACCAATCATAGAAGGCCAAAGTATAACATGAGATATGATGTAACCATTTTCATCATCAAACTCCGAACATTAAACTGTAGTGACTTACATAATTATGGAAACATTATCACCACCACGTTGTTAAATAAATCCACAATGAGCATTAAATTTTCTCTGAAGACATTTAATCTTTTTGCATTTAGAGCTGGAGGCAATAAAGAAAATTACATTCGTACCGGTTTTGGTTATAAACAGTGATTTCTCGGCGGATTAGCCTAAGAATGAGCTCGTATGTAGTCACGACACATGTTCTGTAACACCGTCACGTGCTCGCGATATTTTCGCTGCATATTTCGAGGTGTTGAGTGGAATGTGGAGGATGTAATTGAGTAACTTTATAATTTATGGATTATTTCTTTTTGGATTATATATTTGTGCTTAAATTATGTTTTATTACAGATAGAATAACTCCAAAAAACAAATAATTATACAGGGTGAATTTAAATAAATGCGACAAAATGAAATGGGAGCTTCAGTTACAGTAACATAGTAATTATAAACTGTTTTTTCTACTATCTAAATCGTTAAAAAAAATTACGTGATTATCGTTTTCAAAAGGTCCATTGATGTTATTATCTTTATTTAAGTACGAATTATCGGTATTCCCGTTCATAGCGGTCATTTACCTAATTTAGCCTAGTTTCTAATGTAAGTATCGCGCGACGTTGCCAAACCGCGCATGTGCGCCAGCGCTGACATCCCTTCCCGGCGACCGCGTGCCGCCCACTACCCTTCCTTCGTTCATTACAATTTTACATTTGATATTTTATACATTTTCTTGACAACACGTATTATTGTATATTTAAATTTGTCGCATCTATTCAATTTCACCCTGTAGTTGTCAGGAGAGATTGGAACAAGAGACCGTGTCGTACCGATCCCAAGTGACTGTTACAATATTTACAGTATTATCGACGTACTAACGTATTCCCAAATCAGTGCTACGTATTGAGAGAGTACAACCTGGTCTGGTGTTTATAAATGCCTAAGTTTCTAGGCAATGTGAGATTATTCAAGCGCAACAGGCTTGACATCTAGAACAAAGCCAAAATACTCACAGCAAGCAGTTTCTTCATCAGCATTATCCTCACAATCCTTCTTCCCGTCGCAGAGCTGTGACCTGGCAATGCACTTGTGCGTGCCGCCCGCCCCCCCCTTGGGGCAGAGGTACTTGTTGTCGGGGCAGGCGATGGCGGTGCAGTTGGCCTCGTCGGACCCGTCCGAGCAGTCCTTGAACCCGTCGCAGTGGTACGTCGCGGGGATGCAGAGCGCGTTGCTGCAGCGGAACTGTCCGATGTGGCAGGGGGGGAAACCTGGAAGATGGGGATGGTTTCTTGTTAAAAAAAGAGCTTTATTATCTAATAGCGTGTCCTTTCCATTCGTGGCTTGAAGTGAACGTTTTGGTGAAACCAAATATTCTACTCTTTGGTGAAACTAAAACAACTATCAATATTTGACAGTTGTTGATGGCGGCAAGACGGCAATTTATTGGCGTTTTTGGTGTTTTTTCACAAATAATTGCGATAGCCGCTAAATTAGAATAAAATAAATAATGTAAAAAAATCCTATCGAAGTAAGTACCTAACGCAAATTTTGCATGACATCACGATACCCAAAAATGAGACGGATTGTCCAGTACCATAAGCCCGTATATATAGATGCTCTGTGACCATAAGATTGCTATTGGTCAGCTGGCAATTAGCTGGCACTGACAAGTATGTCAAACTCGCACTGATCTTGTTGTTTGAAAAGGTTGCTATCGAGTTGCTGCTCTCAGAGCCACAATCTGGGTAAGTAGACAAGGTGACAGACTCAAGCTCAATGAAATTTAAAAGTAGTAAGAAGAATAGAACGGCCATTGGGAAAAATTCTGATCTCGAAACTATTCGATTTCAACACACGAATGCTATCTCCTACCGAAAAGCGGCGTATGACACTTGGCAAACAGACCGGTTACAAAGTAGTAACAAAAAGCAGATAACGCTTTCTTCTTCGTCTTGTCCCGTATTTCGATGGTACTTTATTAGAATATGTTTGACTCACTGCAATGCGCTTCATCCGAGTTGTCCCCGCAGTCGTCCTTGTGGTCGCACTTGACGGCCGAGTCTACGCACTTGTTGCCGGCCGCGCACCGGAACTGATCCAGGCGACACGACAGTGGCGTCCCCGGGCAGTCCTGCTCGTCGCGTCCTGTTCTACAGTCTAAGTACCTGGGAGAATACAGAGAATTGGATTGTAATTATACTGCTGTGTGATTTTATTATAGGGTTAGCGTATTCTTGAGTCAGGAGTCGATAACACGAATTGGCTTCAGGTAACGTGGAATAGAAAGATAGATACCAGGAAAGCTATTTTAAGTTAAAAGATTCATAATAAATTCCTCGCATACAAATTAAAAAAATTACGCACCATTAGCACATGTATTGGTCGATGTTCTTCTGAATCAAAGACCTTAGAGACGAAACCAGGAACTAGTAAAGGTCGGCCTAATAAAAGGTGGGAAGATATATTCATGGAGAAAGTTGGACCAAACTGAATGACCCACGCCCGGGACAGAATTGTGTGGAGATTAATGGGCAGGCCTACGCCGAGGAGGCGACTACTACAAATAGTTATTTTATACCTGTCCATTTAGTGTTTATATTGTTCATACTCTTATTACGAGGATGTAAAATATATTTTAGAAATAAGGTAGTAGAATAAAAGGCATTTTTTTATTTTAACGTCGTATAGCTGGAGTGTATATCTTGGAAGGATGAGAGTAGCCGAGGGTCGAGTTAATGTCGTGTTATCAGTTAGTTCAAAGGATCTTCAAAATTCAAGAGTTATCTCATGCAATATACGTAGCTATAGCAATGAATATGGTTTTTAGTCTTGTTAACTGCCTCGTTACTAATGAACACGAGGTCCTGGGTTCAATTCCCGGATTAGGCCAATTTTTACAGTTTCTCTGCGGAGATTACTGGCACGACATTATGGCATTTAGTTTCTCTTACCCGTCACATTTCTTTTCCTTAGGTATACATGGTCCCTGTAATGATATTTTGCCCGGTCCCGCGCCCTCCATGCCGCACTGGAAGTCGTCTGGCTGATATTTGCGATATGCTGCAACAAACAGAAGACATTCATTAGATATTGGACCGAATTTATTCCTTACACGTTTTTTCTAATGTAGAAAGAGGTATGTATGTATATGAAATGGGAGACATCTTATAACAAGTAAATATGATAGTTACTATGCACATACATGATTCGATCAATCCATATTGTCAAAACAATCCTTTCCATACCTGTAGGTATAAACCTGGTCATAAACCCCGTCCTCATAATTCCGTTGTTTGTCTCCTCAGCGTGTTGTTGCTTACGCAATGTTTGTTCAGCTCAGAAGGCTGGTTACGGCTACCCTGCCAGGCTGCCAGACTTGCCGACAGCTAATCCAATCCGCTCCGTATTGGTAATGACATGCAAAACGGCTGTGTGCGGCTTTTTACGACAAAACCATTCCGACACGAAATAGGGATGTACAACAGAAGTACAACACGGACTAATATGACTCAAATTGAAATTGGAGTAAAAACCACAGATGCCTCTGTTAATTTTTGTATTTTAGCATCCATCATCGTTTCGATCAATTTTATGTCGTTTGGCCACATAGCCAAATGTTAGCTACTTCAAAGAAGCTCTGGGACGAATAAACGGTTCTATTAGGAATATTTTAGAATTTCCACATTGAAATACCTATATCGAAGACTGGCAGAACTTTGGAAAATATTCAACTTTGGCGTTGATAGCTGCTATAAACTTTTGTAACTAACATCGCTTTCTTTGTAATTAAGCCAACCGTCTGTTCCAAAATTAAAATAAAAAAATACTTTTTTTTACTTCTGTGGCAGTAATAAAGGTAACCAAAGCCAAAAATTTGGTGGCGGTATCCTACTGTATTCCATCTAAATTATTAATGGAGTCACACACGATAGGAGTCATTGCATGTGCATATTTCAAAATACGAGACTTCTGTTGTTATTTCGTGTGTTCTTAGCCCGCCCTTGTCGAGATAATGCGATTTTCATATAAAGTTATGTAAAAATCCAGCGATAGAGGGCGCTCGGAGCGAAGTGGCCACGTCAAAGCCGATACAGTTTGTAAGAGGTCTCGTGGTAAGCCTCTTTAAACAGTTTCTTATACGAAAGTGTGTCTGGATATTGTAGGTGTAGGCCAAGTTGTTTGTGCCCTGTTTGTATTGTGTCTCGGTTTTTTAGTAGCAAAATATTTTCGCTAAACTGGGCTAACTTTGATCAGTTTTTGGATCAAGTTTAAAAGTTGTGGGACTCGAATTGCAGGTATTTTTACAGTAGTTATTTTAAAGTTTAGATAGCAGATAGGGCCAGTCGTTTTGTGTTGTAGATTTTCTATAGTTAAATTAGGACTATTAAGGACTCATGGAAAAAAATGACAGTGAGAATGTCCCATCCCATAGCATTTACCAGTCCCATTGTTCGAAGCCTGCAAAGAACGACCTCGATACTTCCCCATACTTTCACCACACCATTCATACAAATGAGCATGCATTAACAGAGCCATGCAAACATCCCACTCACGGTGCGACAGGCCTATTCACGGCGCGATAATTCCCACGTACACGTTAACGATATCTTTCGGGACTGACCGCAATGAATATTAACTGTCATGGCCGACAATGGACATGACGTGTCCACCGTGTCCAGCATTGTACGACATTTTCCAACACCGTCCGAATATCGTGAGATTATTTATCTTTATTTATTTAATTGTTATTCTATTATTTATTAATTTAACACTTCAAGCACATAGTACAGAAGCAGACTTAATCCCATAGCCATTTTCTACCAGTCAACCTTTGGGTCAAATCAAATCAAATCAAATCAGACAAGCAGTGGTAGGTGTACATCTGAAAATTATTAACATTATATTTAACAGATATTAAATAAACTTGTGGAACCATTTTTTCCGTCGTGGATGTAAGTATTGTACGAGTATTTTAGTAGATAGAAGAATTTTCAATTGACGTAGGTACTGACACAATAGTACGACAAATGATTGAATAGCAGACAATTATAGATTTCTGCGCGTGGTATATTATGAATGCTTCGATTTGAATAAGAAATGATTCGGCAGTTTTATGAATAAGCAATAAATCTTCAAACGTTATTACGAGCGAGCTTTGAATAAATTACGAATTCAGTCTTCATGTAAACGTTCAGGAAATAATTATGTTCAGTAACTGAACATGAGGCTTGTTTTAATACTATTTGAAAACACCTATTTGTGAAGTATGGAATCTTAAGACGCCTGCGGAGCATGCGTTTTTCATACAAACGTAATACCAAAATAATTTGTAAATGAAACATATTCCTAAGGTAGTGTGTATTTACACACACCGGCACAATTAGGGGAACACAAAAAAAAGGTTGATTTTTTCTAACATTGTCGGGTATTTTTATAGTGTAGGGGTTCTATAAAATACACTCGTACACTGGTTAAAACTTATTTTAATGTAAATCGTTATGATGGCACAGAAGGAACATTTATATGAACACAGAAACAGGAAGTTATATACAATTACAGCTAAGACAATTCTGGCGGGACGCGATCAAGAGCGCGCGCAAATGTGTTGTAGTTAGTTGCCGGCCGAGCAGGGTGTATGAGGCGCGGGGGGCAGGACGCACGTGTTAGGTTGGCGTCCGTTGGCGGCACCCACGCTAACCAACCTAACGGCACTATATTTCCCTAACAGAGTACATGGGTTTTGAGACGGTGCGCGTTACATCCTCCTCCTCCAAGTCACGACATCGACCCGAGAGTGATTTGGTACAAAACTAAGAGCGGACCTTCCTTTTCGCTTTAGGCGGCCGACCTCGGGGGCGGCGAGGTTGAATCGGCTCTATAGTGTCAGTTTGGTTACTAATTAGTGATGTAAGGTCTGAAACATGGTAGCGGCCTAACAACTGACCCTGACTATCGACCAACTCGTAAGTCGTGGGGCTAATGGTCTTACTAATGGTGTACGGTCCATCTCTCTGAGGCATAAACTTTCGGGTTAAACCTTTTGGCGCACTACTTAGAGAATGAGTGGTTAACAGAACTTGGTCACCTACCTGAAAAACTGGAGATTGGCGTCGGGAAGCGTCAGCATACTCTTTTCTAAGGTCTTGGCGTCTCTCGATGACCGGCAAGGGGTAAGTGTCGCTTTTAGTGACGGCATTAAGTCGACGACACTCAACGCAGAACCTAGTCGAATCATCCTTCTTAGGGATGAATAGAGCTGGTGCGGCCCACGCCGACTTACATTCCTCAATTTCGCCGTCCTTCAGCATCTTGTTGATCTCGGCCTCCATTGCGGCCCTCTTCGCGGGCGTAAGGCGGTAAGGTGGCACAGCAATAGGCGCGTGACCTTCCGTATCAATATGATGCTCGGCATAGGGAGTAGCCTCTCCTCCTAGACGGAAGGCATCTTCATGACGTTGAAGTAAATCAGTGAGCTGTTGGCGTTGATCACCGGTAAGAAACAAACCTTCGTCAGCTCTTAACGACATACTCGTAGAAGACACAGAGATTGAATTTGGCTGTGACAATGGTTCACCCTCATACTCCAGCGGGTAAGTCTGCGTGCACCCAGAAAAGTGCCAGGAAGAAGTAGAAAAATCAATAACCATACCTGTAGCATTGAGGAAGTCGATACCAAGAAGAGTTTCATTGTTAGCAGCATCCGGAAAAATCACGAAGTCCGTTCGAACACTTTTGTCCACAGAGATGATGACATCTACACTTACCACCAAGATTTCGCGTGAACGGACGACTCCATCAGCCAGCTTCACGTTAACCTGCTTGGAATCAAAGGTAAGTCCCTTTTCTATAAATATTTTATAAAGCTTATGTCCCGCTATGGAGCACTTAGCGGCTGTATCGATGAGAGCCGTACCCCGTAAACCAAGAACCTGAATACTGAGTACTGGCCTCTGCTGCTTTGAACGTTCGGTCGTGGTTGGCAGAACATGTGACGCAGAGAGAGGGACCGTTGAGGTAACACCACCAAAGATAGTAGTCGCCGTAGTGTCGGCGCAAAATGAAGAAACTACTGAAGGCGTGTTAACTTGGTCAACGTTTGAGCTGCACAATCCACGAGTCGAGACGATAACAGGTGAGTTTACCCTAACAGGTGAGTGACTATCATTACTGTGAACAATAACCGGCACATCTACCCTATCAGATGGGTCGACAAAACTACCTGAGTTACTTGAACCATTAAAGGTTTGACAGTCGCAACAAAAAATATTTTTATTGCATTCACATGGTTGAGACTGTAAAGTTTGTAAACACAGCGATGAACAATATCTTTTAGAATTTGCTTCGCTCTTTTGTTTACATAGATGAACCCTATTACTACAATCTCGGGCAATATTATGACTTGCAGTGTTAATAACAGAGACTGTCGGAGGAATAATGTGTTCATCACTTACCAAATCTGACGAATAAGTTTCGATCGTGACAGATGAAAATGACAAGTTATCGTTACATTTAGCACATTGCGACCTCATAACTCCTTTCGCTCCGCAACCATTACAACATAAGGACTTATCATTACCACCGCTCTTCTTACTTAATTTATTACACTCGTCACGCACGTGTCCATATTGTTTACAATACACACATCTAGGTTTCGCATGTTGTTTCACTGCACTATAGTTAGAAACCGTATTCGACGACGCTGCTGGTGCTCCGTTGTCCGCGCTCGACGTCGGCGTCGCCGTCGGTGGCGCTGCGGTGCGGTGCGGCTGATGTGCGGGTGGCCGCGCCATGCTGTTGTTGCGGTTGGCGGGGCCTACGCCGTTGCTCGTCGACTTTGTGAAGCGGCCGCTGGATGGCGGACCGGGCTGCGGCTGCGTCTGATTACGTGTTTCAGAAACTTCGATGTCAATGGAACGGGCGAGGCGAAGCATGCCCGAGAAGTTCGTGAAGTCTTCCCTCCTCAGGTGTTTTCTTATCCGTGCGTCAAGTAGGCCGTACACCATATCGACATGCGCTTTGTCAGATAGTTCGTTGGCGGGAATTTTTGACAGCAACGCACGGCATTTAGCGACGAACACGTCCGTATTTTGATCGCCTTGTCTCTGTTGAAACAGTTCAATATATATACGGTGCGGAGGTCTTTTGTCACCGTAAGTATTGATAACTGATTCAATGGCATCATCCCATGTTTTAATTTCCTTTTTCACACCTTGGTACCAAATTGCGGCGTTATTCGTAAGCACCATTGAGAGACCCCTGAGGGCGTTTTCCTCAGAGACGTTAGCGCAGTCCTTGTAGCTCTGGATGGCGTCTATGAAGGCATCCACGGACTCGTCGGCGTCACCGCCGAACCGGGCGGTGCAGTGCGTGAAGGTGCCGCTGCCGACGGCCTGTGATGGAGACGCAGAGTTAGGAACTGGAGATGGCGGTTGACGACTGATGACTTTCTCCAACAGACGCTCGAACGCTTCCGTTTGGGATTGCTGCATGGCGGCCATCATGGCGGCCACTTGTCCTGATGAGAAACTTGCACCATTGTTGATGTCGGTCTCGGCTTCATCGCCTGAGAGCGCTGTCGCCCGATCTCCGCGCGTCCTTGGCATGGTGATGGAGAACACACGCGAATAACGATTATTGAGAGTGTACTTATGTTTTGAGTTCAAACGAGCACTTTTACCACTCGCGGCACGTTGGGCAGCCACTTGTAGGGGTTCTATAAAATACACTCGTACACTGGTTAAAACTTATTTTAATGTAAATCGTTATGATGGCACAGAAGGAACATTTATATGAACACAGAAACAGGAAGTTATATACAATTACAGCTAAGACAATTCTGGCGGGACGCGATCAAGAGCGCGCGCAAATGTGTTGTAGTTAGTTGCCGGCCGAGCAGGGTGTATGAGGCGCGGGGGGCAGGACGCACGTGTTAGGTTGGCGTCCGTTGGCGGCACCCACGCTAACCAACCTAACGGCACTATATTTCCCTAACAGAGTACATGGGTTTTGAGACGGTGCGCGTTACAATAGGTAGTTTTTGTTTAAGTGTTAATAACTTCATAACAGATTGTTTTAAGTACCCCCAACTTTAATTTTAAGTGTTTTGACAAGAATTTATGGTTGTTTATGAATTTGCTCACTTAACGTTTTGTACTCATTCTGATAAGAACTTTAGTGGATGCTGCGAATAGGGACTGTGGGTCATTTAACTGTTTACATTTGAATAGTGCACTTTGTTCTGATACAAAATGAGTGATTTACCAGCAACTTCTGTGGCTAGGGCTGTAACCATGATCGAGGAAGAGCACACCTATCGCTCAGTCAGTCGCGCACTGGGTGTATCGACATCGGTGATTCATCGCCTCGTCCGACGTTATAGGGAGACTGGATCGTTCGTGCGCAGACGAGGACAGGGCAGAAATCGAGCAAGTAGCGCCTTGGATGACCGTTTCTTGGTCATGCAGACTTTACGAAATCGTCGTCAAACAGCTGTCCAGACCCGAAATCGTTTAGCAGAAGTCCGTAACGTCAACGTGAGTGAAAGGACTGTTAGAAGACGGTTGAATGAAGTTGACTTAAACTCGTACGTGCCAGCAAAGGCCCCAAAACTCGAGGTAGCTCATCGTGTAGCAAGATTAGCATTCGCTCGACAGCACCAAGATTGGACTAATGAGTGGGGCCGTGTTTTGTTCAGTGACGAAAGCTGATTTTGTGTAAATTTCGTGGATGGGAGGAAAAGAATGTGGAGACATCGAGGGGAACGTTATCACCAAGCAAATTTCACTGGAACTGTGTCGTATGGGGGAGGGTCAGTTATGGTATGGGGTGGCATATGTTTGGGAGCCCGCACGGAGCTAGTGATCATCAGTAATGGATCGCTAACTGCACAGCGGTACATTACAGAAGTCTTAGAACCCCATGTCATGCCTTTTGCCCCATTCATAGGCGACAATTTCATTTTCATGCATGATAACGCACGCCCTCACACTGCGCGTATAGTGAGTGACTACCTTAATGAAGTAGGCATCACTCAGATGAACTGGCCAGCGCGATCACCGGATATGAACCCGATAGAACATGTCTGGGACTACCTGGGAAGAAAGGTTCGACAAAGAAATCCAGCCCCTAATAATGTGGAGGAACTTAAATTAGCGTTAGTGGAAGAGTGGAACAATTTGTCCCAAGAACTCATTGATAACGTTATCCGGAGCATGGGAAATCGTGTACAGACTTTAATTAGAGCCCGTGGCGGCAATACCCGATTCTAAAACTCCTTTTTTTTTTGTCATTTTTGAAAATGTTTACAGATTTCACTTTTAAGGAAAAAACGTTCAATTCTCATTTTTTGTCATTTTTGAAAATGTTTACAGATTTCACTTTTAAGGAAAAAACGTTCAATTCTCATTTTTTGTCATTTTTGTTTATTTCTTCACGTAGAAGTATTGTGTAAGTCACTTTAGCGTTTATTCCAGTTAGTTTGAGTGCAATTAATTATTGATTAACTAAAAAAAATATGTGCTACATAAATTTGTTAAGAAAAACGACCTTTTTTTTGTGTTCCCCTAATTGTGCCGGTGTGTGTATTTCGATTGAATTACAGAATATCTAGGTTCCCAAATATATATTTTGATTAGACACTGATTTTAACAAGAGTTATAAGAAAAACAAGTTTTCTATAGAAATTTTAAATTCCCCATATCTCGTCTTTGTATCATTGTCCTCTCAAAAAATACATTTGGGAACATAGATATTCTGTAATCCAATCGAAAAAAATACACACAACCTTAAGAATATGTTTGATTTTCATATCATTTTGGTATTACGTTTGTATGAAAAGCGCATGCTGCGCCGGCCCCTTAAGGTGAAACATAAACAAATAGAAATAATACAAACTTTAATTTAAAATGACCAGTTGATATCCAATATCCCTGTAAATTAAATGAAATTCAATCCGAAGCACTCAAAGGGGATGCAATAACTACGTGAGAAGATTTTTCTTTCACTTTTCCGCAGACTTCCTAGAGAAACCACTTTGATTGTGAATATCTGGTTTCATCTAGGTAACGACTAGTGCGAATTTTATGAAGAATTTCTGTTAGAGAATTCTAACAGAAATTCTTGATAAAATTCTTTTTCCTGAGACTTGCTTTTGATTTTTCATAATTAATTATTCTTTAAGACCTAAATCCACAAACGAGCATCCACACACCGAAGCTACTATTTGTGAAGAAACAATATGTAACACTTGTGGCTTTAAAAAAAAATGGTATCAGTTATTGTAATCTAAAACCAGCAAAATATAACTTCAGTATGGATTCCCTATAACATGGAAGCCATTCCAACATGCCATTACACTATTACAACGATTAAGTCCCTCAAGATCTACTAAGACCATTTAGAAACGGCGACAATCCGAGGCAATCGTCTCTTTGGTCTTCAATACGGCTTTGAGGTACCTCGCATGACCCGGGAAGCCCCGCAAGCCTCGTGAACCCCACAAGGCACGGCTGCACGTCAAACGTTTTAACACGTTTTAACACCCGTCTGTAACACAAACTGCACAGCTATACACACCGACGAATTAAATGTATTCGGAGACTTTCAGATAAACATTCTGTTGCAAAGGATTTTTTGTTGTTATCTAAAGTGGTGGCTTTAATCTATCCAGCTTTAACATTTATGAAAACATGATTGGGAAAATACATGTAATCCTTTATGTAGATATTGATTCATTTTACTACCAAGCAAGAATTTAGCAATATTCATGATTCTTGTCCTAATTTTCGCCACATTGAATTCGTGGGAATCGAAAATTATCGATCAATCTTATCGTAGCCGGATATTCTCATTTCCAAAGGAAATTAAAACATCAGTCGACAGCCGTGCTACCCAATAATGTGCTCAGAGGATTTCCTGATTAAACCAGCTGTTAGTCGTGTCTATGGTTAGCGAAGACGTGGATCCGGTAGCTTTAGAAATATATATGTGAGTTTAATCAAGTGCTGCTGATCTGAGAGTTACTGTACTAGAGATACTGTAATGGGTAAGTAGAAAACTGAACAGAAATGTAGTAGGATATTACGGTAGATTTTAGTCTTCTTATAACTAAGGTACATAATTGAAACGGAATATACCTCGTATTAGTTTAGAAAACAGACTAAAGATGACTTTGATGTCATAAAAGTAGGATGACGTTAATTCAAGAATGATATGAACAAGGTTTTCACTTACTTAGTGAAAATAATTTTGACAGAAGAAAGGGAAGAATTTCTTGTGAAATGAATTACTTCTATGACAAAACCACTACTCAGAAGACAATAAAACCAAGAAAATAATAGCAATAATACCTGCCTCAACTACCCAAAAGGACGTAGCTGATGTGCTCATAGTAATAAAACCGCCACTTATGTTTTAACCCAACGACATTCACCATATTATCCCCAATCCCATAATTGATATTGAATAATAGTCTTTAAAAATCTATAAACCGATTTTAACTTCCTTCCATAAATCTCCATCAGTTTTCGAAGTATGAAATGTTTACGTTGCAGCGTTGTACAAAGCACCGAACCTTAAGGAAACTCCAAGAGTGTCCAAATAAAAAGAAAGATGTAATAATCGCGGTCTATTAAAACTTTAGCATCGAGAATGGCAACACAGACACACTTTACTGTGCTAGCAACTTCGCGTCTCAGCGAAGATCTGAGACTTAAAAATTGCTATGTAAGCTTATTATAAGAAGTTTAGACCGTCTACAGGTGAAATAAATACTTTCTGAAGACGGGACGAAATTTTGGAACAATGAAACTTTCGGAATTATGTGATGAGTATTACGGTATGTTTTGATGGTGTTATTTTTTATGCTAGCTTACTTGATACAAGGTAATTTTGCTGTCTTTATTTCTAGAATATAACACTTATTTCAAGATAACATTGGATAAACATCAAGTCAAAAAAAAGTGTAGTTCAGAAACGGACCCGACCTACCAGAACCTACCTATACGCTCTCCCCATAATGCCTTAAGTTAAGCCGAACTTCTACAACTTAGGTGTTGATCACGGTCTGCCAGGAGGGGGGGGGGGGGAGCCTGGTTTAATTACCATGGCAACGAGCAAGTTGTAGCCGAGAGCAAGTCGACCGGAATCGCCGCCATAGAGCACTTGGCTTTTAAAACTTTATTCAAATGCGCTGAGACTTCATAGACGCTATTATGTTAACTGAAGAAAAAGTGGACTTCCAGTTTTATATTCTTGCCTTGAAACGTTATAAGTCGTCTTTGTATTTATAAGAGAAAGAGGAACAGAGGCACGAGAAAGAAGGATTTAATGTTTATTTTAGGTCTAGCGATATAATGGAAGATATTCCGGAAGATAGACTATTTAAAGCAGATGCAGTGTGAAATTGCTGAAGTCAATAAATTCGAGAAAATCTTCCGAGCCCGTTCCCGGATATCGCGGCATCATCTAAAAACTTGAGAGACAAGAGACAACAGATTTACATGAAAACAGGCACATCACAGATACGAACACCAAACAAAAACGCAATTTCCACACCATTAAAACTTGCCCACTTGTTGGGACTTTCCGCACTTGCGACCAATTAACTGAGACCCCTGGAATCTCAGACAGTTACCCGTCTAACACCTGCAGTGCTCCCGCGAAAGGGGGTGGAAGGGGTTCTAAACAAATTGGCCGTGGTACTTCGTTTACAAGAGTTCTCTTTAAAAGAAATAGGACGGTGTATTTCGGTGCCATGTTTATTTAAGTATTGCTCAGTAATATGTGGTACGTAGGTACGGAATGCGAATGAAAATATTTTTCTTGCAACCTTCAAAGCGGGGAAATAAGTGCGGGTTGTGTAAAACACGTGAGATACGAGCGCTTTCACGGAAATTGGTACGCCTTACTGTACTGTAACAAGGCGCTGTGGTCCTTAAAATATTTTGGCACAAACAACTACGAACGCCTGGTGTGGTCTATTTACTTTACATACAGTGTGGAAGATTGCGTCACCTAAGGCTAACCGTCCACTATGCAACTGAAAAGTAACGTGTCATAAGCCGACTAGTAGGTATAACAAATCATGGCTATCCTGCAGGTAATTGAATAATCTTTTTTTACAAATGCGTGCGTGTATTAAGTACAGAAACTCCTCAACATCATAATATTCCCGTTTCGATCTAAAATTTATCATGTATCGAGTTTCGACCATGTTCACTACTATCAACAATACATTGCGTCATATGAAACAGTGCGATTCGCACGGGACCGCCCGGCCTGGTTGGCAGTCGCACACATAAACTAGTTCCAACTTTTAATACGATGCGATCCGGATCCGGCGCGCGGCGCTCACGCGTCCCGTATAACTTGCTCATGCGGACCGGACAGATCAGTTATTTTGTGGGATATTTATTCCTTTTTTTAAGTTCCAGGTGCCTCTCATCAGTCTCCTGCCCTTATGCCAATGTATAGAAGGGTCAGCGCAGCATATCTCATTCCAACTTCTCTATATTCATCATCATCATCATCTCAGCCGAAAGACGCCCACTGCTGGACATAGGCCTCCCCCAAGTGTTGCCACATTGACCGGTCCCGTGCGGCTCGCATCCAACGGATTCCCGCAACCTTCACCCGGTCCACCTAGTGGGTAGGTCTTCTCTATATTAGACATGTGTTATATTTCGCTTTGGCACTACCCATAGCAAAGTAAAGAAGACTATTTACCTATTATTACCGAAGCCTTCGTTTTTTTATCGTATCTCGAATACCGAGAGTTAGATACGAGTATCAATGTGCAAAATAAACATTCGTCGAGTTAAAAATCGTCCGTGCGATCGAGAGCTTATACGATCTTAATGGAGAAACATTTCGGTTATACTGAAAAAAAAAATGCAACAAAATTATGTAGTTTCAAAATATTAGTATAGTTTTGTATGAAATAGTTAAAACTGTGTAAGCATATTGTTTTTTTATTATTACCTAGGCAACAAAACCCTGAAAGTATCTCAGAGCATCACCACACTTGCTTAGTATTCGAACACGTAAAGTTTTTATTGAATTCTGTTCGACAGACGGTATTGTGATTCAAATTAGTTCTGTAAATATAATCACAACTTCTACAGTATTTCTGTACGGATTCTGAGCTTATTTTGTGGAAATTAACTTAGTTTGGCTGAAAAAGGAATCTTTTAGAAATAGTTTTGTGACTTTCACGATAGAATTTTCTTACAACTAATCATTTATTAAGTTACAACACACTGCGACCATTGCCGATGTGTTATAGTAAAACCGGCCAAGAGCGTGTCGGGCCACGCTCACTGTAGGGTTCCGTAGCTTCCCAGACCATTAAAAATACCAACATTTTTCGTCAGCAAAAATAACTTTGTTTTTCATAGTATTTGTATGAAAAACAAAGTTATCATTTGCGTTTTTTTGAAAAAGTGCTATATAACTCAAAAACTATTCAACTCATCAAGTTGAAAATAATTTTCCTAGAAAGTTCATATAAAGGTCTACTTCTGTGATTTTTTTCATATTTTTTAAACTTATGGTTCAAAAGTTAGAGGGGGGGGGGACACATTGTTTTTGACTTTCGGAGCGATTATTTCCTAAAATATTAATATTATCAAAAAATGATTTTAGAAAACCCCTATTTATTTTTAAATACCTATCCAACAATATATCACACGTCAGGGTCAAAATTAAAAAAAAAATCGCTCCCCACTTTACGTCTGGGGGAGGTACCCTAATAAAAATGTTTTTTTAAATTTTTATTTTTGCACTTTGTCGGCATGATTGATATACATATTGGTACCAAATTTCAGCTTTCTGGTGCTAACGGTCACTGAGATTATCCGCGGACAGACAGACAGACAGACATGGCGAAACTATAAGGGTTCCGTTTTTTGCCATTTGGCTACGGAACCCTAAAAAGTGCTTTAGTCCATGGACAAAATCAGAACTAACCTGTCTTGTGTTTTCAACTCGTTTCAAAAATGTTACCTACTGACAACGTCGAGCAACTAAAGATTTTGGAGCATTATAAACACTACATTACGAAAAAGTATCATTTAAGTTTCATAGTAATCAATCCTAGCTTTGTTTAAAGAAATCAAGCTCTTAAACTCGACTAAAGCCCCGCCGACTCAACTTAACAAGAAACAACAACAAAAGTATTTAAGCTTTCTGAACTTAATTATCAAGAGATGGATTATACGTTATAACATAAAATAGCGAAATCTTCAATAACGCCTAGCACTGCTAATCCCTATTGTTGGTCGAGCTATTGACGAGAATGTCCGGAGACACATACATACATACTCTCGTGTGATACGAGAATAGCCTTAATCTAGTACGTACAATGCTGATAGCATGTAGCGACTTAATAAAGGCTTAGACACAATGCATCGACGGGGGCATGCTACTTTATTGATATTATTGCATGGCCTGACGATATTTTGGCCGGATTTGTCCTTTGTTGTTTTAGAAACTTCCTGATGTGGCTTCATACTCAAACATTGACTCATGAATGTTACCGTATCTATTTTACACGTCACGAATCAGACCTGAAAAGATCAATTCGGTAGAATCGAAGTCACGAGCCGTAGGCACAAGTGATCAGCCACCACTCTTACCGACTCTCCAAGAATTCCCAGAGGTTTTAACTTTTCACAATAGTTTCAATGTGCTATAGAAACATCACTAGGTACTCCCCATACGGCCCCGTCCACATCTTCGTCAAGCTACAAGCGCCTACTTCAGCAGGTTTTGATCTGCAAGTCGCATCTTGGTGACTCGTGTGTCGCTCTATAGTCCACGCCACGAGAAGCTATAATTTTTGTTAACAAATAATTTCTACCAAGATACGTAGCAACAATTCAATCAACATGAAATACTCCCAAATTCAAACAACTCAAAATATCATACGAGTAATACGAAACCAACGAGCAATTTCACTTGGTCGGGTTATATTTTGCCAATATGAAGCGCTGTCGTCTAATGTTTTGTGGTACTGGACAGCATCTGGCATGGAACGTAAACATTTGGGCGGCGTTTTGAAATAAGATCACGCTGACGCTGTCATTTTTGAATTTTGATCCATAGGTTACGAACCCGAATGTGTGTTTACAAAACTTATAGCTTCTCATGGTGGGGACTATAGGCACCTTCTTTTTTCCCTCACAATAGTGTGTGACGTTAAATAAAGAGAAGTACTCACTGCAGTCAGCCTCGTCGGTGCCGTCGACGCAGTCCACCTGCATGTCGCAGCGGTAGTGTGGCGGGATGCAGTACGTCTTGTTCCACACGTACTGCCCGCATGTCAGCTGGCCAGCGTCACATTCTGGGGGCGCTGGAGATAAGGAAAACATAGATTAAGGATCGGGTTATAATAGCAAACAAGGTCTCGAAAAAAATAAGGAAAAAGGTCAAACTTAACCAGTATATGCATTTCTATATAAGAAACTACGTAATGGAGCAATAACTTGAACCTCAAATTGCAACCATTAACAGACCACCAACCGCTTATGACACCTCATTCCCTGACCGAGATCCTAAACGACCTACCTCACCAAACTGTGGAGGAGTGTCTTACAAAGGTTACAATCTCAAACGGAATCAATCCGGTCATTAGAAGAAGGTTCCTGCAATCAGCGCGCGGTATCAATCACGTGAACTTTAAAGGAAAGAAGCAGAATGTCCATTTTGTACGGAAGACGATTCTGCGGAAAAAAGACAGAACTCTTCTTTGTACGAGTAGTCAATTAAAATACTATTGCCTAGAAGAGAGAATAGTTCTATTTAGGAACAGTCGTATTTACGAGCAATGAGAACAATCTTGAAATTGACCCCAGTAATTTAAGTATACCTAATACTTAAATTTTGGAAACCATTAATTTCCCAATTTAGTTAATCTATAATATTCTGCCTTGCTATAATGCAACGCCTTGTAATATTTCAAAACTGTATCTTTCACATAACCAACGTAAAATTGGACGACCCGACCAACTGACCCTTTCGAATTTTCCTGTTTCTCGAAAACCTTACATGTGTCTTATTTCCAACAAGTTATTAGTAGCTAAGCCTTCTACCCGTCTCTGAGCGAGGCACTCGAGTCCTGTCCGCCTCGAGGCGGCGCGCGGCGAGGCGGCGAGTGTATAACCCTCCTACATATAATTGAGGCCGAGGTGCAAATCGAGTTTCTACTCAAACGCTCAAATAGTTTGATTGGGGACGCCAGTGTGGAAATGAGCACGATATTATTGTGTTGTGCAGATTAAGGTCACTTCATTTAACTTAGTATTGGTGAGTCGGTTGGGTTGCTGAATTGTTGAGTGATTGGGGGTTTAATGGTTCAATGGTTTATTGCTTAATCAGTTGAATGTATGATAACAATTTTGATGTCTTAATGATCTAAGGGAAATTTGGTAATGAATAACATGGTTATTTGGTATATCCTATGTCGGTCTAGCCCTGAGTTTGTTTCGTTATTTCTTCTCTGAGGTAAAAATTTGGTTTAAAAGCGATTTCTGTTGTACCATCACTATTTAGTATGTAATTAGTCTGTCCACCACTAGTGATGGTACATGGATTGTGTATGATTGTCGATACTTCCGATATGTCATGTCTTCTCACGGTGAGCCCGACAGTCTGTTTTTTTTTTTTAATTAATCATGCGATCAGTCTTTCAGGCTATGAGCAGACGAGATGTTTCTGAGACATCCGTCTGTGATACTTTTATTATGTGAAGCTCGTGTAAATAAACCAAGTCTACTCAACGGTATCTTTTATTGAACCAACCACGAATACTCGTACAATAATTTCGACATGTTTTTATAGAATAATTAATTTCATATGTATGCTACATTTAACACAGTTAATTATAAACGATTGAAGTTTGTTTACAATGCAAGCCATTAGGTACTGGAGCCACTAAAATTCAATTTCCCAAAAACTAATTTCAGCAACTAAACAGGTAATTAATCTAAATTGCAATCAAACACACAAAAGCATATTTGATCATACAAAACTGTGCATGTACGGTCAACAGCACTTGAAGTTCGAAAACTGCCCTTGTTACTACTAAATAAAGGCGTTATTTCCATGGACGGCTGAATGTTGAAGCCAGGCTGCACAGTGACGTCACAACACTAAGCCCGGGGACTCACAAGATTAAACAACGGTAGTGTAAAATAATCAAACTGCCGCGTGTTCGGTCGGCAGTAGTGTTACTGTGCACAAAGGTTGTGACACTGACATGTGACAGGTTTAGCTAGTTATTACGAGATCACTATTATGCCTGACCTGCGCAATATTCTATAGGTTTTGGAAACACTTCAAGGTATTACTTTTGTAGTACGCAGCTCCAAATGTACTGTCTAAATAAAGTTATCAAGGTTCAAATGAACGCTGAGCAGAAAACTAAATACAAACATTTTATTTTCTTCATAAACATTACAAAGCAATATCGTGAATATGAAGTCAACTACACAGTCAAGTTTTCGTAGCGCTATTGCTACAAGATGCTACGAAATGCTACGACAGTGCTACGAAAGTGCTACGCGCGGTCGGTGAATTGTGAGTATTATCGCGTCGGCATTTGACATCCCCTAGGACGAAAACAAAAGCTGTAACGTTACTTCATATTATAGTAAATTAACAAAGAAATGAAATACATTTCCACTCTCACTTCTTTGTATAAACTCCATTACAACAGAAACAAGTTTACTTCCCTCTTGATAACAAACAGCAGTTGTCACGTCCTCCTGCAAGTTATAATAGAAGTGCAGCACAGCCGTATGTTCCGTGTCAGCAGTAGTTAACTACAGCTGCCGGCTGTAGTCAACTCTCCGCTCACCCGGGAAATCTACAGATGGACGCGAAAAACTGCACCGCTATTACTCGCATGCCGTAACGAGAAAAACTCGCTGCGCACTCGCGGATTGTCGACTAGACTTTTTAATAACTACCTCAGAACAAAAACTAATCCAACGACCAATTTAAATCAAAACGTCATTTTTTGCCAGGTGAAAACATTAACGCACGAAGTAAGAATAAAGAAACTTCTTCGTATATACAATAAATCCAAACTAATATTATAAATGCGAAAGTAACTCTGTCTGTCTGTCTGTCTTTCTGTCTGTCTGTCTTTGCTTCACGCCTAAACTACTGAACCGATTTGTGTGAAATTTGGTACAGACATAGTTTGGAACTTGAGAAAGGATATAGGATAGTTTTTACAAACTAATATTATAAATGCGAAAGTAACTCTGTCTGTCTGTCTGTCTTTCTGTCTGTCTGTCTTTGCTTCACGCCTAAACTACTGAACCGATTTGTGTGAAATTTGGTACAGACATAGTTTGGAACTTGAGAAAGGATATAGGATAGTTTTTATTACAATAAATAAAATAAAAAATAAAATTTATTCCGGACATACAGCGCCATCTATTGGTCAAGAGTCGGCATCAATTCAGTACTAAAAATTCATTGGAAAAATGTAAATAAATAGTAAAAAGGTATGAAAAATATAATATAATACAACTTTTAGTACAAAGAAAATGCTCTAACGGAGTATAGATAATTGTGATCGCGCAATGGTGTCGATCGTTACACGAGTTCGGTTCATGTTATTGTTTTAATTCATCGGAAAAAAGTAAATAAATAGTAAAAAGGTATGAAAAAAATAATATCAATATAATAAAACTTTTAGTACAAAGAAAATGCCCGAACGGAGTATAGAAAAATAATCCGAGTTGTCACTATGCTCGATAGATGGCGTTGGGATCGAAATAGATCGCGCTATGGTTTCGTTACACGCATTTGGTTGTGTATCGGCCGAGCGCTTCGGTACTGTTGTGGGGTTTGATCGTTTCGTAAATTAAAAATTCGCTCCGTTGTATTAGTAGATTAAAAGGTTTATTTGTTGGGTTGTCTGGTGGTTGTTTTCAAAATTGGTTCCGTTGTATTTGTCGATGGCAAATGGCAAATCAAAATAATATTTTGAAAATAAGGGAAAAATAACATTTTCGCCTTTTTCGATCGGCAATAACGGCTGTAATGCCCTAAATGAGTATACATAATTATCTTCAATTCAAACGCAGAGCTCATTATGTTGATTTTTGAAGAGTTCCCTAGAATATCTTCCACATTTCATTTTTGAAGAGATCCCGCGAGATCGGGAACTATGTGGGTAAAACCAAAAATCTGCCGGAAGTCACTATTCCACGCGAACGAAGTCGCGGGCAAAAGCTAGTAGAAGATAAACTAGATGGTAGTTGATAGCACATAGCTACACTACGAGTATCATCAACACTAACTCATGCTTTATTACCGTGGAGGTAGGCAGAGAAACAACAGAACGCCGCCGGCTACAACCACCACGTTATTTAAAACCTATTTCAATTAGGAAATACCTTAAAAACTTCCCCAATTCCGACATCAGTGTTACCATTACTTCATCGATTAGTCGCAAATGCGATGCGTTCTTTACGAGCCGACAATTATGTACGTGGAGTGCGTCCCTCGCTTTACGGGCTGATTGATTGAGTCGGCAGTCGACACAGTCGCAGTCATCCAGTCTCGCCGTGAATGCCAATTATGATCGCCTGTTTCTGTTAATTATGGCTCCTTTTTGCAGTCTTTTTTTTCTTTATTAAGGATGGTGAATGAAGAGGGTTCGGTTGTTTTTAATGTGATTATTTTATAAAGACTAATTGGCGGAAACGGAATGTGTTTATGCTATAAGGTGCACTTTTGCCTAGCACTTTAAGGATTATTATAAAAGCGTGCCTGTTTTTCTGATTTCATATTAAAGGCATTGTATGTCTTTTCTGTATGTGTTTGTAATATATTACCATACCCATTTTCTGTAAAATTATAAGATCTGCATTTCTAATGCATAGAAATATCTTCAAATGCACTTGTTCCTACTATTGAAGAATAAAAGCACAGATGCAACAAAGGAAACCTTCCATTCTGCCACATAAATTCGTACTTATCCGAGCTCTCGTAAATATGTGATTTATTTTAAATTGTTTGGGATAAAGATCGCGCTGGCTGGCGTCCACCTCTTCAGGCAGGCTGATGCCAAATGTCGCCTGTTAATGTTGATGTGCTCAGGGTGACGCCAACTTCTTAGGTTGGCAACATTGGGGGAAATGGCGCTCATTGTGGACATGGTGTCAGAGATTAGACTAGTATTTATGCTTCATAACAGTAAAGTCTCTGTGAGCGGGCAGGTCTTAAGTAAGTTTGGTATAGGAACTGCTAACGTTGGTTGACACACTCTTTTATTAAATATGTTGGAAGTTTATTGGTGCACCTTCCGTGGTAATGTAGAACTTGATGATATTAGAACTAGGGAATCGAGAACCGGTCCTTGTTGGAAGACCCGGGATTTTCGGGACACGACTTTCAGGAACCGGGAAAACCCGTGATTTTCGGGAATTTCGGGATTTTTTAAATATTTTTATAAGTTTTATGTAAATGCTTAAAAAGATCATTTAAATAAAAGAGTTGGATAAATTTAAAGTATTTATTCTAATAAAAATCACAAAACCAGCTTAAAACTTCGCAATTTTAACACAATTACGAGTACACTTTTCAATAAATCAACAAAACTTTTACAAACATTACTTAAACACTACTTCGGTACTTCCTCCAACGCATTTTAAAATTATTTGGCATTTTTTACACTTTGCGGTCATTTTATCGCGAGCGCGCAGATAATAATGCCAAACGGATGACTTGTCATTGGATTTGCTGCAAACTTCTCCAAAATCCAAAGCCTGTAACAAACACAATTATAAATTTTACTAAATAAAACGAATAATTAAACTGTACTAGGGCGAAAGCGTATATATTTTTAAGTGTGTATATTTATATACTTCATATTATTACTAAATAAATAATATTATTTATGTAATAATATGAAGTTTTACCTAGAAGTATGGACTTCTAGGCAAAGTACCCATGGAGTGCATTTTATGTGTATTTGTTCACCAAATTACGATGTTTGATTACGTAAAACGAAACACGAAATGTAAAATTATGTAATATAATATTTAATATAAAATAGAATAGTGAAAAGCACGCTACTCAATTACTCATTAACAAAAGTTATTGAGAAGTGTACTACCAGTTCCAGTGTTCAAAGTGAAACCACATCTTTCAAAGTTGTAGCCAAATAATACGTAATTATCTTACGCATAATCGAACACAACAAAATATGCATTATTTATTTAATTACTTACCATAATCTACTTGATTTGAAAAATTACACGGTCACCTTCACCACGTCACGGCTCACACAGCCGAGACCAATCACTCACATCGAAAATCACAAACCAACTGACGGCGCCGCGGCAACAACAAAACGGCCGCTGCCGCGTGCCCCTCTCCCCGCGCGCACTATCTCTATCGTCCATGGCAAAGTGAATAAATGACTTCGTCCTTATTCTTATCCTTCGTCGTAATTGCTTAGTAAAATATTTTCACTTATATAAACGTAAAATTAATATAGTACATTGTTATACAAGGGGTGTAAATGTTCGTCATTAAAAAAAATGGCAAAGATTTTGCCAAAATCTATGTTAATTTATATTTTAGAGAAATAGTTGAAACTAAATTATATTAGTCATAATATACATTCGTAATGCTTAAGTTTTTGTTATTTTAATTTTAAACCTACTTTCAGAGTATGAGTAATGAAAAATATATTTTGAGTCCCGAAAATCCCGAAAATACCGGTTCTAATTTTAATTTCCCGGGTCTCTCAGTAACCGTAAAGAACCGGGAAATCCCGGGATTTTCGGGACCGGGATTTCCCGGTTCTATACCCTAATTAGAACCGACGTTCCACGAGTTGCTGTTTTGTTTCATTTTAAAAAACATGTTAATTATGTCCAGTTACTAATCATACGCAAGAAGAAAAGACAATTCCTGTGACTTTTCAAAATACAACCTCTCTAATAAAGACGAAATCTAGTTCACTTATACCATTAATCTATACCGGACTGCAATAAAGCTAACTGTCACCCATCCATTACCAATGTACCTCGTACTAGCTAGTAACGACAGCAGCATGGGAAAAACTGCGCTAGAGATATACCGGAGCGCGCGGCGACACTGGCCAGTGCGACGACGGGAAATTAGATAAATAATAACTAGCACGTCACCGTCGGCCGCGACTTCGTCAGCGAACATTGTGATAATTCGGCTAATTTGCATGATATCAATGTAATTTATAAATAATCTATGTTACTCGGTAAAGATGTAGCTTTCTAACGGTGAAAGAATTTTTAAAATCGATTTAGTAGTTCTTTAGTTATTTATCGTAACAAACACACAACAAAAACTGAAATCTTTCTTCTTTATATAATCCGCACTGGGCCCGCGTGGTGGATTATAGCCCATTCCCTCTCATAGAAGGAGGCCTTGTCCCAGCAGTGGGAACATTATAGGCTGATGATGATGATAGATTACCATTGCCACTAACTCTATACGACACTTAAATGAGTGCCTAAATACAAGTGCACTGTTAAATTCACGGTCATATTTAAGCTCCATGTAATTAGCGGATGCACCTGTTGACACCAACCCATAGAATTATAAAAAAAAACAGAAGAAGTGGCAAGCGGGCGTGTCGGTGTCCGCGCGACTGGCACAAGGGGCCCAGTCATAGGCAAATGCCTATCACCGTAAAATTGTCAAACACGTTAGATTGTAATCTCTGTAGCGAGGTTATAAACTCTCGAAATATTGTCAACTGAACATACTGCTTACAATATAACGTATTATTTTTCGGTAGATTGTAATCTATCGAAGTGAAACCGTAATATTGTGAAATGCATGCGACGGAAGTATCTCTGCCCCAATAATCGGGACTTGGGGCACCCCACGTTAGCTTAGTTAGGTTACTTTAAACCCTGCACACAGAAATAGGGGAGTATACCGTCGACTACGCTTTTTACGGGAATATAAAGTGTTTTGAGGTTAGGTTATATTAATAGGTATTTCTCAGGAATGGTATATTATCTTTTCATGAGTGGTCCAATTGGGCAAGGGGGACCCCTCCTTCCCTCCCTCTCCTTCACACCGCGCGAGTTAACTTCCATCGCATGCATTTCACAATATTACGGTTTCACTTCGATAGATTACAATCTACCGAAAAAAAATGCGAATTATTGTAAGAAGTATGTTCGTTTGACAATATTTTGAGAGTTTACAATCTCCCTAGTTATTCTACAATCTAAAGTGTTTGACAATTTTACGGTGACAGCTATACCATTTTTGCAATAAATACATTGCTCCTCAACCACTACCTAAGTTTGTCGCTAAGTGACTGGATAAGCAATGTAAAAATCACGAGTTAGTGATGTGCTTGTGAACCGATGCCGCGATGTTTTTGTGTGAGTATGTTGTACGGTGCATGGTAAATACACGATGTGTTTGATGACATAAGGTTTATAATTGATTGTGTACTACGTTCTGTTTTAAGAAATGCGGGTGTGTGGGCGACTGCGTATCTATTGCTTTTACTGAACTGCATGTGTAGTAGTTGATGTGTGGTAGGGGCAAAGTAGAAACACAGGGTTCCGATACATTTTCGTCTAACGGACATATCTCCTTCTTTATTATATCTATGCACCAACCGGAGACTATTCGTGAGTAGGGTTGCTACTAACAAAAGCCCTTAAGGCACAGACACATGACTTTTAGTGATTTTAAATTGATCATCACGTCTTAACTTCTAGTCTGATTTCTTTGAAAAAAATATATGTTATACTAGACCATTTTTTTCATAATTTGATATGTGAAAATGTGAAGAAATATTTTTATAACTTAGTGTAATTAATTTGTGACGTAATGTCTAACGCGGCAAAAAAACGATCATCACGCAAAAACTATAGGGCGTATTTGCATGAAACTTAAATCATCTCAAAGACAATTTAATGCCCTTTATATTAGTATACGGTTTTTATCCGTATTGTGTTTGATAAATCAAGGTGGGTTGTTTTTTCGAATAATCTTGGTGCGCTTCAATAGCGGGGCTCCTCGGGGCGACGGGCGGCAGTGTATCGCTGACCACTCTTACGCACGGGTATACGCTATTGCTAAACTTCTCCCACTCGCTCAAGGTCGTTGGCGTGAGGTAGCCCCTTAAGGAAAATTTCAAGAACACTGCCATACCTAGGAATCGAACCCAGACCGTACATCAGTAGCGGGTTGTGGACATTAGACCAACGGCTACTCATACTGCAACTAAATATCTATCATTGGGATAGACATTTCGTTATCTGTCTTCTAACGCTTGGACTCTTTGTCAATCGGCTACAAAAGTCAGCGAGCCTGAAAAATATCTGCGTTGTTGTTATAAATGTGCGAGACCGTGGATGTTAGGGGATGGACAACGATGTATGACCTCGCAGGGCAGGACTTGCTGATGGCTGGCCCATGGATGGGTCAATAGATCGATGTAATAGTGAAGATTAGGAGAGTAATGCGTCCATTGACGGCATAAGTAAAGCGAGTTTAGTTTAAAATTGGTTCAGAAACGGGTCATTATTGTCACGCTCTACATCCTAGTTGATTATTGGAAACTAAGAAAAAAATCTGGAATACTATCATCAAAATCATATCAAAGGTTTCTTTTATAGATTCTTCTCCGTTAAAACACGCTTAAAGAAAGCAAGTCAGACAGGCAGTAACACACTCGATGAAATACATATTTTATTTACCTCCAAACTCGTATCAACACATAAAACACATGTTTTCCACCGGTTCTACAAATACCAACAATTCGGATGCACGCCGAGGGCACGCAACTGATCGTGACGTGAATTAATACGCAGCGTGACTAAGGTTAGTTCTAACAGCGTGATTGTTGATAGCGTGAAAGGCTGGTTGTGCATACAGTCTCATATATCTTTGTTTTAACACTCGAAAAGGTGGAAGCTGCGCATATGGTTTTAATTTAGTAATTTAAGTTGTTATTCTGTCATCACTTTTATGCTATTTATAAGATATGTTGCTTTTATTCAATTTCTTGCGTGAAAATAACTGAGCTAATCATAATAAAAGTTTCTAGCAGTGGTGGCCTCTATTTATGCAATGCTTAACATTGCATAAATAGAGCCAGCTCTTATAGGGTACATCTGGTTGTCTAGCAATACTTGGATGATAAAGTTGATAAAATCTTCGGCGTGACAATATTGTTTGGTAGTAACGTGACTATTATGACTTTCGTTACATACGTACAACAAATCTAGTAGGAAATCTCAACGTTATCGCGAATAAAACCGTGAACAGCAACAAACATGGAATACAAATCTCTAACGTTGCAATAGCTAATAACAACGACCGCACCGCAGCGACAACTGTCACGCTGTTAGAACACACGCAAATATTCGTGCCATGAATTGATTAATTGCGGCATAAATGATTCAAATGGCGTAATTACATGCTTAGCTGATACGGCCAAGTGGCGGGGTTGGGTTTACATAACGTGTTTCTGATATTATTGTCTATGGGGATTAACAGATATCACGTGTATGTACTTATTCTAGATACTCGAAACACGTAGAATTTTATTATTGGGATCATAAATGATAGTTTCTCAAAATGCGGATTAAAAATGTTGCTTTGTTAATAATGTAGATTATGACTTTGGAAGCCGAAGGCCGATCCCAAAATCACTACAAACTACATAGTTTTTTTCTACGGCTTTGCTCGCAAGGAATATCGGAAATTACAATATGGCAACTTACAAACCTGTATAAAAAGTAAAGGGCTTATACATATACAAATTAATAGAACTCTCTTCAATTACGGTCTCGAAACTCGGCGATGTAATATGGTATCAACTGTCACGCTACTAGAACCCTGCAAGTGATGGAGCAGCAAATTAGTTCTAACAGCGTGATTATTGATGGCGACAGCGTGACGTGTTGCATTCACGAACACGTCTATGTGAACACGTCGGGTGTGAAGCTGTACTGTTGTTATTGTGTTTTACTGTGACGATTCAATTATATACTATTAGCTAACTTATAATGGGGTTGAAGGAATTACGGGTTCAAAATGTGACTTAAATGGTAAAAGTCTGTAGTGCAGTAGCTGTTCGATTTTTTAAATAAAGTGTAGGTTTACTCATTATTTTCGGCAGAATTTGCTTAACAACAAAATCGACCAAAAAATACTACGAGTATATTTATTCGGCTTTCATTTGGCTCGCTCCAATCGAATAATTTTCATAAGAATTATGAATATTTGTTTATAAATGATACTCGGCTCTGCAGAATACGAGCAAACTCAAACTCAAAGCATTTATTTCAACTAGACCATTACGGCACTTTTGAATGTCAAACTACAAATAAAATCAAAGCTACAGTCACAGTCACAAGGCATAATAACTTGAGAAAGTACTGTAGTTGCCCATTCCCTAGCGTAGATCTCTATGGAGAAGAACGGGCAAGAAACTCCATGGACACTCTTTTAAATCAATATATTTTTACAAAATCTTGGTTACATCATTCACGTGTGATTAAACATATATGTGAGAACGATGTAGTAATACGTGCACATTAAGAGCGTCCAGAGAAAAGATTAAATCAACAATATAAAAAAAGAAATTCAAATTAACCGTGGCAGCTAAGAGATGACCAGTCCCAACTGATAGCGCCCGTTCACGAACATGACGCATGTATCGGCGCCATTCAACTCGACCATATTGAAGGGAGCTAAATGACCCGACACACACGCCACCATCAGCGAGACATTTGAGTGAGCATGACATTCTCTCAGCCGCCAAGGCAAATTCAAGTCAAAAAAAAAAAAGATAACTAAATGTAAATGGTGGCTTTACAGTACATAGAACTCACACAAATGTGCTATGCAATTATATAATATTACGAGATGGAATCTATACAATGCAAGGATATTTTACAATCTTCTGCAGCTTCCACAATAACGTAACCTGGGAATCAATTAGTTTGCCTATGGTTGTGGAGCAGGACCAGCATTGAGCCAAGCATTTTTATCATTAATGTAATCCCCCAAACTATAATATGCTTGCCTACATAGTGTAGCAGCCTGTGGTTTCAGAACTGTATTTAATTTCTCCTTTACAACCAAAAAAATATGTTTTCCACTTCACTGTTTTAATAAAAGGCGGTAGTTAAAGGTCTATGTGGCGAAGGCGCGAAATGCAGCTCTGGTTGAAAGGGGGTCACTAAGGGGAAGGGGGGGTAGTGGGTGCATTCGCCAAAGGGGTTGTGAGAGTTGAGACTATCAAAGTAAAAGGGTCGAAGATTAAAAAGTCTATTGAAATTGGCGATTTTAATAAAAGTAGGTCAGATTTATACTTCTAAGATCAGATGTTCTGATCAGATATTATGATTTGTAATATATTATGTCCACAGCCGAAAAAAAATATTGAAATTGTTCCATGGTGACATGAAAGCTTTCAAAGCTATTTAGGTACGATTCGTAATGATCACCAATTTATGTATGAGAAAAGACTTCTTCCCTTCTTCACCTTTCCATTTTACATATTTATTCGATAAGCAATATGGTGAACAAACAGATCAGAGACCAGTCAACACATACTTTTCACATTTTGTAGACCGTTCAGCAATTTTCAGTCACGTTCGTGAGTAACTCGCAGTCAGTGAGTTGGCCATGGGGACGTATTACTAGTGCACAAGCGCACTAGTGCCTTGTGCACAAGCGCATTGCTCAACTCGCTACTAAACCGAGCACGTGACGGTATGCGGGACACGCTAGTATCTACCTAGATCGGGGGCTAGGAATTACTACAGGATGAAACACAAGCCATGGTTTCAGAGTTACGAGTATGTAAAAGAGTTGTTTATTTTCTTTACCACTTTTGTTTTCCACGTGCATCAATAGTGAATATATACAATTATAGGCTATTAATTATAAGCATTATAACTTAGTTGATTTTTTTTAAGTAAAAATACTAATTCACTTTTAATAAAAACTATTAGTGAAGATTCGTTGCATTTGATTATAATTAATCATTAGTTAGACTACTTAAGGTGAAAGGAGGTAGAAGTCGAGGAACGATTTTTCAAGGTAAAAATACATCCCTCGAAGTATATGAATTTGGAGGGTTGTATTGATGATTTTGATTATTATAATTCTGTAACTGCATACGTCTTACAGTCACGAACGATATTTTCATCAACACACAACTAGTGTTGCCCAAAATCAGTCTTGGTCTTGCAGTCTTGGTCTTGTTCTTGCATTTTTGCAAGACCAAGACCAAGACCAAGACCGACGTATTATAGCAAGACCAAGACCAAGACTGAACCCTGCAAGATTTGAGCAAGACAAGACTAAGCCTGCAAGACTCTTGCGTCTCGCAGTTAAGTCAAACTGAGATTTGGGCGTTATTAAGTAGAGATTTGGTTTCAATCCCGATTTTGATAGACGTTCCCCAGTATCAAAACCGTATGGTCATAACACTAAAAGGTATTGTATTGATTAATATATTTCGACTATTTATTAAGTAGGTAGCGTGTTACTCACAAATTTATGTTCCCATGTGATAAAAATGTATTTATCGAGGAAGGCTTTAGGCTATATAACATCACTCTACGACCATTAGGAGCGGAGAATGAATGAAAAGTGTTGCAAAAGCGGGGATTTTTTTTTTCTTTCAGTTTTTCTCTCATATATGTGACGCAGACGAAGTTGCGTGGGTCAGCTAGTAGTATTATATTATGCTTGTCTAATGTGCAGATCTAACGTTAGTAGGTTGGTAAACATTATGTAGGTACTTATGTTTCCAATTTTATGTTAGTCTTCTATTCAGCAAAAATTAAAACTAACAGCGAGTCGAGTAGGTCTAGTAACAGGTTTTAGGCCAGCCAATGTTATGCAATAGATGCCAGCACATCAAGCTACTACAATAATAATAATAATTAAGCTTTATTTAATTCCATACAAGTAACATTGATAATTAGTAAAAATAAACATAAGCATTAGTTAACAATTATCATCAGCAACCAATAAATAATTCAATCAAATCAATAATAACTATTAAAATTACAAAATCAATAATTAAATCCATCAAAAAAAATAATAATCCGTTATAACAGCAATCAGCAAATAATAACTCAATCAGATTAGCAATGACTAGTAGTACTAATACTCATTAACAATCAATAAATTCATAAATAGTTTTTTTTAGATTTTCAACTTTATCGCTAAAGCATTAAGGTTCATGATTGATTGGGAATATTTGACGTTCCGCGAATAAACCGTTGGTCGGTCGGTGTATTAGGCACCTACTTATTAGATAACTAGCTTCTGCCCGCGACTTCGTACGCGGATCCTATTGCTTTTGCCAGCGACACCGGGTTCGTCAAAATCGAAGATCTGAAACGTCTAATTCTAAGAGCCCGGAGACGGGAAAATAATGGATCTTTCCCACCTGAGCAACACATACCGTTTGTTTCTTTTTGCCATTTAACAGCTTCACAAAAAGTAAAATTTTGAACCATACCTCCGATGGCGGAATATGTGGCGTATTCAATCATAGGAGTATACGTAAATGAACTCCGTTTCTCATCAACCCAAGGAAGGTCATCATGCCCTACGGCTATATCTTGAGACACCCGATTCTTCAGATGTTATCGACATTCTGTTCAGAGAATGTCGAAGTCTTCGCGTTCTTCTTCTGTCTCTTCATGCCGCACTCCAGTAATTCTTTCTCTCTCACTTTCAACAGATTATGAATATTTTGTTGTGCGCGTGTTCGGCGCTCTTCTTCTGTCTCTTCATGCCAAAAACACTCAAATAACATAAGCTCGAAGACATATTTATTCGATAAAATAAAATAATAAATGGGAGTTTTGGCCAGTAGAGTAAAATTTTCAATGATATACCATCGTCATCGAAAATCGAAAATCAGTCCTAAACTGTTACCTCCTTAACCGCGTGGAGGTACTCCCAGTTTTTGTTATTTTATAATTATACAGTGAAATTAGTGATAGCTTTGCAATAATTTTCACATCAGATGTTTCTGATCTTCGATTTTTTATAAGTCAACAGGAAATGCCCATCAGACCGAACAACTTTTGCTAAGACGTCATCATTCATATGTGTTATGGTGTAGCTGGGCTCTTGTAGTTCCACAACAGGTGGTCCAGATCAATGATTTTTATAAATTAACAGAGAGTGCTCATCAAATTGAACAACTTTTGCTAAGACGTCATTCCTATATGTGTTATGGTGTAGCTGGGCTATTGGAGTTCCACAACAGGTTTCCCAGATCTTCGATTTTTATAAGTCAACAAAGAGTGCTCATCAGATTGAACAACTTTTGCTAAGACGTCATTCCTATATGTGTTATGGTGTAGCTGGGCTATTGGAGTTCCACGACAGGTGTCCCAGATCTTCGATTTTTATAAGTCAACAGAGAGTGCTCATCAGATTGAACAACTTTTGCTAAGACGTCATTCCTATATGTGTTACGGTGTAGCTGGGATATTGAAGTTCCACAACAGGTGTCCCAGATCTTCGATTTTTATAAGTCAACAGAGAGTGCTCATCAGATTGAACAACTTTTGCTAAGACGTCATTCCTATATGTGTTATGGTGTAGCTGGGCTCTTGGAGTTCCACATCAGGTGTTCCAGATCTTCAAATTTATTCTCTCAGCAGAAAATGCTCATCACGTGAAACAATTTTTGCTATGGTGTCATATTTGCATCTCTTATAGTTTAGCTGGTCTATTGCGGTTCTATATCAGGTGTTCAGGTTTCGAAGATAAATTATAGCCTATATGTTGCCCAGAAATAATACCTATACAACAAAAAAAAATCATTCAAATCCGTCCAGTACTTCCGAAGATTAGCGTGCACAAACAAACAGACAAACAGATAAACAGACAAACAGACAAACAGACAGACTTTTTTTTTTGGATTCGTGCTCTATTACTGTTTCTAAACCCCCTTCAATTATTTTTTTTTAAATAAATTCAATGTACAGACACAGCTTTTTTACTCTTTTATTATATGTATATATAGATTTATCGACAAAGACGCCGCAGTGTATCACACAGCATTTGACACTGTTTGAGCGCCGCATGCGCCACCACAGAGTACGGACAGAGGCACACAAAATTGTTACCTATTTTGGTAGGGTTGGCACAAGAGGATAAAATTAAATAACCTTGAAGACGTTTGTAAATAGCAATAGGCTAATAGGTATTTGCAAGTAGTCTAGTCCACATTATGAAATATATATAAACGAGTATTTATCCCGAATTTTACCTTTAATATAAGCCCGACGTTTCGTCCGTTTTCCGTTTAGTCTAGTCTAAGTAGTAGAGTCTCGCAAGACTTGCGAGACTCTTGCTGCAAGACCAAGACCAAGACCAAGACTGAGAGCGCAAGACCAAGACCAAGACCAAGACCAGGTGTATTGACGCGAGACCAAGACCAAGACTGGCTAAGGTCTCGTCTTGGTCTTGCATTTGGGCAACACTACACACAACGTAGCACTGGCCTGCAAATTGCAAAAAAAACTTAAGAAAATTGAAATATCGTGGGCTACCCTGAAGCATCACCCTTAAACTGTTTCATCAGTAAGCGGTACTTTCCTATTGGTGCTTTTATCATCTACTAAGGATTATATACCACTGTAACCAATTTCCGACATTTTCTCTCCAATTTTGGTAAATATAATCAAGTTAACTATAATAATAAGAGAATTTCCGGGACATTAATTTGAAAAGTTTATACGTTTGCAATTAAACATGACATCCTACAAGTATGTCAAAGTTATTATAATATTGTACACCACTTGCTAAACTAAAGTTTGAGGCTCAAGTTTTATCCATACATGTCTTAAATTAACAATTCATTCTATAACAACTATCATACGCAAAATAAGTTTATTCGGCTTCAAAAATGAAGCTTAGCTAGACCTATTAAAATCAATTTCCTTGATAAAGAAGGGTTTTTCTATGACAATAAGACGGTTCTGTCTAGGCAGACCTACGCACGCTTATGTCTGTACATAAAATAAGGCTGTGTACTCACGGCACGACTGAAACTCGTCCTCGCCCTTCTCGCAGTCGCGCTGGTAGTTGCACACCCACAGTGCGGGTATGCACTTGCCCTCCGGACACCTGAACATGCCGCTCGGACATATTGTGTCGCCTGTGGAAAATAAACATAGCATAAGAAAAACTGAATCATCTTATTATTTAAAGCCCGAAACAGAAAAGAGAGTTTAAGGTCCCGATAAATATTAAAATAAGATGGGAGACATCAATTTTATAGTCTCGCTTAATGGCTAGACAAAAATACAGATACAATAAAAAAAATAGAGAATCAAAAGGACAGGAGCTTAAACAACATAGTAATTACTGTGGCAAAGCTCCATAAAAAAAAATAAACAAGAAGGCCCAGAAATAGTTTTAATAGACACAGCCAAGGTAAAAAAAAAACATAAATAGTCAAACAAAATCAAAAAACACACAAAAACTGCTATCTACTTTACACACAGTGCTTTCTCAAAAAAAAGAAACATTTCCAAAATAGTCGCATGTATCAGTCGCACGACAAATCGTGCATCAGTCGGGCGCCTTATACGGACGGATGCTCAGGTAATGTAATCAGCTTACGTCAATTTGTCGTGTTACCGTCAGCACGGAGTTACTTGCCGCACGTCACCGCGCGTGATCGCACGTGATCGTGGAGTGACGGATGTAGGGAAACCGTGGATAGTCGCTCCATGTAAAATACTGGTATTCAGCTGCATCGGGTTAGACTGGAAGCCGACATACCCACCGCGGTACAGAATAAGAACATTTTAGGTTATGATGTTAGATGTAAAGGAGCAGTCAAACTGGGGTCAGGTTGCGGAATCCGGACACTAACAGAATCATTAGCTAGTATTGTATGGAGGTGTCCGTGTCCGGCGGACTGTCCGGAGCCATGTTTGCAATTTGTCTATACTGGTTCGTAGCACAATTTGTAGGTTATTATTATCCAGCTAAAATACACGGAATAATGCAGAAACATACTCCTGTTTCGGATCATAATTATTCTCATTAAATGCCCACCAGACACCACCCGTCTCACGCCACCCCGGTCGGAGAATCCTCCATTTTCTATGAGAGAAGCTTAACTTCACACCCTGATTTTCATATCCCTAAGCTGGTGACTTTGAAATGAATGTGTGTTACGTTACGTCATCATCAACCTCACTTCCTCAAGCTTTCGAGCAGCCAGTCACACAGCCAGCCAGAATCAGCCATCGGCTTTAAGGGTATTCCCGAACAGCACGGGTCATGCCACAAACTTCTGTCATTTATTGTCTCCACTGTCAGTGTCACAAGACGCGAGTGACTTGATCGTGTAGCCCGAGCGGCTACAGCTGAGTTATCACACCATGATGCCACCTTCTAAATTATCTCCGTCTCCATAAATCTTAGTGATCGTCTACCTAAAGTTATTAATCACCAATTAACGGTAAAACTTTTGACAACTCTCTGTTTTATAAGAAACTTAATTGTGGTCAAATATTGCTAAGTTGAATGTTGAGACCAGAATTAAAGGACTTTCGAAGGCAAGAATTGTAAAATACATTTTATCAGAGTTTGTCCTTTGTGAAATAATTTGGTTATTTGATACAATAAGATAGAATGACAGTCAAAGTTTTCCTCTTAGTAAAGTGGCCTTAAAAACTATAATTATTGAAGAAAACCAACGAAGCAAAAGATATAATTTGACACTCTACTTTGACTGCGTAGAAGATTGAACGACGACGCTCAGAGCACCACATGACATTACCTAGTATTTAGTTTACAGAAAGTTGACATTAGATTCTGCGTTCCAGTGTGTGTCTGTCTCATCTATAATAATAAATTAATGACAAACATATCCAGTCTCATAACCAAAGCCCGGAATAGGTAGATTGATATTATCTACTTGTGTCACAAACTGTGATAGAAATCATAACATGGATAAGCCTTTTTCCCGGGATTTCGTTTCAGTACTTACGCGATTAAATTAAATATTTTGCATGTATGGATCCTTAAACCATTACATACTCGTATACAGAATGTTAAAAAAAATAATTTAAATTGATTTTTATAAATATAAATACTAATAAAAAAAGGAAAGGTTTGTACTTTTGTGATTATGTGATTATAATTATGTAATAAAATTAAACCTTGCTCATCTTACTAAAATTATAAATGCATAAGTTTGTAAGTTTGGATGTTTGCTGCTATTTCTCATCAATAAGGCTGAATCGATTTGGATGAAATTTATAATGGAGATCAGATTAACACATAGATCACATTTTATCCTGAAAAATTCAAAAGTTTCCACAGGAATAACTATAACTCTACTTTTTTTAAATGCACGCGGGCAAAGCCGCGGGCAGCAGCGAGTGCTTAGTGCTTGTCTTCATCGTACATGTTCCTAACAATTTTGAAATTGCGGAAAAATCTTTTTAAAATTCCGGAATCCCGGAATCCCGGAGGCATGTCCATATTACTTAATATTAACGTTTCAGGTTATTGACCCCAAATCAATCTACTTATTCCGGGCTTTGCTCATAACAATCAGCTTAAACGTTATTGACCGATATCCAATATGCGTTTCATTTTAGCGTGTTTAATATTGAAACTAAGTGTTAAATAGTGAAGGAATTAAGATCTGTCATAACTTGTGCCGCTTATAGAAAATATCTCCCAATATACAAGCACAATTCTACTGCAAAGTCCAACTCAAAACTACCTGCATTTATAATCGCAACTAGATAGCAATACCGCACAACTGCAGTCGGTTATTCCCCGCCTACCCACATTTCGACATTCCCGGTGCGGAGCAGATAATTCCCGCTCATCGCCGATGGAAACAACGCTGCTATTAATTAATGCGAGTGTCGATTTACCGGAACTAACGAGCTCACGTGAGGTGCGCGCCGACGACGGTAGGTGGCGCCACGGGGGCAGGGGAGGGGGTAGAGGAGGGGGGAGAAGTGGACGTTTTGAAGGTAGGAGTGTGTTTTTAGTGTTTCGGATGAGTTTGTTATTGTTTTTGGTAGTGGGAAGTTTAAAGCAGTTTCAATATAGCATAGTTTTGTTCCTCATGTTATGTACTCAGTCACACCAAATTGTGATGCATGTAAAATTTATCTACGTACAGATGCAACTTTATTACGAAATACGGTTTGCAAATTGGTGGTTTTAATATCGGCTTAGGTCAGCGATTATGGAAAATGATTGGGTAATTAAACGGCAACACTGGTGGTGCTTCCAGGTGCAATATTATAGTTTTTGCATGGGAATTATAATGCCGTTATATGTTTAATTATTGGCGTCGTAATCCTTTTGAAAATGTTGGTTGTTTATTATGAAACAAAAATAATGAACCTATTTTATAATGACACAACATTAAATGAAAATGTGCTGTGATCCTACCACTGTCACTGCAGTCATAAAAGTTAAAACTAATTAATCGTTTGTTGATCCATTCAAAGCTCCGTCCATTCATATACAACAAACTTCGTGTAAAAGAGCAATTTCTAACAAATAAATAAATAAGGTTAATTATACAGATAATTTCATTGAGATTGAGGCAAAGGCACTCAAAACAAGAAATAAAAATACAAAGAACCAATGTTTACGAGACAGACGATAATTTACTTTGCAAGAGGAACATAAACGTCTAAATTATTATAAGATTTCGCCAACATTAAGAGGAAATTAACTTGAAGATAACAAAGTTGAAGATTTCTTACAAACTCGGCTTCCTTTGCAAGAGATATCCGTATGTCCGAAGATTTTTAGGAGTTCTGTGGGCCCGGAAATTAGTATACCATTATACGTATAAAATCTAAGAGACTCAATTGAAGGTTATCCTGCTTTAGTTTATTACTTAGCCAAGTAGACACTAATTCCATCTTAGGATTCTACGAAGTAATTTTTCGTGAGAAATTCTTTGCTAAATTCTTGAAAAGATGATTTTTATGTTCATGACAAAAAAAACTTTTTTGCAAAAAATAAAACCGACTTCAAAAAAAACAAAAAAGTGAGAAATAACTTTAGCTTCTGAAGTCAGTGACCTTTGTTTTATTGATTTAGTTTTTTTGTCACCGACTTCAGAAGCTAAAGTTATTTCTCACTTTTTTGTTTTTTTTGAAGTCGGTTTTATTTTTTGCAAAAAAGTTTTTATTTTTCACTTTTTAGTGGTGCTTGATATACATGGAAAGTGCATACCGTTACAATTACATCAAGCCCAAACACGACTAGGGTACATTGTCTCATTATGGAGTTCCATGACTCTTGGCTTCGTCATCAGATCTGATGGTAGAATGGTTCTAATCAAACGCAAATGCTTCACTTGTTGTAGAAAATACCAAAATCGCAACACATTTTCATATAAAATTTGAAGAGTTCCCTCGATTTCGCCAAGATTCCATCATCAGATCCCGACTTGGTGGCTATGGGACCATTTGGAAAGAATATCCTTTCCAACAAAAAAATAATTTTCCAAATCGGTTGGCAAACGACGGAGTTATGCCCGAACAAACATAAAAAAAAATAAAAAAAAAAATAAAAAAAAATAGAAACATCCGAATTGAGAACCTCCTCCTTTTTTAGAAGTCGGTTAAAAATACGATACACACAGTCCAATAGGTGTGGCCATTAGGCAACATTAAGACAAAACGCAACGCAGCGATTCAAGACAAAAAAAAACAAACAAAGCAGTTATGTAGACAATTTCAAAAACACTTAAATCTTTCAAATTATTCAGAATCTTCACAATATTATTGCTGTAACATAAAACTTTTTACTAAAAATAACTCTGTAAACCACGAATATTGAAGTTAAAAGTTGAGCGTAACAGCATTTTCCTGAAGCAGGCGCTTTACGAAGCTTATAAAGTGAACATGATACTGCTTAGTGCGTGTAACGGAACGCGTTCAGGGAATAATAATGGCCGACCTGGAGTGGGAAGGCGGGAAAACGGTGAATAAACGTTGTTTTACGATGTTAAGCTCAAAAGAGAAATATGAGTCAAGTATTTTATCAATTTAAAGAACAAAAAATAACATCATTCTCCTGGCCTCATCTTAATTCTGTGTCTCCATTAATAGACACCTAGTTAGGAGTGGTCCCTTTGTCAAATAGATCCCTAAATAAGGACCAATCATTTTGTTTGTATAATAGGAACATAATGATGAATTATTTATGAACGTTATTGGTCTCGACATTTTGACAGCAGTAACAAAGCTTTCATGTTCATAGCGACAGATTTTAGGAGAACAGGCACTGGGAAATAAAATGAGAACCTCATTTATGACCGACAAGTTGATTTGTTTACAATTTTTATTCATAAACAAAGTTATAGGGAAATCCTGTGAAGCTCAAAGTATCTTTGAAACACGTAGCGTTTATTTCTGTGCGAGATGTAAATCCAACGCGTACAGCACACGTCCGCAAAGGTGAAAGGTCGAGTCAGCGGTGGCGGTGGCCAACGTTGAAAAATGGCGCCAATCTCACGCTGTTCGCGCGCCACGCAGATTTGAATTTAGAACGGAGAAAACACCGATTGATTTACAGCCAGTAACATTTACTAACGGTTTAAAAAACGCGTGTTTTAAAAAGATACAAAAAGTTCACAAAGGCTTCGGTATTTCAGGATTAGGTCAGTGATTTATGTATGTAGAATGGCGTGTCACCTATATTTGTCGGTTCTCGCTTTCCAAAAAAGTATATTTTAAAAGTTGAGTACCCACGCCCTAATTTTGTTTTTTATAAATATTACAAATCATTTATCAAAATAAGAGTTTTCAAAAAAAATCTCATAGTTACAACAACTATGTATTATGGGGTTTTGGTTTCCGCACTTAGTCCCTAGTGGACCGTTGTACGTAATCCTCAAAGGTATTCAAATTATGTAAATGTGTTAAAACATTCACCTTGCCGCAGTACAACGAAATTCAAGCCTCAACATAATATCTAGCTTCCCAAAAGCATCATTGTAAAATAACGTGTAAAATATCGTTATTAAAACAGGTCTCGGCTAACACAGCCGTTATTGCTCTCAGGTTGGGCCGAACTCGAGCCCGACATTTATACTGAAACAATTCTGCCCCTCAGAGAACTTGAAAATTAACTTCTTTACCATCTCCCTTGTAACGTCGCAGAGTTGTCTTCCAGTTAAATGAAATTCATTGCGCTGATTTAATTTTGCAATGGATTTTTTGCGGGTAGAAAGAAAGTTTTTTCTCTGGCGCCCAACGTGGGACCAAGAAAACTTGTAATATCGTGGCATATAATATGAATAACCCAATTGTAGTAACAGCAAGTAAGTTTCCTAAGCACGTCTTATATCACTAGAATTTCCCCGAGAAAATGGGTAAGCTGAAACAAAATGGCGTGAAAGAAAAAACATTACTAATACATATCAATCGTGGTTACCTGACATAATGAAACGTACCCGGCACACGTACACACGCTCACGTACCGACATGGAAGCAATAAACTGTGTAATGCGGTACACAATTATGACACATGGTCGGCCGAATTGGTGTGTGTAGCATTCGGAGTCAAGGAACACTCGTTTATTTGGAGTAAATTAGATATGATACTGACGTGTTCCCATTTTGCCAACGAAATGTCTTGCTACGAATGTTTCCTCATGGGATTCATACGTTAAGATGTATTTCATACAATAAAAGTGTCATTCTTCATAACAATAAATTCTTTTAATACTAGGTTCATTATAACCATCGCTGTAAATACAAACATTAGGTACGCAACTACGCATAAAATAATCGTAGTATCCTCACTAAACGAGAAAGTTGTCTAGCGGTTCCCCAGTTATCTAGACACAAACTAACTCCCCCATTAATTCAATAAGGCGGGTATCAATGTAAGTAGTGTCTATTTACCTTAACACCGCCATTTTGCTGGCTCGTTAGCTCGCCGGGACCATCGCCATCTTTTATTCAACAGACCGATGAACGACTCAATGCGAACGAATGAACGGCGCGGATTGACGAGCGACACAACCCTATAACAACTACCACTCACGGGTTGAATAAACCCTCTTCGTATTCACATAAGGTTGTATTTTCTGCGAATTTACACAGAAATTGGGTTGTCAATTTTGATGAGCGAGGACTTGGAGTAGTTTTATTTGTGTTTAAAGGAGTGTGAATGGTTTAGTTGACATTATGTGTCCCGGCTATTGAATTTGGTAAATATTTGAATCGAATTTGAATTCGAGACGTCAGGTAGCTAGTTTCAATTCAGTGGTGTGCATTTGAATAAGGGTATTTGGATACGTAGGTACTAAAATATCAAACTTTATGGAAATCCGACGATAACTCCAGTTATTCCAACTACCTATGATCCTATGCAAATTCTGAAGTTGACAAAAGGATTTTCTATTGTCAAACGCTCCTAAACTGAGTAATAGCGAGCTTTGGAAGTATTTAATACTAACAGTCAAAGCTTTTATTTCTCCGTAGCCAATCAGATAATACATAATGTTCCCAGGGTTTCGTAGGGAACTGGGAGGGTGGTGTTTAAATCGTTTTATCGCCTTTCCGATTCTTCGGTCGTTAATATTAACATCATATTTTGGAGAAAGTTCCTAAACGTTACTGAACAAATGTTCGTCACGTTAAACGGTTTTACGAGTGAGGCATCAAACTTTTTATTACGTGTTTACGTCATCTTTAGGCTATTTTATTGCTTGACTGTTGCCAAATATATTATCAGCTTTCTCACCCTACCCTCAAATAAACCTACGAAAAGTTGTCAACAAAATAGTTATTTGAATAGAAAAATAGATGTTTCCATTACTACCTCTCAACACCCTCTTTCAAACGAACAAAAAATATTAGTAAATCTCAAATACCTTTTCCGTATTTCAATGTTTTTAATTTCTAGGAACTATGGATTCGGAACCTGGCATTTTTATTCCATTTACTTTTAAATTCTTTCTGTTCTGCAGAAGGACTCTTTATTCTGGTTCCTGTTGCAGTAATAGAATATGATTTTGTAGCCAGAAAAGCTTTTTAATTTCTGGAAACAGGTACATAGACAACCATAGTTTTAATAAAAACATGTTTTTCTATTACTCTGTACAGTCTGTAGCACAGTTAGAAATTGCACGCATTCTTTTTGAACGTTTCATTACATAAAATCTAGAAAATAGAAATAGGACAAAATGCACGCTGCTCTTAATTCATTGCATTTTCAAGCTTTTCACTTTACGACGCAAATAGAGCAATTGTAATGCTAAAGTTAAGACTTGAAACCATAAAGTGCCATTAATGGCTTTTACAATCCCAACTTGGTGTTGTAAAAAGAACCATAAACCTCGGGCAGGAAGGTTTCTATTTCCGAGTGTCACAGTGGTAGTTAACCTAGAAGTACTAAGTACTAATTCAGCTCCTAACAATTTGATACACAAAGATTCTAAGTTCTCTTTAGAAACATTAAATTAACTGACAGACAGAGATAGTTGGTTAGGTCAAGGAGTGGGCGATGATTAATAATATAATTAAGGACTTATGACAGTTAGTTTGAAATGAGCAAACAATCTTGTTCAGATCAGTTACAAAATATTATGAATTACTGTCGAATAGAAAGAAAACTTCAGAGAGTCTGAACAATGTGACAATGTATAAGCGATAATGGCGATGATGAAAAAGTCATAAATGACATAATATAACAACACGCCTACCCACATTGCGCCAGTTTCGTTTAAGTCCCATGTAATAAGGGTGAACCTATTGCCATCAGCCGGGAACAAATCCGGACTCCGTAGCTGCTTCTAAGAAAATCCTGGTGGAAAAACCTGATCACACGTCGTCCAAAACTTATCAATCGTAGAAAATTATAAACAGCTCGATTTGAAGTTATTAATATGTTTGTATATATTATAATTATCCTATTAAACGCAAAAGGTGACTAGATACTTCTACTTACATTTTATACGTCTGCCTGTGACGTTTAATTTAGCGAGGAAATTACTTACGACCCTGCTGTTCGCTTAAAGCCACACGCACCTGAGAAATAACTTCGATCTTTTTTCTTCAATCTTAATCCAATTTATCAAATGGTCATGAAACAAGTTTTCTAATCGTCCTTAAATGAGGATGCAAAAAGCGCGAGAAAAAATTCGTCTTCTAAAACTGTTTCTAATTATATCCCTCGATTGAATAATCCGTTGGTGGATGCAGCGGTCACTGATAACAATCGCGCGGAGACTCTAATTACCGCTTGCCACTTAATGGCGAGTCCCTGAGCACCCAGCCCCGAGCACTGAGCCCCAACCGGCTCCCGATTGCGATCGCATTCAATCCTCTCTTTATACGCTTTCTGTAATGACCTGCAACTGTTGGCTTTGTTTCAAGTACCCTTGTTTTTAAGGTGTTGCGTTGATTCTTTCTGAGTTACACAGTTTGTGTGTCTGTGTGTAATGTGTGTGTGGTGTGTGTGGTGTGTGTGTGTGCCTAATGGAGGTTTGAAGTCTTTCCTTGACCCAACTCAAAGATTCTGTTATTTTCAATTAAATCATTTACAGTCGTTTTGAATTGTTATGAAGACAGTCATTCAGAAAAACGGATTAATTTCAAAGCGTGGATCTTTATTATTAAAATTAGCATTAGTTTTACAAATGCGCCAAATCTCATGGTATTTTTCAGTTGAAATTCGGAGGTTGAGCTTACAGCAAACCTTTTTCGGTCGCAAAAGAATCATATTCCGAAGAGAAATATATTCAAAGTACCGTATGGACTCAGAAATGAAAACTGAAAAGATTGCAGAAGTGCTCAATTTGTTTCAGGCCCCTAGGCTATCGACTGTCGCGTCTCAGCTTAAGTTTCTTTACATATTTCCTGAAAAGAAGACAGGCTGGAGTATTATGTGATCGAAAATTCGAAATGTTACTATTTTAAAATAATTTCTCCTCCGTTATAAATCAAAAATGTAAAGCATTCTCGTACATATATCCCTGAACTGTCAAAAACACATATCTTGTAGACAGGAGCGGTATATGAAGGTATATGTTTGATGGCGAGGTTCTCGTCGGCCTGATAAATGAGGCATATAAACATTAAGAAGCGACGCGCGCCACAGGTGGCGAGGTGGCGATGAAGATCAGCGCCACGCTACCGCTACCCGAGACTCGAGGCGAAGTCGCGAGCGTTCAACGTATTAATTATCATTTTTTATGAATTATTTTACCATATTCGTGTAAGTTTCCAAAAAGGCAAAAGTTTTCGTGTTATAATTCTAATTATTATCTTTGGTAGCAACATAAACATTTTTTTTAGCAGTAAAACGGTGTGATACTTTTTCGTACGTGCAGCCGGTGTTCATCGATTTATAAGACGTTATCACGTCAAAAAGTAAAAGTAAAAAGCGGTGTGTGCAGCTAACGGATTTTCTTTATAGCAACTTTAAAAAAGTACAGCAAGATTAAAACACGAATTTTCGGCTAGAATGCAACAATTTCGAAAAATCCAGGGTGCCCTGGATTTAGAATTTATAGAGGCACCAAATTCCCAACACATTGACAGCATTTCAGCACATTTTCGAAGTAAAAGCCTGAGGGTGGCGCACTGCGAGCCTCCGAAGTTCCGCCATGTTGGCGGAAGTTCTGGAAACGCGGGAAGCGTTACCGGCTTCCGCGCCGACGCACTTCCGGCCTGCACTCGTTATTACCAGATGGTACAAGGGCGAAGGGTTATTACTGACATTATAGTCTTTCAGATGACTTTAATGTGTTGGACCGACTTGAAGTGTTTCTGTCAAGCGCGCGAAATAACAAGTAGCCATCAATTTGCCTTCGTGTACATAAAATACAGAACATTTTAACAATAATATAAGTTATGGAAAACATTTAACTGTATTACTCATTTACGTTCGAAAAAGAAACTGTTTCACTCTGTAACCTAAGGAACTAATCACACGTCACACAATTCATCGCACTAATTTTCGTTAAGAACAGTAGCATGTCTCTGTACAAACAGATGTGAAAATAAAAGAAAGCCATAAAGTGGTAGCTGCTTATCGTGTCGTCGTAAACGCAGCAGCTGTTAAAGGTAAGAGCTCGATGCGGGGCAACAGAAGCCACCTATTGATGCTTATGGCCCTGGCACTGGTACTTAAAGACGTGATTTTAGACATCGTGTCTAGATATAGAAATGGACGTAATTTGAATTCTCACAAGTTTACTGACTTGGACTACGTAAAGGTAAGTCTTTTGGTAAAATAAACTGCTGGTTACAGATTTATCAAAAGACGTTCTATGTATTAGTCAACATACTGGGACATATGATAAGCCTCCTCTCTAATCGAGGGAGTGGGTCGACGAAAAAAATGTATCAACTTGTCAAACTTTAAAGTGGCAGTTGAATAAACAAAGTTGAGAAGAAATATTTACGTTACTTCGTGATAATTATGACAGTATTTTTGTCGCAAAAATATATAAAGAACTATTTCTTTAATCTATAAAGAGATTTATCTCCATCGCTTATGGCTCGCGCCGAGCCCGCCAGCCAGCAAGCGTCGCGCGTCGCCGGCAAGGATGCTAATTTATGTGCGATTGTACGCCGCGCGATATCGCCGTGATTTTCAACCGCGCCAAAAATAAATACACCGCGTTTAAAGAGTTCATTCCTTTTAATTTATATCCCGCCATTCGCGGGTAGATTAAAAAGCCCGTGTTAAGTAAATACTTTCGTTCTGCTAGTTTTAAATTTAAATTCTGTTAATACTGAAACGTTTGCGGAATTAAAGTTGGAACATGAGCTTAGTAGTTTTATTGATATAAAGTCGTACCTACGTAGATTTTGAGTGAAATAGTGAAATTTCACTTTGATAGTTTATGCAAGCTGACATCTAAGTCATAAAAACAACAGTAATTAAAATACAGATTGCCAACTACAGAGATGTAATTAAAATGACAAGGGCTCTCTCAACCCGAACACCTAACGTCAATCCAAGAAATTCGCTCACAAAATGAGACCTAATTACTTTCACGGCTCAATATTATCATTGACCTTAATAATTCTGCACTCCAGTCGAATTGCCCAGCGCTGGGTGTTTATAAAGCAGTTTATATCTCTGTCAGAGTACCGTGGGCTCTCAGGTGGCCGAGATAAGGACAGTAATAGAGCACCTAATTTCCGAGTGTCGTTTCGCGCCAGACGCTCCCGCCATCTTGCTGGCTAGTTATATGCTCTGTGGAAGTTCTCTCAGGAAAGATAAGAAAGAATAAACGCGATGGTAATAAAGGTTTGAATACTTAATTGAGAATAATAGAACTGAAGTTCATAAAAAGTAGGTATTAAATTGGTCAAAAAATGTTCACATTAACTAAAATAAGTTCACATTTTGCTTGCATTACTTTAACTTAAATACAATTCTCAGTAGAAGGTATACTCAAGGAAAATAAGTCAACAATTACTTACATACTCATAAGATGAAAGACATCGGAAAGGGGAATGTAGAAATAACTCACTCCAATAAATGAGAAACAAGTAGCGCTGGTTGCGTTACTCATATTGCACAGCCATAATAATGTGTAAGAATGAGAAGTAATGGCGCCCGACGTGGGACTAGCGCTTCGCTCTAGGACACTCTCATTATTTTCGTATTAAGGCCTTACATATAAATTTGTAAGGTAATTTTGAAAATTCAACACATTATTTGTTATTGGAGCAATGCGGTGCACAAAAATGTTGACAACGTAAATGGCGCCCAGCGCCAGTTTACTAAAGTACTTTTCTTATTATACGAAAAGTACAATGACCTTTACACGTACAACGCGTTTTTGGGGACATTATTGTGAATTGTGATGATTTGATTCAAATAAGTATGGATGATCAGCAATATTAGAAAATTGGTACTACCTACCGTACTTTAATTTGGGAATACCCGAATAGCAAGAAAGGTTCAAATTCAGGGTCAATCTCATTACGAAGTTCATGGCTGCAGAGGACCGCAGAGGCTTATTTTAGAGAAAAAAAAATGAAAATGTGAAAAATCCGCTAGATCAGCCCCGTGGGCCGTGGAGTCGTCGGCGGGGTTTTATCAGGTGGCAGCCGGAGATGTCAGCGTTATCTGTGTTTTCAATCCGTTCGAGTGCGGCCGAGTTATGATTTCGTTGTTCAGCAAGCCGAGAGGGAGTGGTACTCACGGGAAAATGTAGCGGAGCTGAGCAGGTAAAAATTTACAACGATATATTACACAATGGCGATGAACTCGTCAATGCTCAAAGGATTTCTCACGTATGATACTTCTTCGAGAGATTTCCAATAACATATAAAAATTATTCATGAGGGTACTACTGACACGAAATCGATGGCTTGAACTTATTGGAAAGCGAAAAAATTAAAAATGTAAGTCTCGAGTGATTTTCTGATTGCAGATGTATTTGTTCGAAATATCTGAGAATTGAAACTTCTGTTTCGCGTGTATATGACGTAAGTATTGAATCATATTCGCCACACCGCTGCACCGCTGCACCGCCGGCTCTCATACATTACACCGTCTGGCGTACAAAGAGAGTGGTGAAACAATCTCGTAGACAACAAAATAAATTGCTGAGCGCGTCTCGTGGGGATTGTTTTTAAATTTCGTTACACAAACACCGGCTCTGCGTCACACGCTATATGAGACAGAGATGGCCATATACCGAAAGACATGTGGAAGAAAGAGAGGTGTCATTTCTTTTGTAAATCACGTGTTGATAGCGTCAACGAACGTAATTCGCATTACAGTAGTTAGGTGACATCGTCGTGTCAAAGCTAACGTGACGGGTGACGGGATGGCGGGATGAGAGCCTTTCAATTTGTTTTTCATTCATACACATTGATATTTCCAGTGAATTTGCATTCTAAATGAATGTACGTTTGATGAGCAGACACGACTTTCCCTTTTGTTTGGAAAGAGATTTGTTTTTATTCATATTTTGGTGCTCGTTAAAGTTAGATTAGCGCTATATTTCAAGTTTCCATTTGTTTTTTTTTTCTGATAAAAATAACGAAAGAAAACTTGAGCTTAATCAGTCGTCTATCCTTTCAGTGAGTGCTCAATTTTAAAATTCCTTTAAAAAAGTTTTTGAAACCATGTCATAAGTTAATGATATCTGGCATCTCGTCTCGTGGTAATTCGATTTGTGGTGACGCCGAGCAAAGTTCGCTCATCGATCACAAATTGAATCGCTCACTAAATAGCCCGACGCCACAGTACAGAAAAAATTTTTGTTCATTTAATATCAGTTTTTAACTTGCTGCGGAAGTCTACTGAAGAAATGTGTTATTTTGTATGTAGTTTTCTAATTGCCATTAATTGAACAGAAAAGTTATTTTTGGAAGATATAACAATAGTAAACTCAGTTTATGGACAATGGTACGCAGATAATAAAAAAAGACAAGACAATAAGAATACCATGTCAGCATATTGATCTACTGTTTCAAATTGTCTGTTACCATCGTAAAGGTTTTTATTAACTTCATCTAACTTTGCTCTTGTCACTTACTTTTGAACAGAGCCGTCATAATATCACGTTAAGTAAATTAAGTTTTAAAGAATCACATTTTATTTGCGATAATAATGGAAATTTTTATGTCACTTTTGTCAGACAATGCTTTGAAAGCAAGTGTAAGAGTATACTATATTTGAAGTGTGTTGTGTCCTCAAGAGCCAGACGTTCGGTACACGCAAGACTCCTGAAAAGTATCCTCTTGAAACTTTGTCGCCGCACAGAAAGCTTAGTAAGTGTTGACACGACACGTGTCTTGAACTCTTGAGTAACAACGGGCTCGAGACTTATAACCTCAAAATATTGAAAATGATACTTTTATTGGTATTTATAATACTTTGTAATTGCCCCTTACTGATAATAATTTGTAATACAATGAAAGCTTTTGAAAAAGTTTTTTTCTGATAAAACTTAGTGCAATTCATCAAAAACCAATGAACACGAAATAAAATATGAGCGTCCGAATGAATCGATGCTGATTGCAAAACGTTTGATTAATTAAAATGTGTCGCGAGCGGCCAGCAAACAGCACGGAAAGCATTTATTAACAAACTTTTAAATTACAAATGTTGACAAACCGAGCTTCCGTCTGCAGCAGGTTTTACATTTTTAATGAATGGTTAAAAATGTCAGCGTACGTATGAAATCGCTTCCAAACAGACTGACAATAAGAAGCTATCGAACTGGATGAATAATTGGAACCAGCGGACTACCACTCACTTTGTGGGGTTTTCTTTGTGCAATTTAATGCATTGGATTGTGAATATCATATAAAGGACTTCGGAAACTTGTCGAACATTCAAATAACACACGTTATGTGTGGGTTACCTGATACAATTACCAGTACTAACTGGGTTGTGGAGCTTCATCAGGTTAGACTGGAAACCGACCCCAACATATTTGGGAAAAACCGGCTTAAAAAAAAACAATAATGTGAAAAAAACTTTAGCTTCTGAAGTCGGTGACCTTTGATTAATTGATTTAATTTTTTTGTCACCGACTTCAGAAGCTAAAGTTATTTTTCACTTTATTGTTTTTTTTTTGAAGACGGTTTTATTTTTTGCAAAAAAGTTTTTATTTTTCACTTTTTAGTGGTTCACATGTGCTTGGTACACATGGAAAGTGCATACCGTTACAATTGCAACAAGCCCAAACACGACTAGGATACATTGTCTCATTATGGAGTTCCGGTGCCTGACTCTTGGCTTCATCATCAGATCTGATGGTAGAATGGTTCTTGTCAAACGCAAATGCTTCACTTGTTGTAGAAAATACCAAAATCGATGTACGTTTTCCGATACAATTTGAAGAGTTCCCTCGATTTCACCAAGATTCCATCATCAGATCTCGGTTTGGTGACTATGGGACCATTTGGAAAGTATACCCTTTCCAACAAAAAAAGAATTTTTCAAATCGGTTGGCAAGCGACGGAGTTATGCGCGAACAAACATAAAAAAAAAATAGAAACATCCGAATTGAGAACCTCCTCCTTTTAGAAGTCGGTTAAATAGACTAGGCTAGGCAGTAGATGATATATGTGTGAGTTACCTAATAACAAACAACAACAACAACACAGTTCTTAAGTACTTTTTTACTAACCCATATGGACCTTGTCGTTCGCAATAAATAATTATTTGACTTTGATTTTGATTAATACAATTGACATTCCTGAATACTTGATAAAAATACAAATAATTTACCAAATAATTCCCCACTTAATAAGGTCAAACATCAGAGCTATTCTATCATGATTACCGGTCATTGGACTTCCATTACCTGCCCTCAATGGGGTGGTAATGTAAAATTGAAAAGGGTCCATCAATAAAAGTGACAATTTCAATCTATTACGGTCGACATTTAAGCCCATAACTCGACGGAACCCATCGTCGTATATTAAGTGAGGGCTCTTGAACGAGAAAATAGCCATAAAAAGTATTTAGATCACCCCCATATATCTTGACTAGGATGCTGTGACTTACGCTGTGTTAAGTGCATAAGATTTTTATTTTTTAGATTTTAAAAGTTGGCCATTAAACTAGACAGTCAATGCCTTGATCAAAAAATGACAAAATAATTGACCTTGGTGTGGCTTGGTGAAAACAAAAGTCGGTACATTCTTTGAGGATTGCCGATAGAAGTGAAAACAAGTACACAAGCCCCGCCCCAGTCGTAGCAGTGCTACGGGTTGTGCCCCGCGCACGCCTTAGTGGTGTTACGCCGTAGCGGATCGGCTACGAGTGCTACGAAACATACGTGACGATCACGCGGGTTTCATGATTTTTGTTCACACAAAAAGTGCTCAAAGCGCCTAAAGAAATGTTAACTTCAAACATACTTTTTGCTTCGTCCACGTTTATACAAAACTTCTAAAGTAGAGTGACTCTTGCTATCATCCGGGTACAATTCTTGAGTCTGCACTGCTACTGAGACATTCCTGCCTACCTGGGAATCGAATTCAGGTCTCAACCTCATGTGCTTGTGACCACCAGATCAACAGGCATTTAGCAAATAATTTAATCTAATGAAATATGCTCTAGATTGCTATAAATTGAAATGTTATGTACTTTTATTGAATTTAAAAGTAGCATTTAGATGTTGGTACGCATTTAAAAGTCTGAATTTCATATCCATCACCAATTTATTCACAACATTTCTCAAAGTATTGTCTAACTGCACATCTCCTATGATAACACTCGTCGCTCACAGCTTGGGCTGTCGGATGCAACGACTGAACCCTTTCGCATTTATTACGCATGCTCTATTTATCCTCCTCCACGTATTTATACAGCCAGTCGATGTTCCAACTGCCTCGTTCGTGTAGTGCAAACATACTTGTTTCAATATTTCGAGAAAATATCTCTTTAAGTAATCACTGGGAGTTCGTTTACATAATGCGGGGTAAATGTGGACTTCTCTGTGGGTAGACGATAATTCTGTGGGTTTTGAAAAGTAGTTATGCGCCATTGCTTTGCAAACACTGAAATATTAAGAGATTCTGTTGAAACACGGCTTCAATTATTTCTGGTATGATTATCTTATTTCCACCATCAATAAATGTTTAAGATTATTAGTTTCTGTTTTTCGTAGTTAGCAATATCTAATATGGATTTTCAAAATAATTTGACTCAAGGGACTAAAATCTTTAACCCCCAAAATGTCCATACATTTCCGATGACCAGCAAACTGCACGGCCGACACGCAACACGGCCCGGACACGGCACGGCCGCGCCGTCGATGGATCGGCCAATATTTGCGCGGCGAGTTAACCCTCTACCGCTCATAGCGGTCACCAAATTGATTTTGTAGCAACCACCAATATATTTTTAATGTATGCTAGTGAGTTCCTGTTTGTGATTGTGGGAAAATGTGGAATCGGGAAATGAGTTAGGTTGTTAAGGTTTATTTAATCTGTCTGCGAGAGTTTTCGTTTGGCGGCAAACGAATTGCATAAATAAGTGAATCACTCATTTTCATTGACACTATATATTTAATAATTAGGTATTCATTACGTTTCATTCATTCGTTACGTTTTGTTTGTGTACTAACTGTTTTATTTTAACTTTCTTTGAATTTTGCGAATAGGTACAATATCTGTTAATGAAAAACTCCAAGCATGCTCTCACAATACGGCTACCCACTGCACAGTAACAGCGAGTAAACAAGTCTAAGCCGTCGTGCGATAAGGAACAAAAGGCCCACCGCGACCTACCCGAAAAGTAACACTTTATTATGTGGCGATTACGCGAGGTCCGAAGATAAGCCAGGCCCTAAGGTCTGCATAAATTACCGACACTTTTCCACACAATAAATCTTAAGGTCTTACGCCCATTTTCACTGAGACTAGGAGACACCTAAATGAAAGCCTAAAAGGAGCATTTAAAAGTAATATTTTATTTAGGTCATAAATCGCTTAGGTACTTATAGTTGAACGTGACTATAATAAATATAATGCAGAAAAAATACAAATACCTAAGGCTTTTTCTACTTTGTTGATTGTTTGTTTAGTGTGAAATTGAAAGAATTTATTACCTAAAATTCAAAAGATAAGAATAAAATTAAAGTACCTAGTTACTTAAATTATTGCCTTAGTTCTCACGGCCTAGAAAACACAAAAGATCCCGCAATTGAATGTCTTAACAGTTAATTAATTTTAAAGACCCAAAATCTAGAATAAAACTAAGATCTACTCACACATTTAACTAAATACTAAGAAATAGATAGAGGTCACACATAAAATCTAAAAAACACACACTATCGGTGAGTTGCACGAAACCACCATTAGTTTAACGGAGACTTTAAATTGATGCTGTCACTTTCTTTTTGGTACAAAATATAAGGGATGGTATGAATTTAAAGTCTCCGTTAAACTAATGATGGTTTTGTGCAACTCAACATAACATACATAGATCAGATATAAATAAAAGACTCTCACGGAAACAGTGGAAGTTTGAAATGAATTTCATTTGTATGGAGATATAAAACTAACAGACAGAATGTCCGCAAGTTAGGCAAACCCGCGACTTTCAAATGTATGTGCAGCTGTCAAACGGGAATATTGAATTATTCAAACCGATCTTTTGTACACCAACTTCGATATATTGAGTTTATCAGGCGGGTATTATACATAGAAAAAATAAAACAAAACTGTTTTAGTGGGTACTAAAACAGTTTTGTTCCAGAGAAAAATAACATGAAGGGGTCTTCATGTTATTTTTCTCTGGAATCATAATTATGTAATAGTAAAACACTTTAGGGAGATACACGATAAACAGTTTTATTTGCAAACACTACATATAATCTAGACCAATTAATTATAATTTAAAGAGCAAGACCAGACATAAAGGAAAAAACAAAACTAATAAAGTATTCAAAAAGCAAGTAGATAAACCACAAAACAAACAAAATCGCATCGCAAAAATATAACCCAATACAGTACGTTGAGTACAAAGGCGAGCTAAAAACGAAATGAACACAAACACGGCTCTAGAGCGCCCTCTACTGACGTACCTTTGAAGCGAATCTTTTTAAGGAATTGCTTTGGCAGGCGAGGCTTCATTCGCCCTGTGCGTCCTGAAAACATACACCGTCGATCAAATATAACTGAACAAACTAACAGCTTTGGACGTTTTGACTGTAGGGGACCAGTTTCTGATCGTAATTTTATTAAAAGAACCTAAATTAACATACGACGCGACTGGAGTCAGCCTCATTTGTTCTTTATGCATGAGTATCATCTAGACGCGTCGCGTCGAGGCGTGGCATGCTCTTATCAACTTTTCTTTTGTTTTCTCCGCAGCCGCTGCTGCAGGAGTCATGTCGCTTGAAAGAGTAAGTCGTGGCCAAGCGGTAGCTGGCATTTCCAAATATCTTTCCGATTAAAGCACGTGTGTCATGTTTAGCACTTCATACTTGATGATAACAAAAATATGTGATATTTTGTTCATCTTACATTTATATTGTCCCTGACAAAATTTTTCACGAAAGATTACATCAGCATAAAGTTAAAGAGAACGTTGTTAAAACCTCAACGTTTTAATAGAACCATAATGTTACATTTATTTCTGTAAATAAATATTAAACGCTGAGCTGTCAAGAACATTAGATCGCTGAAAACATTAACAAAAAAATAACAAACAGAAATGTTTGTAGCTTTATCCCTTTTGTAAATATAACCTTTGGTATTTTGTGTATTACAAACATACGTAAAACAAAATGGAGGATTTAAAATGACGCTAGGAATTAAGACATCAACTGGCAAAGATTAAAGAATAATGCTTTAAGCCTTCAGAATCGGAAGACAATTTAATTTTAATCTAATCGAGCCGAGCCTGAGATCGAATGCGCCTTGTTGTGCCTCGTTGTGATAATCCAGGACTTAAACATGGCACTGACTTCAGCCTTTGTTTACGTTATTTTGATTTCGTGTAGATCTCTTGATTCCTTTTCTTGCTTGTTGCCATCTTTTGATATTTCATATCCTACGTTATTTGTTGTTTCATAAAATAAATGCCTTCACTTACTGTTGGTTCTTGATTAAATAAATTATTTGGACATGTTAAAGTTGACATTAGTAAGTATTATTTTAAAGAAAAGGGTTAAATTACGTGAAGTTCTTTTCTAACATAAAGGTCGTAGTGTTTTTAAATTCTCAGAAAACCAACTTCCCTGTCGACTGCGAAGCTCGCTGCAAATCCCCAATTTTACAATCTCCGTATTGCTAAAATGTATGTAAAACATTTTACGGGTAATCCAACCCTTGTTGCAGCTCTTTATAATCTGAGAGGAGCATAAAATCCTAGTTTTATGTGAAACCCGATGATCCTACTTAATATTAAATTTAAAAGCGTCTGTTTTACGCACAGAGGGACGTGCCGAGACAAATTTTAATATAATTACACAATTTCATGAGCAATTTCCTTGTGAAAATTGAATTTATTTTTGCTTCGTCAACGTAACTTTATAATTTTGCGTTCCATAGAGTGTAATGAGAATAAAAGGAACAAACTCGATTTGTTAACACCTACCTACGCAGCGCGTTAACAAGGGATACGTACCTACTCGTACAAATATTTGTGAAACAATGTTTTTATTAAAACATTTTGCATTATTTCAGCATCCAAAATTTTGTCATTAAATATTTTCGTTTTTAGCTAGCTGTACTACCTAACTACTTTATCAAATGTATTCCGTACCGAAGCTTTAATGTAGATGTAGAAAAAATATGCTTACGAACATGTTCGTTCGGAATCGGATTACAGGCCGCTTGGTAATAGCAACAATTTTCCGACGTATTTCCATTTATCCGCTAAATCATATGGTTTTTCTTCGCAAAAACTTTATGAGTTCCGTAGTAACAGTAGCGTACTAAGCTCAAGTACAATTTCGAATACTTGGATTTTTCGATGATCTGTGTTTTACTTATCTCAAGCTTTCTTTAACTTGTACCTAGATAAGAACAAGTTTTGTCTTTCAAACTCTTCATTTCGCGACACGAAAATGAAATCAAATAGCACTTAATAATTAAAAGAAACTTTTTCTTTAGAAATCTCGGCTCATCTCCACAATAGCTACTCGTACAGTCTTGCAGATTAACTCGGCTCAAAGTCTCGAAGAATACCGTCTTGGTTAATTAATAAGCAAATAATTAAGCATTCAAATCCTTGCGTTAAGGCGGAATGGATCGCTCAATATTAACGACGCCGTCGAATTAGCCGCGTCTCCCCGCTTTATAATAATGTCCTAATCTCCTCGCGCTTCAGATGTGAATTGTATGAATACGTATGACGCCTATTGTTGTTCCACATTGTTGGATATTCATTGTCAATTGCAGATATTTACCTATATTACCTGGAGGCTGGAATGTGTTTATTATAATAATCGTTTTCATCGTTCAAGTAGACTTGTGTGTGAATTTGTACGTTTCGAATTAATTCAAGTTATTTCTGAAATATCTCGCTTCCACAGGCATTTCCTGTATCGCAAATACTAATTAAAGGTTTAAAGAAAACCTCTAAAGCCTAACATTGAAATAATTTAGTACATAATCCTCTTCGGATGGTCCATAATACTGCGCAAATACAGTTTTTATGGAAATCCAATGTTTACGATTCACCTTAAATAGTGAAAAGGTTTTATTTTGCTGAAATTTCTACGTTTATATCAGCAAAACTAAACAGTTTAAAATGATCACAACAGACGTATAATGTCAGCAACTTGTGAATGTTTCTGTACAACAGTAATATAATATTGTGTTCACGCGTTACTTAGGACCAGCACAAATTAGTCCAAACATTCCGGAATATTCCAGAACCTTCCATTTGGCTGTCGCTGTCAAAAATTGTAAATAAAATGAATATTAAAGCACACAATATTTACATATTCGCCGTGGCTAGTCCTTTAAATTATTTGACCGTAAGCTGTGACTGGCGCGTACCTGAAACAAAATGGAGGATCACATTAGTTGTCAGTCCGACTTGTGCAGAGTTCTGCATAATAAACATGTTTTGTGAATAAAACCAAATGTTTTAGCTACTTTTGGATTCAGAATTTGTAAAGTGTTGAATTTCATGAATAAGTACATCATAAACACATTGCGTGTTGAAACACGCCCCAATTTTAATAATATACAGGGTGTCTCATTCAAATCGGTCAGTATGGGAAAGTCTGAAACTAAGACATACGAAGATCTGTTCTGAGGAACCATGTCATCGATTTTAATAACAAGAAAAACTGCATTCATACATTTAAAAAACCGGCCAAGAGCGTGTCGGGCCACGCTCACTGTAGGGTTCCGTAGCTTCCCAGACCATTAAAAATACCAACATTTTTCGTCAGCAAAAATAACTTTGTTTTTCATAGTATTTGTATGAAAAACAAAGTTATCATTTGCGTTTTTTTGAAAAAGTGCTATATAACTCAAAAACTATTCAACTCATCAAGTTGAAAATAATTTTCCTAGAAAGTTCATATAAAGGTCTACTTCTGTGATTTTTTTCATATTTTTTAAACTTATGGTTCAAAAGTTAGAGGGGGGGGGGACACATTGTTTTTGACTTTCGGAGCGATTATTTCCTAAAATATTAATATTATCAAAAAATGATTTTAGAAAACCCCTATTCATTTTTAAATACCTATCCAACAATATATCACACGTCAGGGTCAAAATTAAAAAAAAAATCGCTCCCCACTTTACGTCTGGGGGAGGTACCCTAATAAAAATGTTTTTTTAAATTTTTATTTTTGCACTTTGTCGGCATGATTGATATACATATTGGTACCAAATTTCAGCTTTCTGGTGCTAACGGTCACTGAGATTATCCGCGGACAGACAGACAGACAGACATGGCGAAACTATAAGGGTTCCGTTTTTTGCCATTTGGCTACGGAACCCTAAAAACATCTGTAGGTACTCCGTTCGGGAATCGAACGCGGTTATTTTGAAAAAAAAAAACCTACACTATTTCTATTTAGATATCGATTGTGTAGGTCTTAAGCAGTAAATGTCTGTATGAAACATGATGTCTGAAGGAAATGAATAAAATGCATTGTTTCCACATACTTTAATTTATTTTAGTAGGTGCTTGAACTTTGATTTGAATGAGACACCCTGTATATCAGATTGTCTTATTCAATATCGCACCCGCTTTGCTTTGCACGGGTTTTAACGACTCAGCGAAGCGATGAGATTTCTTTAATACGACGTAACTTTATTATAACGAAGTAAGTACATTATAAAACATAAACATTTTGTGATAATTTTTCTAAATAATGGCGAAAACCGCATCAAAAAATTTTGCTTGTCACCCACATACATACGTATACATATACAGGGTGGAATTTAGCAATGCCACCTGGAGGAAAAGTACTCGAAATACTGGAGATGGCAAATTTTACTCAAAGAAAACATTCCTTTATTTTAAAAAACAAACAAATCTGCGTTCACAGATATTCGAAAATTCGTTTGCCACAGTCGGGAATCAAACCGACTAAAGTTCGAAAAAATAACATTCTGTAATTTTTTTAAATCATTTTATAGGGTCAATCATATGGATCAAATGTCTCTAACAAACATAATCCATTAAATAAACCTTGAAAATTAAAGAACAGTAATAAATTCATTGGGATAAATTCAACAAGATATCTAAAGCAGTTTTATTCATGATTTTCCTTTAAATGTATGCTGTTTGTTTGAGAGATTTGATTCTATCGATTGATGTCAAAAAGGTACAGAATGTTATTTTGACGAACTTTAATCGATCCATCCCGGGTTTGATGCCCGAGTGTGGCAAAATAATTTTCAATAATCTGTGAATGCAGATTTGTTTCTTTTTAAAAATAAAGGAATGTTTCCTTTGAGTAAAATTTGCTATCTCCAGTATTTAGAGTACTTTCCCTCCAGGTGGCATTGGAAAATTCCACCCTGTATATCCCCGTAGGTGAGAGACCCATAGGTAGATTTAAAAAAAAAAAAAGGGAACTACCTAAAAAGGTAGTTTAAAAGAACAGTATCTATGTAGAGAGACACCAAAAGCCGACTTCATCATCATCTAGCCTTTTCACAACTATGTCGGCTTCCAGTCTAGCCGGATGCAGCTGAATACCAGTATTTAACATGGAGCGACTGTATATCAGACCTTCACAACCCAGTTAGTACCGGGTAATACGATACCCCGTGGTAAGACTGGTTGTCAGACTTTTGGGCCACTGACTACCTGTAACGACTATCAAAGATGGACAAATGATAGCCGGGATCAACTGCTTAACGTGCTTTCCGAGGCACGGAGGAAATTCGGTATGTAATGGGTGGTCAGTTGGTCACCCATCCAAAGACCAACCTTAACCCAAACACAGAAGATAGTGTAAGGAATGAAAGTGCAACAAGACGCAACATGATGGATACTCACCGCGACTCAAGCTGCCGCCATCTGAGATCAGTCATAATCCCGACCCGAAGGACCAAATTACACTTTCGATGCGACAGAATATTTTTACTTCTATTTTAGTGAGGTACTAGGAAAAGTTATCTCTTTTCATACTGATCTAGTTATATTAGAAACTGGATTAATATAAAAGTTATAACTTCTGTCTGGAGCCTCCTATCAATATACTGTATTACTTAGTGAGTGACCGTATGTGTAAAGTTGATTCGGCAGCATCGGAATCAACTTAAGCCGCTAATGTATTTATTAATGTTTGTTGCATCAGTTCATCGAGTACAAGAATCGTTCTTTGCATGGATTAAAAGCTCTTTGTTACCAGCTCAAGTCACTGCCACGTCGCCTATGTGGTCACTCCCAAATCCTTCGAAGCGTCATTCTGTATTCATAAAACATTTTAAAAACACTGTCCTTGACAGCCTCCTAAATAACGCACATAAAGCACAGAATGATAATAACGAACGACATCACGGCGACGATAAAGGGGGCTGAGCAGATCAGTAAGCGTTCGATGTTTCCGCTACATTAGCTCGCGAGGAGGCGCTTTATGTTCCCGCAGTTCTAAACAAATGCCCATGGAGATGCCACGACACAAATACTGCTTTCGAATTTATACACACTTCCATAAATAGTTTTCATTTATACGTAAAGTGTCAAAGGTTCTATGAAGCACTTGGCTATTCATTACCATCGCGACAAGTTGTGCTAGTCAGCACTGGCACTTAAACGGAAAGAGACTTTTTTGAACTAATACATACTTGGAACTTGAAAACTAGCAGTCAATAGTCATTCCTTTTTCTATAGCAAAAGCAAATGTAGGTAGAGAAAATTTAAGGCGATTACATGAGCTAAACGCGAGTTTTATAATTACTAAAAGTATATGAATCACTGCTATAAACAAGACCAGAAAAATATATGATATTCTTCAGGATATATGCTAGCATGATACGGTTTTGAAAACATAATACAATTAATTGGGCTCGCTAAAAAATAAAACCGACTTCAAAAAAACACACAAATATAACACAAAAAGAAAAACACTAAAACACACCAAATCAATCAAACAAAGGTCAAGCTTCAGAAGTCGGTGACAAAAACATTATATCAATCAAACAAATGTCACCGACTTCGAAGTTTGACCTTTGTTTGATTGATTTGGTGTTTTTGTCACCGGCTTCTGAAGCTAGTTATTTTTCACTTTTTAGTGTTTTTCTTTTTGTGTTATATTTGTGTGTTTTTTTGAAGTCGGTTTTATGTTTTTGAAAAAATGTTTTTTTTTATTTTTCCATTTTTAGTTCTAATATCTACAAATATTTTACAAGCATTTATTTTACATTGTAATCAATACTTGTCATGGTAATAGGCTTATCCGCAATAAATGGAACTTAACATACCTAAACTGTCGAAATCTGGGTGTATTGTACACATCTGCGTACCCCTCAGAGCATACAGGCGTGATGTTACGTCATGATGTTTTATAAACAATAAACATCCAAGCGATTGCCGCAATAACGACAGATCTGCCGTCTATTTTTGAAGAGTTCCATTGTGTATCTCCGAAGACCAGCATCAGATCTTCACCAAATTAAAATGAGACCACCTCAGAAGTATATTCTTTCAAATAAAAAAAGAATTTTGAGAATCGCTCCACAAATGGGGGAGAAATCGAAATGTATACTGTACACATCTGCGTACCCCCTCATAGTATACAGGCGTGATGTTACGTCATGATTTTGTATAAACAATAAACATCCAAGCGATTGCCGCAATAACGACAGATTTGCTGTCTGTTTTTGAAGAGTTCCATTGTGTATCTCCGAAGACCAGCAACAGATCTTCACCAAATTTAAATGGGACCACCTCAGGAGTATAATCTTTCAAATAAAAAAGAACCATCAAAATCCATTTATAATTGGCGGAGTAATCGCGTAACAAACACACATAAAAAAAAACATAGGTACAGTCGAATTGATAACCTCCTTCTTTTTGAAGTCGGTTAAAAAGAAATCACGAACTTACCTCTAAAAATATCTTTCAAACAATAAAAAACATACTAATATGCATGCGATCATTCTGATTTTTTGGCAAATAATTCTACAAGCAATATATTATATTAGCATGACACTGTTTTAGTTTTTTAATTCAATCAATAGTTTTTTTTTGTAAATCGATCGAAACCACTCATTTCGCGCTATTTGGCCTGCAGTGACTGACGTAACAACCACTCTGTAGTGCAAGCTGATTAGAACTTTATTCTAACAGCATTTCAAACGAAGTTAGAACCACCACAAATAGAGTTGCTAATTTTGCTCGTCTAAGCGCCTTAAGCCAATGTTTACCTAAATGCAGATCCTTACAATTTTTCGCCTCTCATTTTTAGGCAGATTTTCCTAAATTAGTGTCTATTTAACCGCAAATAGGAGTAGCCTCATACCGTTTACCTACTTCTTCAGGATCGGGAGCATATTGTTGGCAAATAGGAGTAGCCTCATACCGTTTACCTACTTCTTCAGGATCGGGAGCATATTGTTGGCAAATAGGAGTAGCCTCATACCGTTTACCTACTTCTTCAGGATCGGGAGCATATTGTTAGTAGGTATAGAAGCTATCGTAAGGGTTTTAGGGTTAACAAATTAGGAATTTCTGCGAAAATAACGTTTTTGGGTTTATTTTGTGTTTTTTTTGTGGCCAATCTATTTAAAATCCCAGGGGAAAATCTTATTTATGCAGATTGAGTTGTTTTCTGTCGTTTCAAGATTTTGAAAAAAAACACGAGTTTAATTCAATAATCATACCCGCAATCGTTTTGAACTTGCTGTTAATAAAGAAAATCTGGGGACGATAGAGCTTAGTCTGAAGTATTTTGCAGAAAAAACGAAAATTAAACATGCATCAGACGTTTGAAAAATTCTTCTATTCGAAAATGATAACGTAAAATGCGCAATGAATGTAATAGATTTGACCTAGGTCACGACGCGACGTACACGTCTCAGTTCGATGATACAAACAACTAACTTTTTCAACCTTTCACAATACCAGTCAAAGTAATTCCAATAAACATCTACTAAAGCTAATACATTCACAAATCGATCCTACGTAGCTCCCTGTGCGCTACCGAAAGGTTCGACCACACTAATGAATTGGGTACCGAAATCCACTTTAAATTCTATTGGAAAATTCCGTGTTTCCCGAGATTCGGCGCTTTTTTGCTAAAAAAGGGTACGTTTTATCAATTCGGGACTGGCGAGGCGTTCTAATTATATTATGTAGATTGCTCTGTGCTTGTAAACGACCAGCTTTTTAGCGGGTTTCCCTTACCTGTCAATATCAGGCGTTTTGCTAAGGAACTATTTTAGGATCTGCTCTTTCAAAATTTTGACGAATTTTCTATTTACACTTTTCTATTAAAATTGTTGTTGAATTTAGATTCCATCAACATTCTCCATTAGAAACAAAACAAGTATAAAGTCTATAATGTTTCCTGTAACAGGAGGCTTTCTAGACGGCTTTTATACTCATCTAAATCTGCCCAACCTGCCTGTAACACCGACGCATCTGTCCCGAAGTAAGATCAAACTATCTCATCAGCATATCTGCATAAAGCCGTAACAACACTCCAGCAATTTTCGAGGCACCGAGGCTCCGCATTTTAAAATAGGAGCGCGTTGTATGCAAGGCCGCCTCGAGCCCGTGAGGCGATGACGTCCCTCGCGAGGGCTTGCAATTACCGGCACGCTTGTTTCACAGTCACGCCACAGCTACGCTACGGTCACGCCACGGCTGCATGACGAGCGAGACGTCTATACAGACTATTATGACTTTGTTGAGTAGCTACACAAAATGTTCAAGAATGTATTTTTGGCTTTACTAAAAACTGGGATTAAATAGAGCCATTCATTATCCTATTAGTTCAAAGTATGACTGACAGAGAATATTTTGTAGCGTTTACAAATTTAAAAAAATAATAACGACCCGAACGGCGCAGCGGTAGTGAGGCTGCCTTACGTTCTTAGGGTCCCGGGTTCGAATCCCGGTAGGAGCAAATGTTTGTGTGATGAGCATGGACTTTTGTTTCCGAGTCATGGATGTTTAATGTATAATAAGTATGTATCTACAAACAAAAAGTATATTATGTAGTATATCAACTGTCTGGTGACCACGACACAAGCCTTGCTTAGTGTGGCACTAGACGGCGCTGTGTGTAATGTCCAGCGATATTTATTTATTTATTTATTTTATTTATTTATAATAATATGCAATCCTTTTTACTGATGCACCAAATTGTACGATGACAGATGGAAACTATTCTAGTTCCATATATACCATAACAATCGATATTTCAATAGCGAAGCCGCATTACGTTTACATACTGTTATTACTACACTGTACAAGCATACATTATTCATCGTCCTAAATAATGTATGCAACATTTTAGAGCGATAGGTGTACATCGCGTTAATGGGCTGCGGCTGAATCGCGATACTTGGCTTTCGGATCAATTAAATTATTTGTAGCTTTACGATAATGATGAGATATTGATCTGAATAGTTGATAAGACCCTTTGGTTATGGTTAAGTGGTCCTTGGAAGCCATTAGTCAAATAGTCACTATGATAGTGGTTTGGTTCCTAATACTCGTACGCTGTTAGTGCTATCCAAAATTGGCAATGATGTCTCAGTAACTGTTTAAATTTGGATTTGTTCTAAAACTGATTCGTTAAAAGCATGTTTGTATTATTCAAAGAGACCGAAAAGGAAAATGGCTGCTGCACGAAAAATCACCAAACCTTAAACGAAAATAAAACAAAAAACAAACGCTCGCATTTTGTCTCTTCATGCTAAATAGCATAAAATAACAAGTTTTAAACTAAAAACACCAGCCTGGGCATTCGCAATAATTAGCATCTCTGGCTGAGCCCGTCGAGAGCTATTTACATTTTTATGAGAGTGCACCGAACGCCATCTAAATTAAAGCGAGGATGGACAGAAAACGGTAAAACATAATACCCGTCGCCATATTAGAATACTTCACTCACCAACCATTATTTTAATCTGGTTTTAGGAATGTCTTGATTGCAGACGTCTTTTGTCTGCTAGACTAAATTAGCGAGGAAAACGAGGAGTTTTAGAGAAGGTTTCAGACTACATTTCATGTCAGAAAAGGATTGTCTGCACTTCAAGAATTTTTCAGATTATTAGAATCATTATGGGCAAGTGCAAAATCAATGGGCGTATGTTAATAATGATGGAGAGGTGCAAATATCAATGTTGTGATAACTGGGTGAGTGTATGTAATGTATTTAGTTGGTTTGCCTCCAAATTATCGAGTGTACAGGGATTTGCTCGTACTGATAATTAATACCGAATTCAATAAACAGTAACGAATAGTAAGCTGAAGATGATAAATTCCAATAAATAATCGATCCGACAAATCGATCCTGACAAAAAAGATTTCCAAGTCGCAATCTTCTTCTCATTCAAATGCTACAAATAGGAAATTTCGCGTTCTAAGCCTCGTTCGAAAGCAATCGCTGGCTCGTCCCGCTGTCCCGCCGTCCCGCCTTGTCGTCCCGCGAGGCGAGGCGTCTATAATTGAGCCGTGTACGTTTGAGACTGGCCGATATCACAGCTATAATATAACGGAATAGCTTCCTGAATCCTAGGCCGAGTTTTCAGGAGCTTCGGAAGTAAGGACCAGTTTAGTTTGTTCTTTTAAGTCCGCATTTGATGCAGTCAGTTATATAAAATATATTACATTCAAACGTTTTGTATAAAATACGAAGGATTTCAAAAGTGACTGACAATAAAATCTTACTTTTATTCTCTGACAATGGAGGTATATTTAAGCTTAATGTGCCAGTCACAAAACAATTCAAATATTTTTTCCAAGCAGACTTCAGATTGATATTAACCTGGCTGGCTGGCATAAAGTAGGCCATCAAATGAAATAACAATATTATGTGAAATAACGAAAAACAGATTGAGAATTTAAACAGTGAACTTCTAGAAGCCAAACTCTTCTAGACCAAGATAATCTAGATTTTACAGCTTTGTCCCACCTTTTAAAACATCTATTCTACATACGGCGCGAAATTAAACTATCATGTCTAGAGGCACGTTTAGCTTACGTTAATGACATTAAAAGGTGCTCCAGAGTATAAAAGAAGATTGCTTGCGCGATATTGCAGCCTCACAAGTATGTTACAAGCGCCTTATAAGCGTGCTTTAGGTCTTTCCGGACGTTTGTTACTAGTAATAGGGGCTTAAGCCAGGGCATGAACATAGTCTTCAGGATTATGAGCCTCTTACAAAAGTGAATTGAAGTCTACGAGCCACGTGGTCGTATAGGCCATTCGTATGGTCCTAAGTGTCGTAAAAGGGGAGTTAGCTTTATAGGTTGGATGGGATCTAGGTCTCCACTTAATATTCTCAGGTTGAAAGGCTTTTATGGTGCGATAACGGAAATATGTAATTTAGGATTAGTATCTGTCCTGTCTTTGAATATTTTTTCCTGTGAGAATGAGAGAGATTTGTACCTACCTTTTTATACGATCGGAGAAAAAAAAAGGATATCTTGTAAAACTAATTTAAATATACAGCATGCAGCATAGAGTATATAAACATAACAGAACATTACGCCGGTGTTCCACAAAGTGCTAGACAGAGTTTTATCTATAATAGAACACTCACATTTGGCGAGTTACTTTTAAGCGTTACTACACGGTAGATCAACAAAATTACCAACATATTATCTCCTCCTTTTCCTCGACACAACAAACGGGAACGAAAGAAGAACAAAAAACTCCTAACTACTGAGTCACGTACAGGTTAGCGAATCACTTGGAAGTGGGTAAACATAGCCAGTAGACGGACAAAGCGGAAGATGTCTGGACTACACGCCACTAAGACAGCTTTCATTATAATTCTTTCGACTAAACAAAAGTTTCGTAGTTTATTTTTGTCTTTTAATCTTCGGTTCGAAACAAGTCTTATTTTTTTATATTATAGTGCTTACATAGCAAATCATAACATACGCATGCAATCTTTATACCGTTATCCAAAGTTGTACCTCTGTTAGGGAATGCTCTCTTGAACTCGTAATCTCTCTGAAATAAGGCTCATTTCAAAATAGCAGTTTTTGTTCAAAGATTGATAAGTGTGAAAACATTATTTTGTGCTCGGGACGGTTGACACAACAAACGGTTGACATTATAGCCTACGTCTACTCAAGGATAAAACATTAAACAACACAATCGTAGGTTGTCTGGAATATATCGATATCAGCGTTACGACTGCCATAGTGCCAAATAAGATGTGTAACAGTTTTGGTGTACAGTTATGTATTTATCTAAATATAGGCACAACCAGCAAGCTAAGGCTTGTATATTCGTTGTAGCAGATAAACATGTGGTCACCAACTAGCCCGTATGTTACCAGAGCATGCCTTCGTGACGTAGTGTGTTCGACGTAGTTCGACCGTGTCGGCTGTAAGCCCAAGAATTATGCCGGGAGCCTGCATTATTAACTTTGGGGATACGGCAGTGAATTGTGGGGTTTAAATACTTTTGGTCACTGGATATGGAGAACTTGGTATTCTAGTGCAATTTGGGAGGTACAGCTGTTTACTACAATTACTTTAAGTATAACTGTTAGTTAATGTGCCTTCTTCCGTAACTGTCGGTGTTTCTATAAACAAAGAATATCCTATCCGTGTCACCTACCACTGTCATTTGATCACAAAGAAAGCTTTTCTGTGACGTTTTGTTACCACTGGTCGATAAATTAAATTACACAGACAGAGATAGCAACCTACCGATACGTCTTGGTAAGTTATTGAAAATGGCCGTAGATAAGGGACAAGAAATATCGTCTATTATTTTACAATAATATTAGGGACAACTTTAACCTTGACCTTCGACAATCAACCTTGACTTCAGTCTAGCAGCTGCTGGAGACTATTTTCAGGCAATAAAAACACATTTGCACTATGTTTGGTTCTACTTTCATCATCTGAGCAGGACCGGAGCTTTCGACATAAAATAATTTTCTTATCAACGATATCGCAAGCTCATCTGAAGCAACTAATTGAGTGTGAAACTCTGTCTCAAACAGATAGGGTTGAGCAAAAATATGGCCTGAGCAATATTTATAGCGTTATGGGCTATATGGGGTATAGGTATATCGGAAAAGAGGAGTTTAACATATTCTATGGGGAGGAAAATTTATACCCCCTGTTATGGAGAGCGGTGAATGATGGGATAGTTGATGCTATCTTTAGTGTTAGTCAACGTATTTGCGAGGTAAGGTAAGATTATTTTACCTTTTGTGGTAAAGTTAAAGTGCTAGCGAAAAATTACGGGTTTTTCTTTCGTCTAAGAAGATTTGCTTTTGTGCTTATGTTTACCGTTGCTCTAACATTATTAGAAGTAAAGTAAGGCCTCCAATTAACTACAATATATCATAAATACATAATTACAATAAGGTACAGTTAACTATTTCCCGGCTACGTATAACACACCTTTATGGACATTATAAATATACTTAACTACCATCATCATTCCACTCAACCAAGACTGGGCACTAAAAGTACCGAAGTACCAAGCCGGTACTAACCCGGTACCGACCACGAACCACAACCTCCTCAGTACCAACGCGTGATACTTCGAACACACTCATTTAGCATGGGAGGGGGGAGACGCGGCATAACTCAACCACTCTTGAAATATTTCGCGTGTCGTCGCAGCGACGAATAAAGTGGGAATATATTGGAGGCGCCATTACCAGCATATGTATGTTGATTGTGGGAAAAACTAAAAGAGGGCAGACAGTAGTTGTAGACGGATGAATGGTGGCATTTAACATTTTTGTTGCTTTTTGTTTAAGTAAATTGTAAAAGTTTATTTACACATTTTCTGCATTGCACTAGAATAGAGCTTTGGTATCGTAGTTGCTGTGGAACCCCATAACTGGGTAAAACTTGTATACTTTGGTTTGGAGTTTATTTATTTTCAATAAAAGATGTTTGTCACATGTGTCTCAAACACGTATCGAGTTTTCATCACTTTTAAGTCACCGTGAATATTAATTACCGATCCAGGCTCGAGACATAGTCTCACTGTGATTGACTCTCGATTAAAAACTTTGTTTAATCTCCCAAAGTAACTAAGATTTACAAAGTAAACGTTAAGGCTAAATTACAAAATTGTACGTAATAATCTCTTAACGACCGCCGTATAAAATAAAGTAATGAGCCAAGTATTTACGCCTAATATAGAAAAGATAGCTCTTAGATAGCAAGCTGGGAATAGCCCTAACTAACCCGAATCGTTAAAATAAAAGGGCTTTTGTAACCACACTGGAGAGATTTATAACAGGAATGTTAAATCTCAGAGTACAGTAATCTGTTGTCAAAGAATCTTCACAAAATTCCACGTTGTTACGGAACGAAAAGACATGCTGTCTTTACGTACGCCATTTGCAATTTCATACTCGATTTTAAAAACACATGTTGCTTGTCGAAATATCTAGAGGTGAAGTCGAAAAAACACGTTACTTTTTTTATTGAAACATCTTTTATTTCGTTGCGTACATAAAGGCACATAAACAAGCAAGTGCCCAGATTTCTTCCCTTCAATTGATCGTAGCAATACTAAGCTAAATCCACGTAGATTTCCGAAACTACAAAGGCAATAACACAGCGGATTTTCAATGGAACACTCAAAGGACTAAGGTGGCAAAGGCTTCGGAGGAAGTAAAATAAACCCATTTTTATACAAAGCAAAAAGGAAAAATTTCGTCTACAATCATAAAATCGCATTAAGAAACTTCAGAACTACACTAATCCATTCTAAGAAAATCCTTCATTGTTGTCCGTGTCAGTCCGCAAGAAACACTTTAATTGGTTCACCCTGTAAAGAATTAAGTGTGCTTCGTTGGACATACTTCGGCAAACTCCGTAGAACTTCGGCTAACTTCGGAAACGAGTTCGAAACTCGCTGGATTTAAAATATTTGCGCTATCTAGTGAACTATTCCCACACTATCATGGCTTTTCCCCCGTGTCCCCTACATATATAGGTAAAATGCAACGTATCTTTCTAAGACTGGGCATTGATGGCACTTTTATACAGTTTTATCTAAGTCGCCATCTTCGTTTTAATAAAATTGGTTGAGGAGTGGCGAGCCAATCCGATTGTATAGAAACGGAAGAGGTGTCGAGACTCGAGTGCTAATCAAAACGTCGAATAATAATGGAAAGTTCAGCATTCGATATTAAATTGATTTCGGATCGAGTCGTGAGATCGTGATTCATTTCGTCATATCTCGCTTTTATAATAGATATATTTGGACGAATAAATAACCTTGTGGGTAACAGTCATCAATCATGTTTACTCAAGAAATCAGAATGAGTTTATTTCGTAAAATGTCATGTAGAAAAGCCTGTTGAAAGTTAACAGACCAAACTAACACAAATACCAAAGCTAAGACAGCTAAAAGAAAACGTGAGCATTTGAACCGTTTACGGAGTGAGCAGTAATTCACGTAAAATCGCTGGGCCGTCCGATCGGCTGATACATTCGATTCGTATACAATAAACAACAAAGCAGTTTCATTAGGATTCGCCCCGCGCAGCCTCCGCCACGAAAAAAGGGTTTCTCATTGAAATTCCCCGTGCTCTGTTTACATACGCTAGTGCACTGGAATGGGAGCTACTAATTAGACAGTTTGACGCTGTCAAAAAGATTTATTATTATCAACGTATAGCCATTTTATGTTATTTTTAATGACTAGTATTGCATGCTTTCGTAACAGCATCTATGCATATTTGTGCAAACGTCATTCTACATTCCGTAAAACAATCATAGAACAAAGGGCAAAAATGTCTATGGTAATTCTAGCTGTGCCACATTTACTAACGTTAGTGTAGCGGGAAAGTACCGTAGATTATCTAGTAATGCTCTATTAATAGCATTTACATATTAGCAAGCCAGTCAAACACTGGAATAGCTGGTTTTGCATAGAACTGTCCTATTATAACAGTTCCATTAGATTCTATCAGGTTGATGACTTTATAAAGCTAAGCTATGACAATGTTTTAATGTAATGTATTAAATATTTAAGATATTTCTGAAGTTTCAAAATGGAATATTATATTTCATGCTTAAAATAATGTATGCTATAAATATTTTATTTCTGAATCGGTTTTTGAATTTAAATGTTTCTGCTTTAAGCTGATAAAACTTTTTGTTGAGTTTTATTTGTACTACGTTTAATCTGATGGATATTGGTGCTAAGTGTGAACACATCATTTTCATCCAGACATACGAAATGTATCGACATAAAAGGCCTAACCATCTCTCATATTCCGAAAACAGACCTCAATCTCACTACTATCCCATCTACTGTCCTGTCAGTAAAACAAACACAAATCAAATAGCCCCGCGGGTCTGAAGCAGTTACGCAGAGATTTATACAGGCCCTCGGCTCGCGAGTTACGACCGATTGACGCCAGTAGCTGTTTACCTACGACTTACAACTTAGTGTTATGATCTTAACTAGCACCGTCTGAACGCAGCTTAATTTCGGTCGTAATGAAGCTATTTTAACATTGTAGCGAGTAATGAAGAAGGATCGTATTAAATCGGTCTGGATTAGTGTTATCTAAAGCGTTGAATATATATTTAATAGCGATGACCTTATTGGTACTGCTCTTCAGAGAGGTCAGGTGCGTAGTACGCGTCACCGGCGCACGTGTGCGTGACAAGACGAACGAGTAAATAAGGATTGTAGTGTCTGCCTGGGAAAAAAGCGTGACTGTATGGTGTATGTTAATAGTGGCTCCACGTTTTCTTCTTTTCGTATCGATGTTACTTCCATGTTTTTGCAGCGTCCGAGGCCTTATTCAGATCGTCGAGAGTGCAGGTATACGGACACCTGGGACACTCCAGCAGGTGGGGCATTTTTTGATCCGTAGCACCGCACCTACACTCAGTGCTCCTCGAATTCAGCTTCATCTTGTTAGACTGGAAGCCGACCACATCATAGTTAGGACAAGAATATACAGATGATGATGATTCTGGTAACTTTACTCTTCAAAAAGTTAATTCAGTAACTTAAACCAATTGAAGATTCAGCTCAAGAAAAATAAATAAACTTTTAAAGCAATTAATCGCTTGAAGTGAACTGATTAGTTTTGTTTAGTTAGCATTATCCGCGGCTCTCGCAGTCTTTGTTCTTAAAACTTAATCAGCAGTGCTTAGGCACCAACTTCAGGTTAGGTTCAGACCTAGAGTTAACTCTCTAGAACGAAGTTTGCACCTGAAAAATTCAGCTAAGTTTCAACTTAATAATCACGAGTTTTCAAACAAAGCGGTACTTAGCTCAAAGTTCTAAATTGATATTAATTAACGAAGTTTTTATGTAGTTTTAAAGAAAGGTGGTTATTTTTATGTATTATGGTCCCAATGGTGTTATACTTATTATTCTGGTGTGGTTAATAATTCAATGAATACTTACTGATAAATGAATATGAATTATGTTTTTCAGGAGTGGTCGACGTGACGGCTTATTAAGAGGCCGGCGGAGCATGCGTATTTCATACAAACGTAATACCAATTAATATAATATAATTTGTAAATCACAAATTTTCTTATGGAAGTGTGTATTTATTTCGATTGGATTACAGAATATCTAGGTTCCCAAATAAATATGTTGAATGGACACTGATTAAAACAAGAGTTATGAGAAAAATAAGTTTTCTTAAGAAATTTTAAATTCCTCCTTATCTCGTCTTTATATCATTGTCTTTTCAGAATATTTATTTGGGAACATAGATATTCTGTAATCCAATCGAAATAAACACACACTACCTTATTAAAAATATGTTTGATTTATAAATTATTTTGGTATTACGTTTGTTTGAACTACGCATGTTTCGTCGGCCCCTTAAAAATCAAAGCATTTATTTCAAGTAGGCCAGTTACAGGCGCTTTTGAATTGTCGAAACAAAGATGAAAATTAAATGTAGCTACAGTCCCAGTCACAAGACATAAAAACTGTGAAAGTACTGTAGTTACCCATTCCCTAGCGTAGATCTCAATGGAGAAGAACCATGGACACTCTTTTAAATCATAATGTTGTTACAAAATCTTGGTTACATCATTCCTGTTGAGATGGTGCATTATGTGAGAACAATGTAGCAAGATGTGCACGTTAAAAGTGTCCATTGTAAAAACAAAATAATTCATTCAAATAAGTCAACTAAACCATTTTGAAGGGAACTAAATGACCCGACACACGCGCCACCATCAGCGAGACATTTGAGTGAGCATGACATACCTACTCTTAACCGTCAGAGCACATTCAAGTCAAAAAATAAAAACGTAGGTTTCCAGCGAATGATAGCATTCTAGTACATAGCACTCACACAATATGGGATATGAGGTTATATAATACTAAAGATATTGAATTTATACAATGCAAAGATAGTTTTACAATCTTCAGCAGCTCCAACAACACAATTAGCGCTATCCATTTATGCGCCCCTGTCCTTGTGGAGCAGGACCGGCATTGAGCGAAGCATTTTTATCAGCGATATAATCGTCCAATTTGTAATATGCTTGCTTACACAGTGTGCGTTTAATGCATGTTTTAAATTTGGTTTCATTTAGTTCAAGAATGCTTTGTGGAATTTTATTATAATATAGCATTTCAAACAGTACCCCATGAAAGTCGAGTCTACTTTAGCGAGTCTGAAGCCTGGCTGAACTAATTGGTCTCTATTTCTTGTACTGTAATTGTGTCTGTCACCTCTTTTACCAAAAAGATGCAAATGTTTTCTGACATACATTATGTTTTCGTAGATGTATTGACAATATACAGTCATGATGTTAATTTCCTTAAACAGTTCCCTTAGAGAATCGCGCCTACAAAGATTGTATATGACTCTGATGGCTCTTTTCTGCAGAATAAATATAGACTCAATATCAGCAGCCCGTCCCCACAGCAAAATGCCGTAAGACATTATGCTATGGAAGTAACTAAAATAGAATAGTCTAGCGGTATCTACATCAGTGAATTGACGGGTTTTTCTAATGGCATATGCTGCTGAACTTAAGCGCCCCGCAAGAGATGTTAAATGAGAACCCCATTGAAGCCTTGAATTAAGCGTAAGCCCCAGGAAAACCGTTTTATCTACGAATTCGAGTTTCTCTTTATTCAATATTATCTCACAATCACTACTTTTAACATTCGGTAAAGCAAATCTTATGCATTTAGTTTTTTTTTTCATTTAATACCAAATTGTTTGCTGTGAACCAATTATGGACTTCAAGTAAGGCATTATTCACGTCATCTAGATTTTGGGCTCGTCTATTTATCTTAAAAATTAAGGAAGGCGTGTCATCGGCAAAAAATACCATATTTTGAGGTTGGTTTTTCAGTAAATAGGGTAGATCACTTATATAATTATACTCGTACTAAAAAAAGGAAAGGACCCAATATTGAGCCTTGCAGAACCCCATTTTTACTTTCAAGCCCTGTGAATTAACACCATTTATTTGAACATATTGCAGTCTATCACTTAAATAAGATTTTACCAAACTAAGTGCAAGTTTACCTAGTCCGTAATGCTCAAGTTTCAAAAGCAATGTAAAAAGCAATTAAGGTAGCTCCTTCCTTTATTCATCAATAAATCTTTAAGTTATGAAGTTTGGACTTGTGGCCGGTTGATGGCAATATCTTCGCTCCTATTACATGGTATGTTTAAGTAAACATAATTGGCGAAATGTAGATGTAGTATTACGTACACTGCCTAACCTTAAGGGGATTACAGGCGTGATGTTACGTTTTAAGGATAATATAATGATGACGATGTTTAAATAATTAGAGTCAAAAATAACGAACCTTGAATAACTATTTATCGTTTCTAAACAGAAATAAATCATTGCTCCTTAACATGACTGAATACATTAAGCAGAGACGATTGCTCTCCTATAAAATTATTCAAACAAACTCTGTTTTCTCTAGGAAACTATTATCATAAGGAGTCGCGCGAGGAATAATTTAATTAAGAGAGAAACCGCTTAATATTAATGAAGACAACAGAAAGGTATGTACGACTGATACAGAGAATACAATTAGTGCACGCACAAGGAAACAATACACGCATGAATATCAACATCACAAGTCGAACAGATACACTACACGCCCTAGGTTTAATTAAAACTACACATACATGAGACACGGACATGTGAATGCTTATCAACTAGATGAGTTAGGAGTTAGGACCAACTCTCTGCTTTGGTCCTTTGAGCCGAAGTTTGCCGTCACATAGAATAGTAGGATGACACATTGTTTCACTGTTGTAGAAGTTCTGGCAGGTATTAGCAACGGTGAAGGAAAACATCGCGAGGAATCCGAAACATCTAAGACATGTGACATCTACCAACCCGCACTGGGCCCGCGTGGTGGATTATAGCCCATTCCCTCTCAGAGAGGAGGCCTGTGTCCCAGCAGTGGGGAAATTAATAGTCTGATGATAATGATGATGATGATAACCATTAATATGGGTGGATCTTTAGGTTAAACTGCGCTTCGTCAATAGATAGAGTGATTCAAGAGCAAGGTTTATATCTACCTTGCAACCGTGCGAACCCGGGCGGGTCACTAGTATATTAATAATTTCAAGCCATAAAAACGGTACGAAATAGAGGGCAGTCTCTAGCGAATAACAATTAGCAAAGATGATTAAACATGGCTTCAGAACATACACACATTCTTTTCCTCGAAATAATCCCGTATGTATTCTTCTAGCGGGAAGTAAAGTTAAACGAATGTTTCTCGTGTAATACCATTCATCTGCAGGAACTAGCAGGGACTACTTACGGAAGTCACATTCATTGCTTTTATGGATTCTGCGGAACGTTTATATGACTTATCCCGGTATGACTGAGCGGGGTCATAAAATCGTTTTTTGTAATTCACAAATCTGTTAAAACACCAACTAGGTATTATTATACGCTTTACTGAATGATGGTCTTCATTCGTTCCTTAATTTTTATCTTAGCCACCAGCGTTGGGCATCAGTATTTGGCGCAGCCGTGAGACACACAATCTTTTTTGTTAAGATTTTAGTTTTATTTTTGCTTTTTATTGTATGCACTTGTGGCATGTGCCAAATAAATGTTTTCCTTCTCAAACTTATTTAATCTTTGTCAAAGCATAGGATTTAGACTTCACTGAATTCAGTTTATATTTTTCTATTTCTTTGCCCCGTAACATACACAGCCAGACGCGGAACAACTACCAGTAGAAAATACAATTTGTTACTTGCGGAAATCGAACCGACATGCGACACGGTGTGATAGCAGCCTATTGCACAGCCACTGCGCCGTCGTTGCTAGCTCTTCTAGCTCACTAATTGCCATCCTCGAGACAGCTCCCCGAAGGTTTTCAAGTCAGCAAAGACATCAAGATACCTACGTAATCCCATCTAAACATTTACACTCATCTTGAACGGTCACGCACCATCCACTAGTTGGACCGATGATCTGGTGAAGGTTGCAGGAATCCGGTGGATGCGAGTCGAATGGGACCGGTCAATGTGGCGACACTTGGAGGAGACCTATGTCCAGCAGTGGATGTCTTTCGGCTAAAATGATGATGATGATGATGACCGCACGCTATTAATCTTTAATCGACTCAATCATTTACTATCAACGGCTTCAACAGATGGGCAGACGAAGGTTAACACTGAAGCCCCATCACTCGTCCCGGTTCCTTCATAAGCAACCAGATTGTCCCAAAACGATTTAACATTGAAATGCCATCGATTCTCCAAGTGATTGATTACCGACGCCATTTTAAATATGTACAGGTGTGTGACGAAGGCATGGGGCGGCGGGAATCCACGGTTTCACTTTTATTTTACAAGGTTATTTTTGAGGATAACTCCGAGGTTTCGAATGAGAATGAGAAACAAATGCGTTTATTTTGTTCTATTCTTTTATGTCAAAGCGGAGCAGTGGAGATAACCGCTAATTGACATAGGTACTGATAGATATATTTTGAACAACCAGAAAGTTCTATCGTCGGTCGTCGTCACCTGCCTACCTTTTCGCGATAATGATGGGGCTGGCTTCCAATCTAACCGGATGCAGCAGAATATCCTTTGACACAATTTATTTTCAGTTTAAAATCCGAATATTCATCTACTTCACGTTTTTAAACATAGCCCTAGAAGTCCTACGCCACGCCTATCTGTCTGTTTGCGATAAACTCAAAAACTCCTGCACTGATTTTCATGCTGATTTCGCCAATAGTTAAGAGTGGCTCTCGAGGAAGGTTTAAGTATATAATTTGTCTAGCGGGCATCAGCTAGTTGTCTTATAGTAAAGTTTAGAATCATCTTCTTCTCACATAATATCGGCCCTAACTACCCCCTCCTTACGATTAAAAAGCATCTCACGCCTCCCGCTTGCCTCATATCCTACGTTTTAATTTAACGCTACTACAGCAGCCTGTAAATCACGTATTAATGTGAGAAATTTAGATTTTATAACACCACAAGGGAATGTCAAAATATTTTCCAGGGTAAAAGTTTTTATCATTTCCGTGACTAAAATGTATCAGTTTAACTATTATATATAACAAAACTACCGACCTCATCAAAGTTTTGTTATTAAAAAAGTGTTTGGCAAAATACAGAATAAACTTCATTCATAATTTAGTCTAGTATTTCGATATCTCGACATTAATGAGGAGTTCTGAATCATCAGGACCAAAAACACACTGTTACACGAATCAGTTTTAACGTTTTTTAATTGACATTCAATGAGCTAGGTACATTTTTGTGACGTGGAATCGTGTCAAGAGTGGAAGGTGTTGAGAGGCAGTTAATGGCTCCGTCCTCGCAGAACTCTTGGGCAAATTGCTCCAAGTGCCATCGACAGGCACAGATGTACAGATGTATATAGCCGACTTAATGGATATCGCTTTATGAAATGTGTTTTTAAGTACGGAGAAATTGTGTTGAAATTATATCGAAGATAGAAGTCTGCGGGGTATTGACGTAATGCACTATCAACCTAAGTCTTTTGACAGTTCGGTAGCATTCATTGCGTTTTTTACGCTGTCGGCAATACATTACGAATTTCTTTAAAAATATTTCGGATTACTCAGTTGGGTTGCTGGTTTTGACTGCGAACCAGAAGATCATCAGAATAATGTTTTACTAGAAATTGTATTCGAAAACTAGTGGTGTTATCTAAAAATGAAACTGAATAAGAGCCTTTATAAACATCCTCCAACCATTTTAAAAAGAAAGTTAGTATGCAAAAAGTGATTTAAAAACCCTTTCACTCAATATTCAGATTCCCCACTCACTTCTTAACAACAAAGGTAGCACTTTCAATCAACTTTTAGCCCCAAAGTCAATTTGCGAGTTCCAAAGCGTTGCTCCTCCCTCCTGCGCAAGTGCGCATGCCCCGACAAATTGCTCAAAGTGCTGTCCATAGACAATCACCTGCGAACATTTTATCGCTCGCTTTCGACATCGACACCTATCTATAGTCCCGACTATAGATTCGACCTTTATGGCCTAACAGAGTTAGAAGCATGGATGCGTGGTCCAGTGCCCGAGAGCCCAATAACTTTTTGTTTATTGTGATACAGGGACTATTGAGTATGTGGAGCCTGCGAAACAATTTTGTTAATACTTCAATGGAGTAACTGTATTTTTAAACGAAACGTTTTGATGTTTTATTTCTAGTCCATTACCAAAACTTTTTGTTTTATTTTTACTTTTGCGCTTTTAATACTGAACACATTTATCTGTCAAATAAAGCTGTTTATATATCTATCTCTGTTAGTGATCTTTAGTAATATCATTTGTTTGATAAACTTCTTGGTAGTTTTATAATCTTTTTGGTAGCAGAGCAAAGTCTTCGCGGCCCTAAACACATCAAGACTATGAATTATTCCCATTCATTAGTAGATTCATTATTTCACGCCACATTCGAATCCGGATAATTTGTCATTACTGAAAGTGACATTTTCAAAGCTTAGAAGCTAATCAAGGGAAAACTGTTTTTTTATTTATTTTGAATTTTTAGCCCAGTTTCCTCCTTGTAAATCTTCATTGTGTTATCACCTATTGGGAAATTCTTTTTTTGTGAATTTCTTTGCGACCTTAGTACCGGTTAAAAACTAAAAAACCTACATAAACAACTGGAAATGTCAAGTAGAATGAGGACTTTTTTAACCGACTTCCAAAAAGGAGGAGGTTCTCTATTCGACTGTATGTATTTTTTTTTTATGTATGTTCACCGATTACTCGAAGACGCCTGAACCGATTTGAAAAATTCTTTTTTTGTTTGAAAGGGTATACTTCCAAGTTGGTCCCATAGAAATATTGTCATGATCTGATCACGAACTTCGGAGATATGGAACGGAACTCCTCAATAAATGATAGCAAATGGACTGGGATTGCTGAAATCTATTGTCTGTCTATTGTTTACACCAGTTCATAACATAACATCACGCCACCGCACCGGTACGCTGTGAAGGGGTAAGCACAAGTGAACCACTAAAAATTGAAAAATAAAAACTTTTTTGCAAAAAAATAGAACCGACTTCAAAAAAGTGAAAAATAACTTTAGCTTCAGAAGTCGGTGACAAAAAAACTTAATAAATCATCAAACAATGGTCACCGACTTCTGAAGCTAAAGTTATTTTTCACTTTTTTGAAGTCGGTTCTATTTTTTTGCAAAAAAGTTTTTTTACAAGGAAGTTTTGTTTATGTAGGTTTCTTGCGCAATGCAAGCATTAGGTATAATTAAATATCTATCTATCATCTTCGTTGTTTTTTCTAATACAGTAGAAAAGGAAGGTATCAGGTATGTGTCAGTCGCCGCTCCAGCACCCCGCAAGCAATCAGGCTGCGGTCTGGACTCTGGAGCTAACAAAACGGCGAGCGAGCGGAGCGACAGCGCTATTAACGGTTCTATAATCACTATTTGTCATTCATTAGAAAGTTCTAAGTTTGAAACACAGTTTGTCTTTCTTTATTATTATTCTGAGGGCTAATTACTAGATTGTTTTAAAGAAATTTGTATCTTGACGTTGCATTTGTTATATTTTTCTCAAAGTAATTAAAACACTGATTTTTAGTTTTAGTACGACTGTTTTCTTTTTGCGCACTTAACTAACTCAGTATTTTATTTGTTTTCAGAGACCACAGACACACCGCTCTACTTATTTCTCTCCGCAACTAAACCATAGATAAACGTCATACTTATGTCATTAAACGTCATACGTTTGATAACTTTCGGATGTGTGTACGGTCGAACAAGCTATTTGGTTTACACTTTACAATGTAATTTGTGGGTTAAACTGTAAACCAATTAGCTTGTTCGACCGTACATTGATCCTCATCAGTATATTTGTGCTAAATGAACTCCGTTCTTTCTATGCTTATTCGAAGAAATGGTGTATTTTCATGGAATTCAACACATTACACACATCGCCTTCTGCTTCCACCCTTCATATAAACAATCTTGAAGGTGTACTCACCGCGAACAACCCGTGGTAAGTGCCGAACAAACGGTCGAAGTTAGCAGATTAGTAATTACCTGGAACAATGGAAGACAAATTAATGAAACGTTTAGCGCAGATTACGTCGCCGCTGACGAGATAAATAACCAGCTTACTCGAATCACAGAAACGAATACAGAAGATCTATAGTCAATAATTAGCCTTATATTTTTTTTTCTATAAAAAAAATAGGTAAGTATGTAGTTCGCAATAAAACTAATCACAGAAAATGGCTTTTCAATCTAAGTTTATATCATGAGGAACATGGCCTATCGTAAGTTATACGGATGAACAAAGGCATCAATTAAGTACAAGTAGTCATATGAAATCTGTGGAAAAGTTGTTGAGTGAAATAAACATTTGTTCTGCAACTTTCAAAAGTTCTCTTTACATTAAAAGCATAAAATTTCATGAACCTAAAAACACATTACAATTAAACAATACAGCAGAGGAAAACAATTCTACATCTTTTAACAACTGGTTGCTAAGATCCGCGCAGAGTTGATCTATTGACTACACAGTTACCGTGTCCGGAGGCGGTAAGGGCATCATTTCCCTTTATCTCATCGCACTCATTGACAGCGAATTATGATGAATACCTCAATAATACGGATAATCTGACTATTGGATTCGGATTCAAGGAAGGAATTGTTTGCGGTAATACATAATTAAATTACAAGAATTGGATAAGATTACTCAGTTAACGAAGTCTGAATTTGAAACTTGAAGCTTTATTGAGTGAATTTCGATTTGTTGAAATTCTGCTATTAATAAATCTGATCTGTAAAATTTACGAGCAAAAATAAGAAGGAAAATGAAATAAGTTATTTTTTTAAGCATTTGACGCTTTATACGCTTTGTAAGGTTATGTTTAACATATTTATTTACCTTTTAGGCCACTTCAAGCCCAGCCCTCAATAATAACAGAATTGATTGCCGCTCATTAAAACTAGACACGGCAGAAAACGTCCAACTTGTTCGCCTACAACATTAGTTCGCACATCCGCCGCAGCAAACTAGCATTATTGTCGCCACCGTCACAACTTTAATGACATCACGGCGATCCTATTTTTATTTCGGTTCGGTGTAGAAATAAGTTAGTTGTTTTGCAAGCAATAAGTTGGCAACACCGGCGCAAAGGGTGTCATTTGTAGTCCGAGCAGGTAATGAAAAGTTGCCAGACTATCTAGCTATACCGCGGACACTGGAATTGCGATGAAACCGGGAAATTCTTCTGAGTTTATCATGTGAGTTATAAATTATATTTATAGAATTTAAGCACGAGGTGATTACTTAAGTACCAATTTACTGATTACGTCGTCATCATAATTAGACCCAAAACTTGGTAAGATTATGTGGTTAAGGCGACATGACATTGCCGTAAGATCTACATTGTTTAATTAAGATTAATTTTGTTTATTACCCTTATTACTTACCTACTACCTTATTAGAATAAAAAATGATTTTACTTTATTTAGCTTCAAGGTCAGAAATTGTTGTTTAGTGTTATGTACCAAGTTTGCTGGTTAATTGGATGTCGGAACTCAAATATCTACGGAAGTCACCAGACATGTACTACACGAATGGGCTTGATCCACCATTCAGGGCGGTCATTCCCTTAATTTAAAAAGTGCTTGTTCCAAAATGTATTCCAAGATCTGCCTCTCTGCTCACTAATGGTTATCTGTTCCAAGTCCCACATCTACGATCTATACATAATTCAGTCAAGAACTGCAATCAGCACACAATAACTCGGCAACAATATAAATTCAGGCATCAGTCGGCGACTGTTCCGAGGCGCATAGCATTAGCAAGTTGCTCGGCTCCCGTCCCGACTGACGCGCGACGCGTCGTGATCCACTCGCATCTACTTCCAGACAGTTCCAGACGAGTCTAGAACTTTGCAGAACGTGCGAGAACTAACGAATTTATAGCTTAGACGCCGCGTGATTCTGGATAAAGCGCTTGTTTAGTGATACGGACGGATTTGCCGACAATTTGATGGAATATTATCGAGTTCGGAATGGTGGTGCAATTTGATTTCAGGAAGTTATTATTTTAGTTTGCAGGAGGAATTTTGGGACTTCTGAAGCAGTAGTTACATGAATAAATATGTTTTGATGTCTCCTACGACTATAATGTAATCTATGATCATCTGTGCAATATGTTACAAGCGAGCTCTTATAAGTACTAATACTATTGGTAGGTAGGTACATTTTGTATCTCTGAAGCTTTCGCGGAGATTCTTTTATCCCTGAATACTAAACTGAATAAAGTTGGAAGTAATGAAATAAGAAGCCATCTTATTTCGACATACGATTCAATCAGTACTTTTTCAATATAGTGCCCCGCAGGAACGATTTAATACATATTTCTTATACGATGTCGTATAGCAGAACCTTGGATAAAAATATTACTTTTAATTCCATTGAATTGATATAGCTATACTTAATGATTATTAATGGTTTGGTGGGACGAGAGACACCTCTCGTCCCACCAAACATTCTGTTGTTGGTACTAGCGTGTCAACGCTAACACCTCGCTCGGAGCAGTCGGGCGAGAGCTGATGTGCTTGATGCGAGAGTCGAGTGTGTTCAACGCTTAAATAATCATTTTTCTTTGATTATAATCAGTGAAATGAAGAAAAAAGGGATGTTTGATGACGAAAAGTGTATGTACTTAATGTTCAAGTTCACATTCACGCACTGTATCCAGATTAGGTAGATAAAACTTTTCATTAAAATCTTAATCAACTAAAATGTAAATACCTGCATCATTCAGCCTAGCCTTTTCCCAACAATGGTGAGGTTAGCTTGCAGTCTATAACTGGACACAATACAACTAACATAACTAATATTACTGAATACAATTATTTGGACTAGTGTCATGTTGTCATTATGATCAAGTGAGTCTGTCAGACGAAAATGTCAGAAGTGTCAGACGATAGTGTCGCGAGTGTCAGACTAAACGGACTGTTTATCAATCGGATCGGATGTAACATATAATCGCCTGTGACATTACAAAGTTGTCATTCTTTATCAAACGATTGAAGTGAAGACTGTTCTTTTCCCTGGTTTTTAAACCACAAAAAAAATACAATAAAAGGTTTCTGTCAGTGAAACCTCCTCAAATCATTACCGACACTGGTTTCTGGTCTAGAATGGCAAACCAATACAATTTAAACTTGCCGGCGAGTAATTTTGTGGAGCTTAGTGTGTCTATTGTCGGCTTTCGGGGCCAGGAGGGATTGTCCCGGATTCGATGCTGGGGAACGGTTCTGTTACAAACATTTAGAAAACTAATGATGTAGGATCATCAAGATTATCCAAGATCTATACTAAAATCTGCCAAGTAGTTTGCAAGACTACCCTCAAAACTCACACAGTCTAAATTAAACGTATGTGCAGCAGTACAGTTCAAGATCTCAATAAGTACAATTCTCGGCTAAGTTGGGGAGTACATACTCGTATGTAAGCTTAATAGTAAGTTATTGCCTCAGCTCGCCTCATCGAGTTAAGTTGGCTAAGTACAAGTTAAACGGTAACACAATCAACCGCGTGCACTGCGCACCACAACACAAATGGGTGCAGTAGGTTGGGTCCAAACAATAAGCGAAAACACTAGAGTACGTAAAGTGATCTCAGAGATGAATGCTCGCTTTTCATTTCTCCAGACTAACGTAACGGCCATTTTCATTAACTTACCAACTAGTATTGGTAGGTTGCTATCTCTGTCTATTTGACATTTACTCGTAGCTTCGGACGATCGGACGATTAGAAACAAAACGTCACAGAAAAGCTTGTTTTGTTTTTTTCTATGAATCAAATGACAGGTAGGTGACGCGAATAGAATATTTCAAGCTAACTTTTTTGATAGAAACACCGATAGCTACGAGACGTGCCTACATCTATTAACTGACAGTTACACGTAAGTAAGTTAAGCTGAACAGGGGGGCGATCGCGCTATTTTGTAAAATGAACAAATGTCTAAAGATCGGTTTTGGTTCAACTCTGACTGTAATTCAGTTATAACGAAATTTGGTATCGCGCTAAAGTTTATGTGATAACCAAAGTCGAACTGAAACTGAACCATTCTCATAATCAAAACATTAGAGGTGTATCAATGTAACCAGAGTATTGTTAGCATAATCGACCGTCGACTCAGCGTTTAAATTGTTGTACCTCTAGTTTTGACAGCACTTGTCTATGAGTTATGTTGCTTTGGTTGGAGTTTAGGTGGGAATTTCGAAGAATTTGAAGTGGTGACTGAAAAAATGTCGAGATATGATTTCAAGTGGTTACCTATTTAGCTTAGAAAGTTACTTGTATCCTTTCAACATCTCGGGAGTGAATACGTGTTTTAAATATATCAAAAAATCTGTGAAATATTTTGTATTGGTAAGTATTTTAATTCTCTTGAAATAATGGCATTTATTTTATTAATTATAAATACACAAAGATACTTTTAGTAATTCTGTACAATAATTGATTTATGAATAAGATGACCCACTGAACAATTTTAGATAAATAATTAGTTAATTAATGCACAATTACTATTTATTTACTGATTTCGAATACGGAGTCGATGTCGGCTATGCGCCACTAGCGGCCTCCTCAGTTTAAGTCTGTTACTGATAATGTATTTATATTACCTATTTCTGAGTTTATTCATCGAATTTTATAGAAAATGGAGCAACAGCGTCGCAGGTCCACGACTGTTCGCCAACTGGAGATGATGTTGGAGTTTTTAGAAGGCTTTTTTTGATTGGGCCCGTGCAATGGCCACATCACACTCGTGCGCCGTTTGCATGAAGTCTAGGTACATCATTTTAACGATTTTTACTACTTTTTATCACAAAAACACTAAACCAATTCAGAAAAAGTTGCTCCGTAGTAACTTTAACACAACTTGTGCTTATGGTTTGGTTTTGTCTCTGTTCTAGTCCAACTTCGGTTCAAACATCTGTCAACACTTTAGCGCGATGCGAAAAGTACTTAAAATCGTGTTTCGGTTATGGTTTAGTTTTGATTTGGATGGGATTTTTTAGCGCGATCGTCCCCCTGAACTGGAACACAACTCTTAGACGTGAGTGAGACGTTAACCTTACTCCAGGCATTTAAAAGCTATAGAAGTGATGTCTGACAGGGGAGAATGGAAGAAGAAAACATGTTGCGGCGCATCAAATAGAATGCGACAAGGGTAGGATCATGAATAGTAAAAGTAAAATATCGGCAAAAACGTGTGTTATTGATGTTCTGGTAATGGTCCAGTGATGCTAATTCTAATGTATGTAGATTATTTCAGTTGCATAGCACCGTTAGAATTAATCGCTGGTCTTTGGCTGGATTTTTTTCCATTAGCTTGGAAAGCTAATGGAAAAAAATGCAAGGTTATGAGTGCGCGTGCACCGGGCGCACTGGCTATAGGTAAGCACGTGTAGGTACATGTGTTCATTTGTTTTCGCTCGTTGTACACAACCGACCTTCTGCCCTACCTAACTATCTAGTACGACTACCATTATCTGTAATTAGTGTGTTCTTAGCTTTGTACTTAATTATAACTTAGTATATCTTGCGCTGTCGGGCGGGGTTGATTCCCTCGATACTAACATTGAAAGCTTTTGTAACTATCCTGGTCTGAATAGGACAACAATTGTTTTGGGAAATGTATGAGGTTAGACGGTACTTCCTAAAACCTAATTATTTCAGGTTTGTTAGCACACCCAACAGCTAATTTAAATTGTTTTAAGTCCATTTGTATGGCGTAAGTTCTGGACAGATAGGTATAAGTATCAGGAGATTCCTCTGGATATCTAATACTAATTGGTTAAAAGATGACGTTGATTCTTTGACATTGTACAGCCACCAGTCAATAGAAAATGATTCAAAGTTATATTGACAATTGTACATTGCATTTTCGTGCTAACTGAACAAACAAGTAATGCTAAACCAAAGAACTTTAAACTAAGTTTATTCAGCGATGCAATCAACACATCTGTAGCAAGACGTAGCACTGACAATTAAATGGTAATGTATTTGTAGAGCCGTCGCTACATCGCTCTACCTCGCTCTATGTCGCTCTACGTAGAGCGGTAGAGCGCCTAGAGAACATCCGGCTTACTCAAACTACCGGGGGCCACACACTTGCACTTTGTGCCGTAAGAATGAGAGGAACTTCAATATGTATATTGAGTGGGACATTTTAACTAGCGAGTAAAGCTTTTTCTGAATTTTGATAGAGATGAAACTGAATATTTTGATAGAGATGAAACTGAATATTTTGATAGAGATGAAACTGAATATTTTCTGTAATTTTTGTTTGGGATCAAAATTGATGAACGGATGAAAATACTAAGAATGATGGGAAAATAGGCTACAGTGAAAGATAGCACATGACAGCTTTTTTAAGATAACACTCTGTGGTGAAAAATAAGGGGTCTCGGACATCGGACTCGGGTATCCATCCATGAACAGACCCCGGGAAGCGTTGCTTTAATCCTCAAATACAACGACCCCTTATTTTCTGCATATGAGCAAACACATTCCAAGTGGCTACCTCAAAATGTCCAGTAAACAATTATACCTACAAATGGTAATAAAATTCCAGAATGCAGATCACCTGCATTTTCATATCGTTAATAATGAATGTCTCAGCCGCGTGGCTGTTGTCGGGTGCTAGTTTCCATTGTAAATGAAGATATTTGCTTACGGGTTGGACGATGATCAAATTAGAGGAATAGCCAATACGATGGAACTGTCACAGTTGAACAGACATCGATCTGACAACACCTTGAACCAAGTTCTAGTTTGGAATGCTAACACATTTTAGTCAAAACCAACTAAGCTGAACGACCCAAAAAACGCCGTGTCCCACTAGCAACTCTATTCAAAATAATTAAATGGCGGAAATCTTCCAGCTCTATTGAGCAGCACGTTTCCAATAAACGCTCGCAACAGTAACCGCCAGTAATTTGCGGGCACCGACAGGTTGCAGCAACCCACTAACAAAGAGGAGCCGCCAAGCAATTATATGCCGTAATCGCTTTTACCTATATTTTTCAACAGCTTGTATGTCGGACTTGTAAATTTTGTTCCGAAGATCGGAGGTTCGGAATTGTTTTACGTGAAAATTGAGAATTTTCAATTTATTGGCATGATAGATTTTTCGATTTTTGGGTTGGACATTGTCAACCACGTTGTAGAGCACACAGCCAGAAGGCGACGCGGTAGACCACGCAGGAGATGGTGAAACGAGCTGGACAGAACCAACGAGCAGTGGTCCACATTGGCCTTGAATTGAAAGATTTGGAGGTTACGGCTAACAGTAACATTGTCCCCAATATGCGGCAGCCTGAGTGAGAGGAGAAATTAGGGTTTCACATGTAATTTTCCATCACATAGGCAACTTCACAACACAGCCTCCCTCGTACCTCTAAAAGTAAAGTAACAACATAAGAAGGGTCTCTAAAGCTGCATGCAGCAGGTATGTCCAATCAGTTCTTATTACACACGCTCATTTTAGCAAGTTATAAGTACTAAGATATGATGTTGGATGGGTATTTATTTATAAATTCTTTGCAAGTACTACAAAGGCAAACTAATTATGTATTAGAACTGTAAAGCAGATCCTATAATCCAAGCTCCTGATAAAATAATTAACATTACACTCGCTTCCGGGGGTTGCCACAAAACAGACAGATGCGGAGGTCGAGTCTACACTACCCTCTGTGGAGAACAACTGCACGCCACTGCTACACGACGTAATCATTGGACTTCGATCAAACTAATAAAAATTGCTCGGACTATTTTCACACACTTTCACAATAGACCGCGTGAAAGATGATATTTACTAGAAAATGGGTAACTACTGAAATGACGTCTCATTCTGAAGTACGGAAGAAGATGAAATGATCCACTGACTCATATTAGAATGGAATAAGAACAAGAAAATTATGATGGTCTTCAAAAAAACTTTTTAAAAATAAATAAAACCGACTTCAGAGAAAACAAAAAAGTGAAAAATAACTTCAGAAAAACCGATTCAGAAGTCGGTGACCTTTGTTTGATTGAATTGGTTTTTTTGTCACAGACTTCTGAAGCGTTTTTTCTGAAGTTATTTTTCACTTTTTTGTTTTCTCTGAAGTCGATTTTAGTTTTTGTAAAAAAGTTTTTATTTTTCACTTTTTAGTGGTTCACATGTGCTTAACCCTTCACAGCGTACCGGCGTGATTTTCGGTTATGAACTGGTGTAAACAATAGACAGATATGAGATTTCAGCAATCCCAGTATATTTGCTATCATTTATTGAGGAGTTCCGTTGCCTATCTTCATCAAATTGAAATGGGATCACTTCGAGAAAGTACACTTCCTAAAACTATTACCCAAATCGCTTCTAGTGTGCCTATAAAATGTGAAGAGTTCTCTCTATTTCTCCAGGATTCCATCATCAGGTCCTGATTTGATGATTATGGGACAACCTAAGAAGTATACCCTTTCAAACAATAAAAAAAAAAAAACAAAATCGGTCCAGCCATCTTCGAGTAATCGGGGAACATTGAATTGAGAACCTCCTTATTTTTGAAGTCGGTTAATAACGACGTTATGGTAGGTGACTCAAATATCCGGATAGCCTATATAAGATTCGGCGGAGTATCGTTAATTTGCTCTTAAGAGGCCTGCGGAGCATGCGTATTTCATACAAACGTAATACCAAAATAATTTGTAAATCATACATATTCTTAAGGTAGTGTGGATTTATATCGATTGGGTTACATAATATCTAGGTTCCCAAATATATATTTTGAATGGATACGAGAAAAATAAGTTTTCTATGGAAATTTTAAATTCCTCATATCTCGTCTTTATATCATTGTTCTTTGCGTTTGGGCGCTCCTTGTGGGGCTCCACATCGCTGTCAATGTGGTGAAGCAGTCGACTGCCTCGGACACCATGGCCTTTCTTGCATTAAGAGCGCAGGTCGGATAGCGCGGCACGCCAGCATTAATGATCTCATCCGTCGTGCTCTTGCCACCGCCGGGGTGCCAGCTATATTAGAACCCACTGGCTTGGCACGCGTCGATGGTAAGAGACCAGATGGTATGACTATTATGCCATGGAAGTTGGGTAGGCCTTTGGTGTGGGACGCAACTTGCGTCGACACCCTTGCGCCATCCCATCTTCCTAGCACGGTGTGCTGCGCTGGGGCGGCTGCTGCAGGTGCTGAAAACCTCAAACGGCGCAAATATAATAATTTAATCGGTAATTATGTGTTTGAGCCGTTTGGGGTTGAAACACTAGGGCCATGGGGTCCGAGTACCCACTTAGTTTTTCGAGAAATCTCTAAACGGTTGGTCGACTCTTCACGTGACCAGAGGGCGGGCCTATTTTTTGGCCAAAGAATCAGCATTGCCATTCAACGTGGCAATGCTGCCAGCCTTCTGGGCACTTTTCCTGTTGGCAGTGATGTGGACGAATTTTTCGATGCCCTGTAACCCTTTTTGATACTTGTACATATTTTTATTTCTAGTACCTATAGAGTTAGTGTGTATATATTGTAAATAATTAGTCTTTGGGAACCTAGATACATATTATGGAATCCAATCAAAATAAATACACACTTTCTTAAGAATATGTTTGATTTACAAATTATTTTGGTATTACGTTTGTATGAACGACGCAAGCTCCGCCGGCCCCTTAAGAATTTAAGAGTTCCGTTCCTTTGTCATGGATCCCATAATCAGAAGTAATCAGAACCTAACCAAATTCTCATCAAAGTACCCTTGAAGTACATCCTTTCCATTAAAATAAAATAAAACCGATACATGTCACGGTAATAGGGCTTATGCCCAATAAATGGAACTTAACACACCTAACTGTCGAAATCTGGGGCACTTCTGACTACCCCCTCAAAGCATACAGACGTGATGTTACGTCGTGATATTGTATAAACAATAAACAACCAACCGTTTGCAGCAATCACTCCAGCTTTGCCGTTTATTTTTGAAGAGTTCCATTTATATCTCCGAAGATCAGCATCAAATCTTCAGCAAATTAAAATGGGACCACACGAGAAGCACCAGCTTTCAAATAAAAAAAATCCCTCCGGCAAGCCGCAGGAGGAGGTAGATTTCGAAGAAGGTGCTGGAGCGTCCGACTATTGAAAATTTGTATAAAGAGTTGTACCGTGTACAATCTACAAAAAAAAATATGATTTCAAAATCGTTGTCCTGTAATGGAAAGTTTACCCTTTTTAAATTCTCTCATAAGAGTTTAGCATGGAAACGCCCTCAAATGTTTAGTTATAATTTTTTATTTCGAAAACCATAAGTTTTATCGCTAAACTTTGAAGGTAACAATTGTAAAGTAAACAATTTGCTTTCAAAAAAAAATATTTGCGACGGTCAATATGTTTACTGTTTCGGAGATATGATTTTTTTTCGCAAAAAATTTGGAATTTTCAACCCCCTCCCCAATTTAGGGGTTGCATCAAAAACGTTTTAATTTAACGATGTCCGTATTCGTACTCAGAATGATAAAAATGAGAAACGGTTCAAAAATTTTCCATAGGAAAAAAGTTATTGCCAAAAAACTGATTTTAGAAAAACCGCCCCCCCGCCGCCCCTCATGGACGAATTCCGCCCATTCACGAACTTAGCCTAAGTTTTGATCGTTTCGATTTTTTGGCCAAGTTTGAAAGCAATCGGTTCATAATTGCGACCTGTAGAGTGTGGCTAAATTTTGCTTGTCACCCATATACATACGTATTCATATAAATCCCCGTAGGTGAGAGACCAATAGGTAGATTTTTTTTTTTTCAAAAAAAGGAAATCTACCTAAAAGAACCATCAAAATCGGTTCACCCAGTCGAAAGTTCTGAGGTAACAAAACCTGTCGAAATCTGGGTGTATTGTACACATCTGCGTACCTCCTCAGAGCATACAGGCGTGATGTTACGTCATGATATAGTATAAACAATGAACCTACAAGCTATTGCAGCAATCACTGCAGATTTGCTGTGTATTTTTGAAGAGTTCCTTTGTATATCTCCGAAGACCAGCATCAGGTCTTCAGCAAATTAAAATGGAACCACACGGGAAGCACCAGCTTTCAAACAAAAAAAGAAACATCAAAATCGGTTCACCCAGTCGAAAGTTCTGAGGTAACAAACACAAAAAAAAAATACAGACGAATTGAGAACCTCCTCTTTTTGGAAGTCGGTTGAAAAGGCACTCTTTCGTGCGTGAACCACATGATAAACTTTTGTATGTTCCGCTACCTCCTGCTAATTTATTATAACATGTAAGTTTTAGCACTTAGGTACTCATCATCATCACCTGCCTAGCCTTTTCCCAACTATGTTGGGGTCGGCTTCCAGTCTAACCGGATGCAGCTGAATACCAGTATTTTACATGGAGCGACTGCCTATCAGACCTCCACAACCCAGTTAATACTGTACCACTTGGTAAGACTGGTTGTCAGACTTTTTGGGCCACTGACTACCTGTAACAACCGCCAAAGTTGGACAAATGACAGCCAGGACCATCAGCTTAGCGTTGGCTTAGCACATACTAAAAGGCACAAAAGAAGTAATCCTTTTGCAGCTCTCTGTGTAGGTGTCGGTGTACATGTTGCCGACTTCAGGTAATCTAGTTATTATAATAATCGCTGCACATAAAGCTGGCTAAGAAATATCTTGGCACACAAGCTTGTTTCCCGCATTTTTACACTGTATTTGCAGTAACTAACAACTTGTTTTTATAAAAAGTCCTTAATTAAATACCTACATTTACCCAACTCTCCATAAGGAAGAATACCAGATATAGTATAAACCACAACTATTCAGGGAGTTTCCTGCACTGCACTTTCCTGCACAGTGAGAACACTTCTTGGTCTCCCTTGAGTTAGAGTATAGAGTAGCGGACCACACTAGCGCAATCATTCTGCAACATTCCCACTGCTGGGACACAGGTCTCCTCTGTATGAGAAGGAGTGGCCCTTAATCCATCACGCAAACCCGTGTTGCTTGGTGTATGCCCAATGTACAGAACCACATCCCACACGTGTATTGGACAACAAAAGAACTAAAGAAATCTGTTTTCTCTTATCCTGAACCTTTGCAAAGAACACGGAAGCTTCTCAGTAATATTTCTCCGTCGTAAGCGGTCTATGGATCTTTATCGGTTCTCACGACGCCCGAGGGAAGAGTCGAGCCAATGTATTCAGAACCCACAACGGTTATTTATTTGTAGGTATGCTTTCTTATTTATTTGCAGGGCTATTTACTTGAGAACTCCACGATAGTAAGAAATAAAGAAAACTTGGGATTAACAAAAAGCTTCGCTAAAAGAGGCTGAATTTTGTATCCAGTAATACATTGGGTTAGTTTCTAGGTCTAATTACCTACAACGAAACAACCTTTTGTGTTACTAACTTAGGAAAGTAAAATCTAAAACAACAAATTATCAAATAGTTTGTTGCTTACATTAGCGTAGTTCCGGAAAATGCCATTAGATGGCGTTATTACAAAGAACGGCTCTCGACCGCGCTTGAAGTTTTTTCATAAAACCTCGTCTCAGCGGTTATAGTTAAACGTTTTGCTTCGAAAATAACGAACACACAGAGAACACCTGTCGTTTACGAACGCAGACTATTTCCCTTATATCTGTACATTACATTTTAGCGTCGCCCGGGAATCGAACTTTGGTCCGTCGTAAAATTTAAGGGTTTGACGTAACCCGCTTAAATCATTTTTATGATGGCGAGAATGTTTTCCTTTTTGTTAAGGAATCTGGTGTTGATGTAGTTTTGGAAGGGCTTAAAGAACTACCTATGTAGAGATAGGTAGGGCTATTGGATCCCGAAATTTATTTTGAAAGTTATTTTATACTTCACTCTACATATTCACCGAGTAATCAAAGACCGCTGAAGTCATTAGCAAGTTCTGCGAAACCAGTTGATTAGTCTGGTGTCGATTCTGTTGTGCACAAACTAAACTTAATTTAGGCTATTGCTATCTTTTTCTCTCTAATAAAACGATAAAAAGACGGACGTACTTTAGAGCTGTCAAATTTAATTGGAACTAATATTTCCATACAAATGAAGGGTGCACGTAAAAACATGTCGACTAAAAACACAGTGAAGCGCAAGGCATAAACTAGTTTTACATCTCTTACTTAGTTCATAGCTATAGCTGTCCTTTTCTCGCACTGCCTTTTAGTAAAAGATAGCAATAGCCTAATTAAGTTAATTTGTGCACAACAGAATCGACACAAATATTTATTTTCTAAACCGCTCGCTGCCCAAGTTCTAACCAATACATCCCCATTTCCAACAAAATTGTCACAACATTCCCTAATATCTAAGATCTTAATACTACTAACTTACCTGAGCTTAATATAAACCTCGGATAACGGAACATAAAGGCCCAGGGACACAACACAGGCCCCGGATCCCGGAGATATTAAAAATTCGTCCAGAAACAAAAGCGCCCATAATTTTGCCGTAAGCCGCTGTCGGCACCTAAATAAGTATCAACTTTAATACTATAGCGCCCCGGGTTCCGGGGCTCCGGGGCTCCGGGGCGCCTGGGCTCGTGGATGCAGGGATTAACATTGCATTGATTAAAAGATTACTGAGTGCAAAGGGCTATGACTCCATGAGCGATTCGCTTTTTGGAGGGTAGTAATGAAAAGTTCGGTTAAATGCGGTTACGAGTACGTGTGTTATTTTGAATCGATCTTGGCAGTTATCAACGATAAGTGTGAGTAATATGTTCGTCCTTTCAACATACAGTTTTCTGCTCTGTTATGTTTCATGTCGATAGTCAAGTGTTATTAAACATTTGTGAATAATTTAAAAGCCTTTTTTGTGCGAAAGGCACATTGACGTAAGTACTTGTTTTGACAGACACGGCAGCTGTTGTGACAAACTTTGCATAAAAATGTGCCTTACACAATACGTAGGACAAAACAACCACTTATAGGTACTATGATATAAACTTAAGTATGAAACTACATAATAAATGTCACTCCAGAATATTCTGTACCACGAATAACCTTCTTTGTGGTTGATGTCCACACTTTACCAAAACAACTTTCTATCTTACTTAGTTACCAATATTTAATTAAAAGGCTTATTTAATAAGTGTACGAGAGCTATCCTTAGGATCAAAATCAGATTATAATCTAAACTTCTTTTCTGCGTACAGGGTTTCGGGGAAGTTTAAATTGGATAAAATTGGAGCGGTGCAAGCCTGGAGCCTAGAATCTAGGTACCGAGACTGTTCGCTACATCATTCTAAGTTTGCGTTCGAGTCTAGAATGGGACATAATTATATACTGCTGAGTAGAATAGATGTATATAGTAACATTAGGCAGATGATGATGATTCGAAAAAAAACATGAATATGGATCTCTTCCATAAGATTTTGCTAATTGGAGGAGGACAGGTGCAATTCATTATATTTACAAGATCATCATTTCCACATCATTAAGGTACACCTACACACTTCCTAGTTACAACATTCGGGAACATTCGGCGAATTCTATTTCCATAGAAATCAGTTTTCTTAAATTAGGGATAGTTGCAAATTAGCCTCAACACCTCAAGCTCAGCTCATTTGCAATCGCGAACTCTAGACCAACGAATTAGTCAGTCTCATAAGATCCAGGTGTTGCACCCACGTTGAGCTATCAAGCCGACACAGATCTGCGTCTCGTCTGGTACGTTTTGAGCTAGTCTTGTTTAGCATTCTAGCCGCGACAGGTGGCCTAAGTCAGTGCGCTGTTGACCCACTTGGGAGCAGCGTGCTGTGGTGCGGTTTCATTGTGCACGGGGAACACACTCTTCATTATGCAACAATTTTGTTTTGTTTACATTTATTTGGAGACAAGCAGTGTACCTCAATGATAAATCCCATAGGTACAAAGTAATATCTACTTACATCTCATCTAGAAGGAATGAATTATAAAAGGAACTCTTCTGCAAACTTTCTTATCCTGCTGTTTAAGGCTGTGCATTGTCAGTCAGTGAATGAATTAAATATTTTAGGTTGTAAAGACAGTTAAGACATTCAAATCAATCTGTCAATTGTAAGTTACTAGGGATGTAAAGCATACATCAAAGTCAGACGCATCCCTTAGGACCAAAAACTTCACCGCGACTTAAATGAACAAATCGATCATAAACATGACGACAGATCGTAAACCGTAACAAGGGAGAAATAAAGCAGCAATAAAATTAAACTTTATCACCTTTTAACTTCATCAAATCCCGCTGTACAGAGCAACTCAAAACTGACAAACAAAGGCTCTTGGGCGCCGGAAGCGGACAATGGACACGTACACTTCCGGTGGCACGTTGCACTCGGCGGATCCAGTTATCTCACTTGAGATACGGCTCTATTTGCCAAAGATATTGTTCTATTTGCGAGCAGCCGATTGTTAATTGTTCGTAAATATTTGCCGGGATGAGCGAGGAAATTGTAGGATATATTTTTGGTTTTAAAGTCGACTCGGGTCGAGTCAACTCTGCGCGAGGGCGCAAGGGTATAACGAGTGGAGAAGGGTTGTATTACGAGTATTCTAGTTAAGTTAGAATCCCCAAATTAAAAAAAAGGTAGTTCCTTTGGACATTTTTTGCAAATCGATGCCAGACTTTCCAATAAGAAGAAAAACTCGTTTTACGTAGTCTGCACATCAATGATAATAAGACCAGTCTAAGCTACTCTCTTGTTTTATAGAAACTCCTTACTACGTCAGGTCAGCTCAAGACCAAACAAAGTGTTGCCAACGACGTGCGTTCGACTGTATCTGTTAATTATGACCATCCAATACTAACGTTACCAAAGAAGGTTTTCTCTTTTCTAGGACTCATTTTAGAAGCTCCTACCACGGTAATCAGCATCAAACTTCATGAAAGCATCTATTTCATTCACCATACCAGTTCATTAAACCCGCTTCAATATTAGGCTCATATTGCTAGTCCTCAAAGCGCATCAGCAGTGGTATCGCGTCGTTCACCGATATGCATTGTTCCAGCCTGGCTTCTCATGCAAAGCAGACAGGTAGCCGAGCTGACACATGCTATCAAACTGGGTTGTGGTTTGACGGCTTTGTTTCGCGTTCGTTGATATTTTGCAGGTGTCATGTGGGAAGTGTATCTTGGAAATGTGCTAGGGAAACTGAATAGCCTTTTTTATAATCTAGTTTAGGCCATTTTTATTATTTTCGACTGCCTCGTCGTACGGATCGGAGGTACTGTTGAGCATAAGGTCCTGAGTTCGATTTACAGGTAGGGCAAAGCGTTATTGGGTTTTTCCCATTTGAATTTTTTCAGCAACAGCCCAGAGTCTGGTTTGTGACCGCTTGATGGTAATCTATTACCATTCCCTTCGGGGAATGTTATTTGCTTCTCTCTGATGTAAAGTATGATATAATATAAGTTGTAACAGTTTACTATAACAACATTTCCCACGCTCAAAGGAAGTTTGTATCGTTAATGGACTGTTAAGAGAAATCCAATTCGATTCTAACTGCAATATTTAGTTTCCAAGCTTTTAGACAAGTTCAATGGAGAATTTAGAAGTTTCGAGAAATCCTAATGCAATAGTACGTAGTGACGAGTCGTTTCAAGTTATCTACAATTATTGTTTGTTGCAACTTACACTACAAGAGGCTGCCTTTGACATGCTTTAAAATCCATTAGTTTTTGTACCCTACATGATTTAGATTGTTGTATAAACTCTTCAATGTATTGTGACGGTTCAATTCCTCCGTGGATCCAATATATTAGGGATTTCATTGAATAATGGAGAGTAATTTGTTCATTAGGCACAAATCCCCGTTAGTTAATCCCTCTGAAGTTTGTGAATTTGGGCAGAGTTGTTTTAGAACCCTTATTGTTAATATCCCTAAATCCCTACGCTACATGGAATGGAGATTCTATTAAGTCGACCGGGTTCCGGCTTTATTTATTTTTTGTAGTCTTTGGCGTATATTTCAAATTAAAAAAAAACAAGCTCAAAGTCCGTCAAAAACCATATTTGCCGTAAGCACAAGTTGAAAGTTGGTCCTTTGAGACGAAAGCTGGAAAAGAGACTAAACTCCACTGACCTATTTCTTGAATATTCTCACTAACCTCAAAAGACTTGTAAGTCAGATAAATAGTGTAAAGTAACAAGGACAGACGCAACAAGTGAGACAGAAAGACACATTTGTCACGGCGCGCGGCGCAAATAAACTAAGGTGACATTACAGTCCGACAGAGTTTATAACAACTATTCGTCTCGGTCCAGCCTCAGACAATAACGGGGCAGGGATGGATTATGAGTTTTGGACTAGTTCTGATGAAGATATGTATTAGTTTTGGTACAGAAATATGATTTGTGATTACTAGGGCTGTGCACTAACAGGGTCCATAATATTATTGTTAGCTGTAAGCGTTTTGTAACGCCTTATTAACATTGTTGAATGCAAATAAAATCATATGAATATTGCTTTATTAAGGTTGTCACTCGTGACGTTTTGTAACAGCGGTAGTACAAATGGTTTATAGTAAAAACAATATCGCGCTTGTAATCCCGGTAAAGGTAAGTTAGTTGGTGGTGTGATCCATGGCACAGCTACATTTCGATTTTTCCATCAGTAATTTTTCTCTCAGTTGCAGCCCGGAGTCTTGATTCATGTCCGGTTGATGCAATTCGCTCCTTATTAGGACTTCAAAAACATAAGTAGTATTTTATTTAGAAGTAAGACCAGCCTTGAAAGTATTGTCCTTGCAAAATTATTTGCACAATTGAAAAATAGGTGATTATCTAAAATATGCAGTGCCCCATACTCCTACATTACTCTGTCACGAGGACACTAACGCCAACCCCTGCTAATTTCACCAAAATCAGTCCTGAAATAAGCACCTTCCAGCATCCTCACTCCGCCCCTGCACGTTATTCAATACAGGGCACAATATACGAGGGTACGTGCGCACACGAAATTGTGCCTTTTATAATGCACCTCAGCAACTTTTGTTGGCAGGGTGATTTACCTGTCTCCTACGTGTTTATGAGGAGATGCTAACGTTGCCGCGTTGTGTCCGTACTTATCTTGTGTTATCACCTTTTTATAGCTATTTGTTTTAGTTGTGAACTGGTGGTGGTTTATTAAATGGTGTGGTTACTTTGTGTTCGTTTTGTGTGTAATGTGAGTCACTCATTTACAATATTGTCTTTCTTAAAGTATTTGTTTTGATAAAATGTGTTGTTATTGAGCAGTGGTAGCCACAGATACTGGTGATGGACTTACAAGTAGCTGGCTTTCGTGCATTTGAAAGCCACTACACTTTGTGCATCACCACTGTTCTAAAAAAGAAAGGAAAAGGCGTTGGGAAGAAACCGATGTCCTAGACCAAACATGCGTTACTTTGCCAAATAGGATCTTCGCCATCTATCTATCGTCAATCAACAGCACTCTCTTTACGAACCCCAGAGTAAATCAGGCTCGAGGTAATCACTCGTGAGTATTGACGGCCGACCGGAAATTTGCCGGCGCTACGTCACACGTCGACGTCACAGCGTCACTTCCGGTCGGACGCACGCGCCATTATCCGCGCGCGTTATATTGCAGGCTGCAATTATACTGTCTGTGAGTGATCGGCGCTGCTTTGTGCGTATTTGTTTATTATGGCATTATCTGCTGATTTAAATTGTGCAATGTGAGGGTTTATTGAGCTTTCAGAGTAAGCAAGTTGTAATGTCAGTTATAGTTGGCCATAATAATGTATGATGTCGAAGGATCAATGACTGTGGAGCAAACAGTCCTCGTGTGGAGAGTTGGAGACCGTGTGTCGCCAAACATAATGTGGGACGCTTCTCAGCTTAATGGACTTGATGACCTTTAAAAAGCTGATTGGGTCGGACTGGATGCACATTAGGCGGAGTACAGGGGGTATGGTGCCGCCCCAAAATGTGGTGGCCGTAAAGATGGTCCGTGGTACCGCACGATCTCCCGCGAGGCAGCGGGCCAGTTGCCGAATTGCCGCCATGGGATCGGGAGGCGATAGTCCTCGTGCGCCTGCACGAATGGTGCGCGGAGGCACTACGCCGGAGGGAAACTCCGCAGCGGCAAACCGCAGCTCAGCGGACAGATCTCCGGCGTGAGCTCATGGCGACATGGAGAGAGCGACTGCCGCAACCCCTGCAGGCCACGCCACGATAATGGCGATAAGTCCCCTCTTTGAGGAGTGGCTTGAGAGGCGCCACGGCGTCCTCACCTTCCACCTGACGCAGGTCCTCACCGGACATGGATGTTTCGGGAGGTTCCTGCATCGAATCGGGCGGGATGCTTCCACTGCAAGGATCGACCGGAGGACACGGTGGAGCACACGGTGGAGGTCTGCCTCGCGTGGGCGGAGCAATGCAATGTCCTCGTAGCGGCGATCGCTGGCGGCGTCCTCTCGCGTCCGGCCCTGGTTCAATCCGTGATCCGGAGCGAAATGGAATGGGAAGCCGTCACCTCCTTCTGTGCAGCAGTCATATTAGCGAAGGAGGTGGCGGAACGCGAGAGGGAGAGAGCTTCACGCCCCAGCCGCCGCGGGAGACGCGCCGGGCGTCGGGAGCCACGTGGTGGCTACCAGCCACCGTAGACGCAAGCCTATGCTATAGCTATGGGGCTAGCTCGCCGTCCCTCCGTCTTATGTCGACAGGCCGCGTCGACGGCGCGTTTATGTTCAAGGCGCTCCTCAAAGAGATATCATCAAAATGAAGAGGCCCGCAAGGACCGAAGCCTGCCGGGGCTGCGGGACTGTTCGAAAGAGATATCGAACGTAGAGGGCGAGGAAGGAACATGGATTGTTTTTAGTCAGTAAAAGTCTGACACTCCCTCCCACTCCGCCCAGAGTGGGAGGAGTCATTTGATGATTTCCCATCCGGAAAAAAAAGGGTTTATGGTGCAGCTTGTACTTGGAGAGGCTATGTCCAACAATGGACTATGATACTGACAGTTGATTAATTGATAGAGGTTATATTTACCGTAGTTGTTTGTCTATTGAGTATCAAATACTTGATAATATTTTTATTCGTACCTAAGTCTTTAGGTTTTTAATATTCCTACTGGAAATCGAATAGGTGACAGACGGTTAATTTCGGCTGAAATTAATAATCTGAAAAACTACCTGTACATAAAACGTATGAAACTTGAACTTTGCACACTGCAATTCAAAGTCATAGTGCATGATAATGAAAAGCAATTTTGAAGGAAAATTTCCACGTCAAATGATAGGTAATATCGTACTAGCATCATAATGTACGTCCTTGATCAGCGAGCGTGACGGCAAATAATCACAGACACAATCATGGCAAATTAGCGTGATTGTATGATAGCAGTCATCACGTTATGTGATGTGATAGCAAGCCATAGTGTTTCCCGTGAGACTGGTGGATTGTTGCCGAAGACAAATATTATATTTTCCTGGAAAATCTGACAACCAGTAAAATATTGTATTACCCAGTTATTACTGAGATGTGGAGGCCGGATATTAGCTGCATGTAAAATTGTATTCAAGTGCAGTCGGTTAGACTAGGAGCCAACCTCACGGTATTTGGAAAGAGTGGATGCTGTTAGAATTTTGGCAGTATTCAGGATGGTTACAACATAATACAAGCTAGACTTGTTCGTAAGTATGAAATGTCAAACGATAAAATAGACATACGAATTGAAAACTTTCTCCTTATTTAAATCCAATAATTCTAAGTTATTTCCTCAAACATCAATATCTTTCATGTCTTTCACAGTGGCAGGAAAAGATGTGTTATACTCGTAGACAAGATAATGTCGATATATTTTTGGCATAACAGGAAGTAAGAGATCTTTTATGGGCTGACAATATTATAATGTCTTTTAAATCATTTCACGTCATCACAGACCATTTCACAAGGAAAGGTAAGTATAAATAGAAAAATCTTGTAACAATGGCAACCGGAAGTGAATCGTATCCGTGTCATCAGTACTCGTGAGCGGAAACTCGTTGCTGTATCAATTACCGATAAATGTCGCGATAAATACGACGATTAATATCTTGTAACCAACTAACCAGTAAACAGGTTCAACGTGACCGTGAAATGTTGGTCCTTAGGTACGTTATGTTGTGACTTGTGATCATCTAATGGTACTATGGTAGAAATTAATGTCTGCTATAAAACCCATATTTGAATGAAGTAATGACTACCTGTGTATGTTGTTTCTCAGTTAATTAAAACACTTAGGACATCATTTGCGTCATCTATTTGCCACAACCTGATTGCTAAGTGTACTTTAAAGTAAGGAAATATTCCAAATGTTTCTTTGTTACAAGTTGACGTTTGGCAAACAATTTGTTGTTTTTTTGATCCAACACAAATAAGTAAATTACATTAATATAGCTCGACTACCTGGCACTCATATCGATACCCATAAAGATCAGAAAAGGGACACCTTTACCATATTATTAAAAACAAAAAAAAAACATCTTATTAATTCCAGCACATGTTCATCATCGTCGAGAATTTATACAGAAAATGGAAAACATACTTCAAACAATATTTTTCCGCTCCGCCAATCAACGACTCGTTAGGAATTTCCATTACTTCCCAGTTATGGTAATGAGAGACGCGACAGAAAAATGTGATGCACTCAACCGCTACCCGCTACCCGCTCTGCGACGCACGGCTTATGCCGAATATATTGTGATAAAAAGGGCTGGGCTACCAGTCATGAACTGTAGCGAGTAACATGAATGACCGCAATACTTGGCATTAGTGAGTGCAGAATGGGGATAAGTGGTAGCCAAGTATCGTTTTAAATGCGTCTTAGGTTTTTTATTGAGCAAACAGTATCTTAGATTAATTGAGATGAAACTAGAACAGTACCATCGTTTTTTTATTTTACTAGAAAAATAGGTCCAAGACATGTACTGATTTATTGATGAAACCCCGCGTAGTAGTGATTTATCACACAACTCAAGGCAATTTCCCTACAACCACACAAAGCTATCGGAATTCAATATTAGTAATGGTATGCCAAGTGGGTTAGTACGTAAAGGTGTTAGAAAAACTCTCGGAATTTCCCATTAAGCATTCCATAGTATGCACGGTGACATGGTAATGAATGACAGGACAAAAGAATGCACAATGCATAACGTCGCAGTGAGCACTAGAGCGAGTCGACAAGACGCGGCTATGTCGCCGGCAAGCATGGTAATAAGAGATCGCGGGTTACCTCTTAAGCGACAGCGATTTGCGTAGACAACCTGCTAGGTTTAACAAACGCCGAAAAGTCTGGTTGAGTGTTTTTGTTTATCTTCTATTCAAGTTTATAAATGAATAATTCTATTATTTCTAGAAAATAATATCAAAACAACGAAAATTCGTCCAGAATTTGGTTGAGAATTTCTTGGAAAATATTTACTTCAACAATCCCGCAGCTGTTTTATTACTCTTATTGTTTATTAGTTTTTGCAAAACACAATAAATCTTATACGATTGACAAATGAATATTTCAATAACAGCGACGGTTTAGAAAAATTCTTTGATACTAATTGATCATGATTCTAACTTAATTAAAACTTATTAACATGTACCTATTGTTTTATAAATTGAAGTATTAACCTTTATATTACCCTTACCTTTGTATTAGCTCTTATTTAGTTACTAATTACTAATAGCCAAACTTCTATTCTAAGTATTTTCGTAATGACTTTTTCTAGGCCATGAACATAATTGTGTGGATAATGACCCTCTTGGAGTAGGTATCTCAAATATCATACCGCCAGCAACTGGTGCACTTTAGAAAACTTAAAAAGCTCTACTGATGGAGCCGCGATTATCGTGGCCACGCACTAGGCCCCAATTACTTGATAAGCTGTACCATATATACGAGTACGAAAGGAGGAGAAGACTTTTCCTCGCCCGCTGTTCCATCATTACTAAGTCCACTATCCTCCAAGGACAAGGAGCGAATATTAAAACCCATCCATGAAGAAAATGTTAGCAAAATGCGGTGTGGCGGCGCAATTTTTAAAATTGTCCTTTTCCGAGTGTCTCGTAGAATTGCGTCTCAATACAGCGTCGCGACTCGCGATGTTTGTCGTACTTCTTGCTGAACCATGCTTGTTTGTACATATAGGGGTTCATAATAGTTTTATAAGTAGACGTGTGAGATGGTATTAATTTGTGAGTTTCTTTTGTTGAACGGTTTCTTTGGTTGGCTGCCGTGTGGTTATTAGTGTTCTCTCGCATCATCTTTTATAATTCAGTCTTGCTATTTTAGCACTAAAAATTTAAAGGGCAGTTTTAGGATTTAATTCAAGGGATATTTTCACATTATTAAGAAAATAAAGTTACCAAGGAAAATATGTCGAAAATGATGAGGAAGAAAATTCACGAAACAGATTATTAATGTTTTTTATGACTTGGTATTTTTTCCGAAAGCTTGGCAAAAAGGACCAATTTCACCAAAGAACTTATGGACCAAACCGCTCTCCTTTCTTCACACTAAATTACTATCTAAACCAAACACGAAACGTAGCCACTACTAGCCAGTACACTACGCCATAAATCATTTTCTTACCTCCCACAAAAAGTGCGAGTAGTAAGAAAAGTGCATTGGTACCACATACGGGAGCCGCACCACGTATAAATCTGCTGCAGATGCGTCTAACATCCAGCCAGAGAGGTAGGAGAGCTGGAAGGAACTGTTGCGTACGATCTGCTACTAACTGTAGACGATGGAAGACGTGTTGTGAAACCATAGTCGTGCCATACAAATTTGAACTGTTTACTGGATATGCATTTTTTATAGGTAGAAATGAAACCGGAAGACGTTGCGTGGGAAGGTCTCCTACTAGGTGGACCGATAACCAGGTGGAGGTTGCGGGAATTCGCTGGATGCGAGTCGCACGGGACCGGTCAATGTGGCGACACTTGGGGAAGGCCTATGTTCAGCAGTGGACGTCTTTCGGCTGAAATGATGATGTATGATAACATCACACATATAATCCCTGAAGGACAAGGCCGGCTTCGGAGATATTATAGATATCCTGATGAAAACTTATTTATGAACAGTAGTTCGATGTTTGGATTTGTGAAAATTAAATCTGGGTGTACTACAGGTACGGCTTGACCCTTCCGGGAGTACCAGGTATGATTTATATTCACACAGACTTTTGATAACGTGACGTTTTATTAAAGCGTACAATAAAAAAAATCTAGTATAAAAAAATACGGAGTTCCCGTTCCAAGCCATTCAATAATAGTATTTACCATTCAAAGTAACTGTAGTAAGAACAACGAAAAATCAATTTTCTCGACTGAATCAATTTACGCATAAAAATAATCCTTGACACACTTCCCGGTACTTGCAAACGATGGCGATAGGAAAACAATCATGAACATGTCCACGGTTTATTAAACACGGATATCAGTCAACAAATGGAAAACCATAAACTCTTCCAGATTTAAAAGCCATTTTTATGGTTGCAAAGTACCCAGATATTGATTTACGTGATGTGAGGTACGTCCTGCTTATGTATTGAAGGAAAATTGAATGTCATTTGGGAGAATCTAGATGCCTTTTGCGTAGCTTTTTAGAGTCTTGCAAAAATTAGGAACTTTAGGACCAAGAATTCTTAAACTAAAACTGGCTGGTTCCTCCACCCATTTCTTCCATAGATTCTAGAGTATAGTGCAGTGGTTATACAGCATGTTGTACTGGACAGCAGCGCTGCAGCTGAGTTATTGTCATTCGGCAATACCATGGAACTCCATGCCGCCATGCTGATACCCACCGAGCGTCAACAGACTGAAATATTGGTTTTTGTGCGCAGATTAATATACTGACGGGGGGCAGCGGCGTTCCGACTGTCGCAGATCAATAGTCGTATGTTGCGTTTTCGATGTTAATTTTATTTGCACTTTTTATGAGAAATTATAGAATTATAGATTTGTGAATTTCTGTGAAAGCTAGTTTCTGTGAAAGACAGAAAAAATCTTTATTGAAACAGGTCGGCGTTTCACCAGCTGTGGAAATTGTGGAATATCCATTTAATTTTAAGGATGCATTGATTAAAAATTTAAATGAACGACCTGATTATTATTACCTACCACTACAAACTCTACAATCAGCAGACTAATGACCTTAACCAAATTCCTAATCCAAAATGCCGAAACGCAATCACCGAGCATGTTAATCACATATGAGATCTGTAGCAGCCAGTCAGCATCCCTAGAGGGATGGACCGCCGGGGCCGCGTCATCTCCGGTGCAGCTGAATTATCTACGAGACGGACCGAGTAAGACGGTGCTACTAGATAATTGGGAGGTAGAATGAAGCTTGAATTTTGATTGAATGGGATTTGAAAATGAGTGGCGTGGTCCTGAGAGTCGCAGTCACTAGCACAGGTAATTGGGTGTTTATTTTGTACAGTGTGTACCATTTAACTACGAATTTTTATTCTCAATCTTCTTCAGACCTATGATACTGTAGTTTATTCATAGACGTTTCTTAGAGTTACTTAATGATTTGCATATTTTCATACAGGAAAAACAGTGTCCAAATATTCATTCCAACCAGTTTTGAAAAACATTAATAACTGCTACATTAGTAAACATTAAACATTTCAGTTCGTTACGCTAAAGCTTTGAGAAAATTACGCACAAAGACTAATTGTATTCATTTTAAACTAAGCTCAGAATAAATAGGAGCCATTTAACAAAAGACAATATTTTGACAGCCTCTTAGAAGTTAATGTTATACAACAGAAATAATCCCGTAAGGACTAAGCATCTAGAATTTTGTAAAAAATTATAGATCTGTAACTTTTAAAAAGAAATCTACAATTAATTGAGTAAAAAAACCTTATTCGCGAAGTAACCTTTGTGACAAAAAATCTTTGAAAACTATACAAAAGGAATAATTTAATTTAGCGCCATTATTATTCACGGAGGGAAAAGTAAGTTAAAATGGCGGGTTGTACTTTCGTGCAGTGTTTCTTCACAATTTTAACCTTTTCATCCAATGTCATGTCTAAATGAAAATGTCATGTGAAAATAAACACTCCTTGTTTGTTATCATCGAAGTATGTACTTGATTTTTTATTTTGACTACAAAAGTTATTTACGTTTTGCTTGCCGAAGAATTTAAACACATTTTGAGCCTCACATCAGAACAATAACAAAGAATGCGATCGAAGGTGAATAAATAAATGTGAATAATCAAAGGGGAGCTCCTGGCTAAATAATAACAGCCGCTCGGGTCGATCGTTAGGTTAAGCCGTGCTTGCCTAGGTTGGTCTGTGGATGGGTGACCACCCTTATATACCGAGTTTCCTCCGTGCCTCAGAAAGCACGTTAAGCTGTTGGTCTCGGCTGTCATTTGTCTATCTTTGACAGTCGTTACAGGTAGTCAGTGACCCAAAAAGTCTGACACCCAGTCTTACCAAGTGGTATCGTAATTCCCAGTAATAACTTGGTTGTTGAGGTCAGATAGGCAGTCGCTCCATGTAAAATACTGGTATTCAGTTGCATCCGGTTAGACTGGAAGCCGACCCCAACATAGTTGGGAAAAGGCTAGGCAGATGATGAGTCCAAGGTGCAAGCTCCAACAGTGTTGTTTAAAACCTAGCACTCTGATTTAATAAGTGAAACCTAATTTGATTACCTAAGCATAAAACCTCGATCTACTGAAATACCGATAAACGCCGTACCTAATAAGAAATGTCATTTAACGATTGAAATTCACGAAAAGCTATCAAAAGGTTAAAAATATTCACCTCGGGACCTCGACCTTTCTCATTAAAATGAAATTTCACTAGTCAGGAATCAAACCGACGAAGCATCACTCCGGAACACGTCGTTACGTCCACAAATTGGGGTCTACCTGTTGACCCTGAAGGTCCAAATGGATCCTATAAAAGTTTCGGAGATATATCGAGCATCATTACAGGAAATTAGGGGTCGCCTGAGGTTACGTTCGCGATCGGAAAATCTTAGGTGTAAAGGTGATGGACCTTTGTAATGGTGATGTTGGTTAGATGGAAATGGGCCAATTTGTACCTACACAATCATGAAACTTTAATAAGTTACGGGGGAAGAAGGCGAGTTGTGGAACTTTTGTAGATCTAAATACTCGTATTGATGCTAATCTAGTTTTGATGGTGACTTCAGGGAAAATCATTTATCACTAACGTTGTACAAGTGAACAACAATTTAAGAACATTCGCGATTAGTCACCGTTCGAGTGCTCAAACAGAATTAGTTCCAGCAGAAATTGTCAAGAGCAAGGTCGAAAACTGTTGACATTCACACAATACACAGCGTTTTACATAAATTATTTACGGAGATAAAATAATCACTTAACTATGTAGCTATTAGTTATTGTTGAAAACCTGTTTGGAAATTTTGAAAGAGGAAATTCGTGACAGTGAAAATTACGTCATTATTTGAAGTTGTTTTCGTGTTGTCCGATTTGGCAAAAACGTATCGTAATGAGTTTTTAATACACTAAATAATAAAATAAGTAGTTGTTGTTGCGGGTTTAAACCCACAACGACTGTTCGTAAACGTCTACTACAAAAAAAAATACTCCCAAAAAGCTGCCCAAATACTGTTTTAACATTTATTATTGATTAATAAAACAGCTTAATTATTCCATACTTAAGTAACGTAAAGTAGGTACCTACCTAGGTAGTAAGTCGACTAAATTAACAACAGGAACACATTCTTTCCCATCTTCAAAACTCCTCTTTTTATATTGTTTACGATACCAAAACTTGGGTACTTACATAATACAATCCCATATTTTTAGACTAACCCTAAAAAAAACACCAAATCAGTTTATAATTTATTATAAAACCATGTTTCCTAAACACAAATAAGCAATTAATCGAGTCATTTATACGCTGTTTACGATCACCACGACATCGACATTGAGCTGGCAAATGCTAAAGCGACCTTGACATTGTACCCTGACCTTGAACTGGTAACGCGGAGCGAATGCCAACGACATGACCTTGGGCTGACTGCGAGAGATGTCACAGAATCATTTGAGCCTGATTCCTATATCTTATCCCTCGTTAGTGGTTAAATGTAGCTATGGGTCTTACCTATACATACGTGTACTTACATTATCTCGTGTTTCCCCATGGGGGTAGTTAGAAATTACAGAATGCCTCTTGCTAGTTTCTTGTGATCCTTACTTAATTATTTTAGTTTTCCTCTTTTATGTATCTTCGGTAATTATATGAAAAGGTTCATGCCATAGAGACCCTTCTATGTTTTCATAGCTTATTTTAAATAACGCGTTTTATCAGTAATTTCAAAGGACCAGCCGTGTCTAAGGACTGCATCAACATTGGTCCTTTCATCCGAATGGTCCGACAGGAAAACTGTTGGGAAAATGCTCAAATCTACAATAATTATTTGTATTTTTTACCTTTTAAAAGTGATGTTATTGGTTTCTCCCCTGTGTAAAAGAAGAAAAATATGTTATTTTGATGGCTCGTAACTTTAATCGTTTAATCTAAAAAGACCATAACAAAACTGTGTATCTTAATTGCTATCTTCGTGAGCTTTATTTAAGACGACATGGTTCATCAAGCCCACAGCTAAGCATAAACCTTCAAACGAACGGGAAATTACAATGCTAAGATGACACTTGACAGCAGGTATTTGCCCGGAGACAGTTTGATATTGTTCAAAGTCGCTTGACTAAAATGAAACGTTCATTCAAGTTTTCATTGGCCTTTCAGCCGGTTCACGGAAAAAAGTTCTCCACCTATTCGGTAGTGTAATGGACGACGAGCCCTTCACAAAAATGTAATTTTAGTTTAAGTAGTTTTTGTGTAAACAATGGGGACCTATATGTCTGTCCACCCCCAAACTATTATATACTAAAAGCCTTAAGCATTGCACCATGGCTCGAAATGTTGCATCAGCCATTCGTGAGAGGGGATACGGTCAGGTTTGAACCTGTCCGACGTGGAATATTCCATAATAAAGAGTATCATTGCATCAGCAATTGGGAAAGTCCATTTTTACGGGCTGTGGTTGGATAAAGTTCCCTCAAGGGCGCTCAGGTGCTCCCACAACTTGCAATGACGTGATTATTTATGTAAGGGGGACCGATTAAATTGGTGATAATCGAGTCAAATAGTAGTAAATAGAAACATGTAACTAAGTCATTCCATCAGATAATCAGGGAGAAGTCTTCAAGAAGTCAAGGAAGAGCTCCATATCAGACAGATTGTCATGAGAAGTTAAAGTAGAATCATAGTTCTAGTGAGTCCCACGCCCCCAGTGTTAAATTCCTTATATACAGTCTTATGTAAAGTCTTGTGCCCCGCTATGTAAACCTATAACTATATAATAAAAAGTGTTAAAAGTAATCGCGTTTAATTCATTAGACGTATAGAGGAACCACCCCACCTAGTTTGGCCATATAAGCCGGGTAAGCAGCTGAGTCCCAGCGTTGGGATCATATGGGCTGGGTCAGCAGCCGAGTCCCAGCAACTGGTCTACGAGAACCGGGGTGCGAAGAACAATAATAATACAGTCCACAAAAAGTATTTGGCCTCCCTACGAGCCGAATACGTAACATTTTTGGTCCTTGCGATCCGGATAAGCAGAAGTGCCGGTATAATACATAGCGCGTAAATAAGTGATATAAGCGGGCACATAAACTGTAAGTACTGAACAAAATTAACTTTATATATGTCGTGAGTGAATAAAGTGCCGCGATAGGAAAAGTGATATTCTGTGTACCAAAAATCGCGATCATAGCGCGCGTTAAAAAAGGGGTAAGCAGAATAGTGGGACTCTTAGGAAAATTAAAAAGTAAATTGACTCGATTCGCGCCGTGAATAAAATACTAACGGATGTATTATCGTTATAAAACGTAATAAATGACCACGTTGTGAATACATAGTTACGCGTCATATATAAGCGCGCGTTATAGAACATAGTGCGCGCCGCATGGAACATTATTGTCGCCGTAACTATATAGTGCCGTCAGGTACATAGGGCCGTCGTAAGCACATAGTGCCGTAAGGTACATAGTGCCGTAAGTACATAAGTGCCGTCGCGGTAAATAAATGTCCAGTCGTGATATAATAACAGTATTGAAGTGCGAGTAAGTGAAACGTCGTAGTGGACGAATCTGGAGAAGTCCAAAACCAGGTTAGGTTAGTTTGGATTGTCGCGCTCCTTGCTCCCCGTTTAAAGTCAACCTGCAGCGTACCAAAGAACGATGGTGGTCACCCGAAGCCAGGGTGATGCTGCAGAAGCTGAGGACCAGAGGCGGGCCCTGCAGAAGAGGGCAGACGAGCATAGAGAGGCAGTTCTACGCCAGGAAGCGGAACGGATTCGAAGAGAGAGACTACGGAGGATTTCAATGGACCCGCCCTTGTCACCGGCAGTAACAGGTGAGCAAAATATTATAGCTGCACGACTGATTACCGCGCCCCTTACGACAGCAGACACGACCTTAGCAGGACCATCGTCAGGACTTCTCCTGAGCGAGGAGCACGAGCAAAGGACGAGGTCGCCCACCAGATCGGTGAGGTCACATAGGTCACAGAGGTCACAGAGGTCAACCAACAGTATTTCAACGCGCTTAAGACTGGCGGAATTGGAGGCTGCAGAAAAGCTGGCAGCCATCCAGAAGAAGTCTCTCGACCTGGACGCAGACCTGGTCAAGAGAAGATTAGCCGCCGAAGTATCTGTTCTGCAAGATGAGCAGGACAGCCTGCGGGATGAGCCCCTCATCACCCAGGAGGAAGGCCACCACAGTAGAGTGGACGAATGGCTTCAAACGAACCCCCTCAGATCACGGGGGGAGGGGGACCAAGGACCCCCCCGGGAGGACCCAAGACATATTAAATTCGAATTGCCACGGGAGAGGTCACCGACGCCAACGAAGCACGGGAACAGCATCGACAACCTGGCAGCGACCTTAGAAAGGATGGCAAGACCCCGATTACGGCATACGGATTTACCGGTGTTCTCCGGTGGTGTGAACGAGTGGTTGCCGTTTAAGGCGGCCGTAAACGACACCACCAACATGTACAACATATCGCCAGCTGAGAACATACAGCGATTGAGGAGCTGTCTCAAGGGAGAGGCAAGAGAGGCGGTGTGGGCGGACACCGCCTACATACTGCCACCAATCCAGAAGTCATCATGAAGACACTCGAACAATGTTTCGGACGACCGGAAGTACTCATCGACCGCGCCATCGAGGAGCTGAAGAAGATGACGAAGCCCACGGCATCAGCCGCCGACTTAAATAACTTCGCCATCAAAGTACAAAACACCGTAAACGTAATTAAATCGGTCGACCGAAGGAGATACTTATATAACCCGTTATTAACTCGTGAAGTGCTAGAAAAGTTAAGCCCCCATATAAGGTGAAGATGGTGCGACTTTACCTGTGACAACGACGACACAACGGAGCCGGAGATAGTAATGCTGTCCCATTTCCTGATGCGGGAAGCGGATAGGGCGTTGCGATACTCGTACGCCCCTCCCACCAGCGCCGCAACCGCCAGCCAGAAAAGGGAAACCAGACAACCGATGACAGCAAAGAAGAAGGCCAGCCCCGTCTACACAGCCGTCGACAGCCAGGAGGAAAAAGGTCGGTGTCTTAACTGTAAACAAGATCACGTGCTAACAAAGTGTCCTAAATATAAGGAAATGAGTGTCAAGAAGCGGTGGGAGTATATCAAGGCCAACGGCATATGCTTTAGATGTGCCGAGAGGATACACTGGCGATATAGGTGTAAGGCGAAGCCGTGCGGCGTAGGCCAATGCCGCCGGCCTCATCACGCCTCCCTCCACGAGGAGAAGGAAGGCGCCAAGGAAGAAGCGACGACCGCGAAGGCTACCGCAGAGCCCAGCAAGGAAGAAGCGGTACTGTCGGTAGCGACCAAGCTCGCCGCCGACCAGAAGAAGGTACTGCTGAAGATGTGCCCCATCATAGTCACCGGGTCACGGGGGGAGGTTATGACGTATGCGTTGTTCGATGAAGGAGCAACCGTCACCCTCATTGATGAAGACCTGGCGACCAAAGTAGGAGCTGAAGGGACTTCACGCCCGCTACGTCTATGCGGCGTGAACATGTCTTCAAAGGAGCAGGACAGCAAAGCGGTAAGGGTGCGGGTCAGAAGCATCCGGAAAGACGGTCAGTCGCACGAGCTTCGAGCAAGGACCATCAAGGACTTGAGGCTCCACCAACAATCCATCCCAGAAACCCTGCTGGAATACAAGCACCTGCGAGACCTGCCAAGAGAGGATGTATGTTACGAGCAAGCTCGTCCAGGACTCTTGGTAGGCACAGACCATTGGGAGTGCATAGTGACCAGGGAACTGCGAGTCGGTGGCTCAGATCAGCCAGCCGCATCACGAACGAAGCTGGGATGGGTGGTGCACGGAACAGCACCACGAAGCGTCATCACGCAAGAAGAAGACGTGCTGCACGTCATCGAGACCGGGAGAAGAGACGAGCAACTACACGATCTAGTCGAAGCACACTTCAAGATTGAAGCCTTGGGCGTCGCCAAGAAACCCCGCGTGAACGAAGCGGACCAGAGGGCGGCGACCATCGTAAAGAGGACGATCAAGAAGATCGACGAAGGCTACGAGGTGGGGCTGCCGTGGCGGACCGATCACGTGGTCATGCCCTCAAGCTACGGAGCAGCGCTGAGACGACTCAAGAAGATCGAAGAGAAGATGGATGCGTCACCGGACTTTGCCGTGCAGTACACCACGCAGGTCAAGAACCTACTAGACAAAGGATACGCAGTACCATGCGACGGAACCGAGAAGGAGAGTAACGTCTGCTGGTATCTGCCTCACTTCGCCGTGCAGAATCCGAACAAACCTGGGAAGCAGCGACTAGTCTTTGACGCGGCGGCGACGAGCTACGGAAAATGTCTCAACGACGAGCTGCTGGAAGGTCCAGATCTACTGCAGTCCCTGCCGGGAATAGTATTCCGGTTCCGAGAGCGGGCAGTGGCAGTCACCGCGGACATACAGGAGATGTTCCTGCGGGTGAGGATAAGACAGGAGGACCAACCGGCTCAGCAATTCCTGTGGAGAGAACAAGACAGGACGTCAGCCCCGCGCCACTACAAGATGAGAAGCATGATCTTCGGAGCAGCCAGTTCCCCATACATGGCTCATTACGTCCGAGATTACAACGCGGAGCTTCATGGCGGAGACTATCCCAGGGCCTTGGAGGCCATAACCAAGAACCACTACATGGACGACCTGGTGGCAAGTTACAGCGATCCAGAGGAGGCGTGGAAGGCAGTCGAAGAGACAAGAAAGGTACATGCAACCGCCGGCTTCACACTGCGAGGTTGGAGCTCCAGCGAGGCGACGGTTCTGCGCGATGTACCCCAGACGCTACACACCACCGCCCCAACGCAGTTAGGAGGGGAGCAGCCTGAGAGCAAGATACTCGGGCTGTACTGGAACGCGGAACGAGACGAACTCGGATTTAACACATCCATGAACCGAGTGCCGTCCGAAGTAAGAGACCGAACCCGTGCGCCCACCAAAAGGGAGGCACTTAGCGCAGTAATGTCCATCTACGACCCGCTGGGGCTATTGAGTCACTTCACAGTGCGAGCGAAGATAGTACTCCAGAGCCTGTGGCGCCTACAAACAACGTGGGACACGCCTATTCCGGAGGAAGAGAACGAGCTCTTCGCGGCCTGGCTAGGTCAGCTAGAGGAAGTAAGCAGACTGCGGCTACCCAGATGCTACCTCAGAAAGAAAACACAGCGCATCGAACTACATGTGCTGTGCGACGCAAGCGAACAAGCGTACGCGACTGTAGCATACTGGAGGGCGACGTACGAAGATGGAAGCACAGATGTCGTGCTGGTCGCGGCCAAGGCAAAAGTAGCACCGCGGCGAGCCCAGACAATACCACGTCTGGAGCTGCAGGCAGCGATGATAGGAGCCCGACTCGCCGAAACCATCAAGAAAGAACACCGCATCGAGATCGACAGTACGACCTACTGGTCGGACTCCTCTACGGTGATCCACTGGATCCATCACGACATGAAGAGATACACGCCGTTCGTCGCGCACAGACTCGGGGAAATCGCCGAGCTCACCAGCAAGGAGGAATGGCGCTGGGTGCCGACGGAGCACAACGTGGCGGATGACGCCACTCGACTCACCGACGCGCCGATCTGCGCGACCGACCGCTGGTTCCGCGGGCCGAGTTTCCTCCGCCTGCCGGAAGGGGACTGGCCCGGGACGCCGGCGTCGGAAGACACCGAAGAGGAGGTCCTGCACATTGTGCCGGGCCCTGAACGAGACAGCTGGCTGCCTGATCCCGCCCGCTTCTCAAAGTATGAGACGCTGGTGCGCGCTGCCGCGCGCGTGCTCGCATTTATTGATGCGTGCCGCCGCGTCTCGCCTCGACTGGAGCATCGGCACATAGAACGCGCCGAGAAGGAGCTCCTGCTGAAAGCCCAGCAGGACAGCTTCACCGAAGAGATGGAGAGAATCCGGTCTGCACGCCCCGTCCCCAGGACGAGTCGGCTGTACAGACTGGACCCCGTAATCGAAGACGGCCTATTGCGCGTGCGAGGACGAATTGAAGCCTCTAACGTGCCCGTGGAGGCCAAGCGACCCATCATTTTGGATGGTCGCCACCGAGTAAGTAGGTTAATTGTGATGCGCGAGCATTGCGCCGCTGGGCATGCCAACAGGGAACGAGTTACAAACGACCTACGGCAGCGCTATTGGATCATCCACTTGCGACCCACGGTGCGAGCCATTGAAAAGGCCTGCACGTACTGCCGGAGACTGCGAGCAACGCCACAGCCGCCGGCCACGGGAGACCTGCCTCGCGCCCGCCTGGACCCCTTCCACCGCCCGTTCACCAACTGTGGTGTGGACTATTTCGGGCCTATGATGGTGAAGGTGGGCCGGCGTCGAGAGAAGCGATGGGGTGCATTATTTACGTGCCTCACCTCCCGCGCCGTGCATCTCGAGCTCGTCGCATCATTGTCAACAGACTCAGCAATAATGGCGCTGAGAAGGATGGCTGCGCGCCGCGGTTGGCCGCGGCTTATGTATTCCGATAACGGAACTAATTTCAGAGGAGCTGATCAAGAACTGCGAGCGGCTTATGAAGAGTGGGCACCGGCACTGCAGGAAGAAGGATTACTGCACAGGATGGAGTGGCGGTTCATCCCTCCTGGCGCACCCAATCAGGGAGGTGCGTGGGAGCGGCTGGTGCGCTCCGTGAAGACTGCCCTCGCTGCGACTCTGCGCGAAAGGGCGCCTGCCGAAGAAGTATTACTAACTCTACTTACAGAAGCGGAATTCGCCATCAACGCACGCCCCTTGACTCATGTCAGCGTGAGCTCCACTGATCCGGAGGCCCTCACCCCCAACCATTTCCTGTTGGGGTCCTCTATGGGTCTACCCTCAACTGGGCCTTGTGACGAGGCCCATCGACGTGCTTGGCGGGCCAGCCAGGCCCTAGCCGATCACTTTTGGCGACGCTGGCTGCGGGAGTACCTCCCTACGCTGGTACCCCGCGGCGAGCCGCAGAGCAAACGCCAACCACCGGAGGTCGGTGACGTCGTCATCATCGCCGACAGCACACTGCCACGGAACGTGTGGCCGATGGGAGTCGTCGAGAACGTCTACCCGGGACCTGACGGCGGCATCAGAGTAGTCGACGTGCGAACGAGGACCGGCGTCTTCAAGCGTCCGGTTAGCAAGCTCGTCGTGCTGCAAAAGGAAGAGAAGGCTGCGCAGGGTACGCCGGGGGGAGAGATGTAATGGACGACGAGCCCTTCACAAAAATGTAATTTTAGTTTAAGTAGTTTTTGTGTAAACAATGGGGACCTATATGTCTGTCCACCCCCAAACTATTATATACTAAAAGCCTTAAGCATTGCACCATGGCTCGAAATGTTGCATCAGCCATTCGTGAGAGGGGATACGGTCAGGTTTGAACCTGTCCGACGTGGAATATTCCATAATAAAGAGTATCATTGCATCAGCAATTGGGAAAGTCCATTTTTACGGGCTGTGGTTGGATAAAGTTCCCTCAAGGGCGCTCAGGTGCTCCCACAACTTGCAATGACGTGATTATTTATGTAAGGGGGACCGATTAAATTGGTGATAATCGAGTCAAATAGTAGTAAATAGAAACATGTAACTAAGTCATTCCATCAGATAATCAGGGAGAAGTCTTCAAGAAGTCAAGGAAGAGCTCCATATCAGACAGATTGTCATGAGAAGTTAAAGTAGAATCATAGTTCTAGTGAGTCCCACGCCCCCAGTGTTAAATTCCTTATATACAGTCTTATGTAAAGTCTTGTGCCCCGCTATGTAAACCTATAACTATATAATAAAAAGTGTTAAAAGTAATCGCGTTTAATTCATTAGACGTATAGAGGAACCACCCCACCTAGTTTGGCCATATAAGCCGGGTAAGCAGCTGAGTCCCAGCGTTGGGATCATATGGGCTGGGTCAGCAGCCGAGTCCCAGCAACTGGTCTACGAGAACCGGGGTGCGAAGAACAATAATAATACAGTCCACAAAAAGTATTTGGCCTCCCTACGAGCCGAATACGTAACAGGTAGCTAGTAAGAAATCGTCAAGGATCTCATCTCACTGTATATAGATTGCACAGCTGGTACTGGTCGAATCAAAATAAATAGAGAATTCAGATAGGTAATTTAATTTGACCTTGTAAAGACAGAATGTAAATAATCTATGCAAAGATCTCCAACAAAATAAATATCTTCCTGCTAATCTTAATTCATTATAATTAAATCAGTAGGTATCTGGCACCGACAGGCTCTCAGATGCCACCTACAAGGTAAACCTTGAGCAATATTTTTGATAGGTAAGTACAAAATCAAGACGATTACCTACCTGAGCGATCGTTTATTTATACGACTCGATTAATAAAATAAATAACCCATATGATACCAAACGTGACGTCCGAAGGATGCTTGTGTTTTGGTCTTTTGGTACGTACCTGGAAAAAAGAAAAACAAGTCAGTTTTTGGATATTATTTTAATCATATAAAGTAAAAAAAAATCTTAAGTAATATATTTTCCATATGCAAAACTGCTAGAACCAACGTTTTTTGTAGAACCCAATCTCTGCTATAGGTATGGTATAACCTTTACCAACCATGATTACTTTAATATGCACAGAGCATCAGCCCGAAATGAAAGGGTATTGGTTCTTTAAAAAATGTGTTGTTGTTTATTACTGAAGATAAATATTGACGTAAACATTTCATCTTTTGAGTTAATATACAATTAATAAAAAAACAATTAGTCCATTCCGCGAATATTATAATCTAATAACAGTAGGTTATACAACAGTTTTCAGCACGATTTAATTAAAAAGTTACAGCCGTGAAATGTAGAAATTGCGTTACAAATAATAACAACTATAAACATCTAATACACGTACCTAACAGTAACAAGTTGTTGGACTACAAATGTTATGATCAAATAACAGGTTTGGTTCTCATTCATTAGATTGTGGGACTAGATAATTAATTAGTCGGAGCGCTAAGAGTCTAGACCTCTTACTACTTAGTATTGGAGACGATGACTGAGCCATGACCGAACTTTGAGAGTTCTGGGTTTCAATGTACACAGAATCAGAAAGTGATGTTGAAACAAAGTTGGGGTGATTGCTGCAAATCTCTAGTCTTCAATTGAAGATGAATAAAGTGGTCAGCAGAAAATTTTGTCTCCAAACACACCGGAAAAATCACATCACTTCATTTGGTGATTTCGCCAATGACTTAGTTATTTTCTTCCATCATTCTACGTATAGAAATATGGAGTGTTCTGAAAAACTTAAAAAAAAAGATGTTAACGAAACTTTTTACAGCAGAAAATAAAATATTCTTTGAAGTTGAAAACAACGGAAACAGTATAGTTACAAAATTAAGTTTTATTTTAAAGCCTGAACTCCTGCAGCCTTATCCCGCCTAGAAAATACTCTATCAAAGCTATACGGTATCAAACAGGCTTTGACAGGCAGTTCGGAGGGTGAGGAAAGTCTGTCTGAACGTCCAATTAGCAAAGAGGGGAGGGTTAGAAGAGGACTAATTCCTGGTTCGTTTGGAGTGCCTGGCTGCATTAATATTCTGAATACATTGGTACTGGCTGTAGCTGTCTTGCAGCATAGCAATATTTTTAGTTGATGAAGTGTGCTTTGATTTAGAAATGTTAGTGTGTTATGCCTGGAGTGCATTTGGAACGTGTGTGTGTGTGGGTCGTTGCGGAGAAGCATCGTAATGATTTGGCTTCGGTAAATATTTGTTAAGTGAGTGAGTGAAATGTTCAGCACAAAGAAGACAATATATATGGTTTAACAATGATACAAATACAAACGGCGTACATGAAATTCAACTACTAAATTATTCAAATGGACCATACCCATCGGTGTAAATAATGATAAGTTCATTTCTAAGTCTTTGATTCATACAGATCCTGCTCAGACCACATGCTTCACGCAAACGATCATTAACTATACTATCAACAATAACTGTGTGTGACAAGTATCGATGTCAACCTTCCCGTGGTGTGCCCCTAGGGTGTGCACTTCCCAGGGCACACCCTAGGCCCCTTCGGGCTGAGGTTTCGAATCTCGCATAAATTATCCTCGTCAGTTAATTAAATTTACTTGATGCTCGTTCAGCAACAGTATGGTACTCACAACTAATTGAAATCAAGTTCGGGAATATGTAAATATGTTACGTCTTCGAGTTCGGGCAGACTATAAAGTGATAGTTATCTGCCAGGACCTGGGTGGCTGCGGAGCGGAAATGATACAAACGTGGTTCAAGACAATAATGTTACAGGAAATGAAGGATAAGATGAAGAAGAATACTTGTGAATAGGGGTGATGATAGTAGGAAAACTAGTAATGGATATGTAGATGATCTAGGACTACTTTCGTGTATCATGTAGTAGATGGAATGGAAGCAATAAATAAGGAGCTAGATTTGCGCCAAATTAAGAACACAAATAATAATCCTTCAAACGATTTAAATGAACATAAAATTTAAAGTGATTGAAATGAATAAGAGGATGCACAGATACCCAACCGGGTTCATAAAGCCCATCGAAGATGAGAAGTGTGTCAACAGCCTACTGTAGGACATTACCGACTGACCAGAGACCCAACACTAAAAGATTCAGGTTTTTTGAATGTCAAGCCCAATTTAAATGTGACCGATAAAAATAAAGACCCAAGAAATTTGCGATAAAAATACCTAAGAGACTTACGAATGGAAATGACGCACTCAAAGGAGGAATTGCTTTTTATCTTATAGTTCGATGTCAGATTCTTAAGCAATAAATTATAGATATGTAAGTATGTACATAAGTAGGTAATACATTCCAAGATCGTTTCTATGAATAGTTACAAAAAAAACTATTCAGAAACCGGTTGCAATAAACATCTAAGTGTTCAGATGGAAAAATGACGAGTGAATCCCCCAAGGTCGCGAATTAACTAAAAATTAGACAAACAAGTCGTTATAAACAGACGAACGATAGGTAACTGTACCTACTCGCTGTTCGAACGCATTCTTACGACGCCTGGCACCGGCTGGTACGGACCGGTAACTACATTACACAACCGAAAACCAATCCTACGACACGTTAAATAAAGTTGGAAATCTTTTGCGACTGATCTAAACCAGCACTTGAATTGACATGTGGGTATTCTGAAAATGAACTTTAAAATTCTAAGGATAAGATCTAAAAAGGAATGGCCGTGAGACCGGTTTACACAAGTCTTACACTCACACACCTAAAACTGAATTCTATTTCGTTCGATATTCAACTTTGTAATTTCAAGACTAAAGTTGGTTTTGGTGTGTCAAGGAATGGTGTCACTTTAGTACTCAGGTGTCACAGTTATTGAATTAACGCGCATGTGTGAACTAACGGTACTTGTGTGCGTGTCTGCGCAAGAGTTTACCTGTGACAGGACAAGCATTACTATTGTGACAGCAATGATTGATCTACACCGGGAATTCGTTTTGTGCTATTTGTTAAAGGTTAAAGTTTATGAATGCGTAGAGTCGTAAACCAGAAACAAGTAGGTACTTAATTCAAGATGACTTGTTTCTGGTCTACGACTTGATTGTTTGGTCTATTCTACGAATTTTATGATTTATTTACAAAATAATTGCCGAATTTAAGGTGGACTCAATTTAGATTGCCATCTATCTTTACATTAAGAAGAAGATGGAACTAAGTAATCGAAGCATAATTATATCTTATGCTTCAAACCACGCAGAAAGCTTTGATGAGAAAGTCCAAAAAAATATTTTAAAACGAATTTTAAATGTAAATGAGTAAAAACGTACTTGCAAGTACCGTGTGCGGACGAATGCAAATTCAGTGATAATTTCCTAAGCATAAGTGCAAAAACTAAAGAATCATTTAAGTACTTTCGTTATTCGATAAATAACAGAAATACGTATTTTAGAATATTTTATAAATAAATGGTTAAGTAATTATTTATCACAAAACACGCGTACGGATCAATTAGACGTGCAGTTGCGGACACCAGCCCGTTATCCAATACAATACAATCACAAAACACATCGCTAAGATCTTGCACAGGTTTTTCAGCTACATTCATTATTAGTATGAGAATCGGCGCTCATTACAACTATTTATATAACAAGAAGAAATCGGCAAAAACACCTGACTAATTGTAAGAGATTTCGTTCGGTTGTGCAACGTCTCGTCTAGAGGTTACTCAGTCATAATAATTTGAGATCATATGTACAAGCAGCTCATGTATTTGCATTTTTAGTAAAAGTCAAACTGCAATAGTTAAAATTCAAGGTTTATACAAGTAAGCAAGCTTCTTAACATTTAATTTACCGCTGCTAAACAAGTTGAAGAATACATTTTGATTTAGTTTCGGTATTTTAATTATTATTTTTATCTGTTTGATTACTTTAAGACAGAGCCACTATTTTGTGATGCTCAAGGACATGAAGAATCGTCCCTGGATAAATCTGGTTCCGAGATGCGTTAATTGAAGTTAATAATTAATATTTATTTAAAAATTACTTGGTAAGTATTTTCTTGTTCCTGTTTGAGCTTATAACTACCGTACCTAAGGACCAGTTTGTTAATTTAATAAAAAAATAACTATCATCATAAACCAAGTACCTATAATAAATTCTACGATAATTCCATAGATTGCTTTGGCCGATACATAATATTATGTCGTAGCATGGTGTCCGATAAGCGCGGGCGATCACGACTGGTCCAAGGCCCACAACCTGCTATGCTAATGCCACCATCACACGACTTGCTTACCATAATCTTGAATACATCCAGATCAGTATTAGTTGCATTTACATTTGTACAGATAACTTGATTTTAGGTGTCTGAGATACATTTGATGTGAATGGCAAATAAGCGGATGTTTTGACCATTTGGGTTCGTAAGTTATGGCCAATTCGGTACAGTGTGCAGTGGTCTTCTAATAGATGTCTTTTAGAAATTGGGATGAATGACTCTGAACGAATGTGCCGAACTGTTGAAGCAATAGTTCGGTGTCAGTCAATGATCGTCACGAATTAAATGATGATGTATTTTTTAGATTAAACAATGCTTTGTTGCCTTAGTGCTCCCATGGTTGCTTCTAATATTTTGTATATTTCTGTGCCCTTGTCGGATGTTACTTGGGGTCGGCGCAATACGTTTTTCTTTTTATTTTCTCCTAGCAGCCGTCACTCTCCCACTGACTTTATTGTTTTCAAATACAGTTTGGTAAAGACAACCTCTGTGCTTTCATTTCTGTTTAGAATGATTTCATTCAATGCAACTAAAGCAATTATTCCAATTATTGATGCTGAATCCCTGCAGACTCCACACCGCGAAACAAGCGTTTTCTAGAGCTTTAACCCAATGAGCGATGTGAATTATGTCGCGAACACGTCGCCGCGTCAACACGACATCGCGACAACTAATGTACGCCGCGGTAATTGTCGTCACTGTTGTGTCGACTACACACTGGCCGAGCATGAAATATGAAAAAATGTTGAAGAGATTCTTGTAGGCAAAGTGTTTTATGAACAGTGAGACACATTGTCATGGTCTATTAGATAGCTAACTATATTATTACGATCTTTTACTTCCAGTGTATCTGCAATTACTGAAGGCCGGTTTTCATCATTCATCATCACCGATATCATGTCACGATAAATGACATGCTGTACGTACTTTGTCGTCTAGACAAAAGGCTCCATGGGCTCTTGGTACAAAATTAAGTAAAACCAAAGAAAGATCTTTTTAGCTTAGATTTCTTAATTAAACACAATGACCATTATCGTTGAATAAACAGCAGTCGCAGCCATTACAACCATTCATGAAAGTGTCAATCTAAACACAGGTACGAGTATGACATGAATGCTTCATTAAACTCCACAAGTACAAGCGAGCTGTCAATTACACGAGCAAAACAAGAAACAAAAGAAAATGGCGGACATACGCAGAATCGTATTGTTCAGTCGTTCACCGGGTGACATCGGCACGCGTATAAAAAAAATGTTATTGAAATAATATGGTATAAGAAGGTTTTGTTACGAAAAAAAGCTAATGAATATATGCAAAGAATTTTAAATGATTAAGATAGCAAACAGATTTTTACATACGATGAAAGGGTTCTAAAACCAGAAGGGAGTCAACAATTTATAGCATGTAGCAGCCATCAATACTGTCAAGTGTCAATGACGACATGAGCGTCAACATGATCTTTTCGTTGAAACAATTAAGCGAATGGCAGGGAGTTGGATTACATGTTACTCTTAACTTATTGCCACGTCACTTAGACTGTCTTTTACTACTTCTGTCTTAACGATGCAAAGTTGCATCTATTAGAACCTCATTTTATTCATTATCGATTTTGAATAATAACTCATTTTTGTCAAAATCAATATTAGTCAGCCAACAATGCCTGCCATCGAAAGCATTTAGAAGTATTAAACGATGTTTACTGGCTCATCAGCATCATCATCTCAGCTGAAAGACGTCCACTGCTGGACATAGGCCTCCTACAAATGTAGCCACATTGACTGGCTATTGTATTGTACAACGGGCTGGTGTACGTAACTCTACGTCAAAGCGTATGGGGTATAATCCACTACGTGGCCCAGTGCGGTTTAGTAGATATGGTCACATCACACATGTCTTCGAATTTTTGTACATGCCGGTTTCCTCACAATGTTTTCCTTCACCGTTTTTGAGAGCAGTAAGTGATGAAATAAATTACACAAAGTAATGCGTCTGCCTGGGTTCGAACGCAAGACTTACTGCTCATTAATCGGGGCCGCCACCATTGGGCCACCGCCTGGCTGGCTAATAGGGCCAAATAGGACACTTTGTGTAAAATACTGCAGTCATCAGCTGCATCCGCTTAGACTGGAAGCCGACACCTACATAGTTGGAAAACTGATTGAAAATTGTGACGATGATACATCCCATTATTCCCTACAGTAAGCCTTTAAACCTCATTCTTCGATTAAATGTCCAAAGTTTAAATGTCCCCTATTACACCACTTCAAGATTTGTTCACAAACTTGGGCAGTTGCTCCATCTTAAAGACTGGTATTCAGCTACATCTGGACCAGAAACCGAAACGACAAAATTAAATGATGATGAATCGGTTTGTACCGTTACCTACATTAATTTGTCGCGTGTGCATGTTCTCTTAGTCCGCTAAAGTGGCTAATGAATCGCGGAGCTGACGTTAACACGTTTATGATAATATTCAGATCCCAGTGAGTTATGGCGTCATCAACTCATTACACCGGAATATGTTCATTATGAGCCCTGAAGTGAGAGGGACGCTGTGGGTGGAGGAAGGCTTCGGACGGCACAAGTTTATAATACGTGAAATGAGGGAGTGTTACACTGCAGAGACTCGTCTGCTTCTGCCTTACCCTTCGGTGTGTGTTAATAGAGATATTACGCGGATGAGATCAATTGTTATCGAACTAATAACGAAGTCTAGAGCAGTGAGCCGCGTTTAAAGCGTTGCATATTTCTGCAGGACCAAGGAATCAATCGGTAGCCTATGTCAGTTCCATCATTGTCAGCGCTATCGAAAAGGAAGACCTATTCGTCTTTGTCAGTGGGTTGATGATATTAAAGAAGCGGTTGGTGTGTTAAATTGTGCGCCCAAAATATGTTCCATGGTTTATAATTCAATGTAGTCAAAGCGAAAACTGGTCCTAGGGTACAGATTGCGAAAAACCACGCTACAGAGCTTCTCAAGATATATTGGCCGATTGGAGCTCAATGCAAGCTTAAATATGGCTACACTAGCGGAAGGTTGGCAAGCTTTGTTAGAAAATATTTTGGAAAAGGACTAAGTCTTTACTAAAGGGTCTGGGTAGGAATAGTAGGATCATTTTAATGGAAATTTCAATGCTTGTCAGTAATGAAAAGTGATCTTAAATTCCGTCTTGGATCATTTACCGTAATTAACTGACACTATACAACCATTCTCGTATGAATGAGTACGTGAAACACGAACGCAATCCATCTTTAAAACAATAAAGTGAAACCATAAACTATATCTCTGTCAATCACGCATTTACTCAATGGACTGGTCGCTTAACCAACACAAACGAAAATCGCCTTTATATCAATGAGTCCAAAGTTCAATAAAACCACACAGGTGGTTTAGTTACGCATGATACGGCAATACTAATGCGAAGAAAATTGAACGTTGTTCAAAAGAAGTTAGGGTTTGTTTTTGTGTGTGCTAAATAGTGCAAGGAGGTGAAGGCTCGGGTACCGTTGCTAGGTTACGGAGGTGCGAGGTCATTGACCCGTGCGTACGCGCCGCTTCGTGGGAAATTGGTCTTTTGCCTTTCATTTGGTAAAGGGATTGTGTAGTCTGCGACCGAGTATCGTTAGCCTTTTATATGTTGATGTGAGCACTTGTTTGTCCTTGAGTAATGGTGCCAAATTAAACGATTAAATGGACTTGAACAATAGCGCAGTTGCAGAGCAAGTTAATGTGACCTAGGAACTAAACGTCAAAGGTGCGACGTAGGTATTAGCTTTTTGTTCTTGTCATCTTCAATTTATCTAAAGAAAACGTCATCGCTGTTTAACCAAACAAAAGGAAATAGTACATTGTGATACAAGGGGCTAAAATTACCCATTAGAGACGTGGTAGTTTTACTACCGAGCTTTAGCGAGGTAGTTTTACTACCGAGCTTTAGCGAGGTAGTAAAACTACTACTATCGATATCTGAGTGCAAAAGCCGTTTCTTTTTATCGTCTTGAGGGTAAAGTAAATTTGAATTTAGAACATCGTGTGCACTAAGCATGTGAATTCAAAACATCATTAAACCTATTTACTTCTACCTCCATGGTGCCGAATATATCATATTTTTTTTTTAATTTGTTAAAAACTCAGACTCGGAACCTTCTTGGTGTACTTTTTTTAATATGTTTTGCGCGCGCCATTTTCTTTTCACGTCATATTGTTAATAGGTTAAAAACAAGGAATCCAACTTGAAAACAAGTGAAAAACCTAAAATGACCACTCATTATCTAGCGACGAGGAAGTTTATTTGACGCCAACAGAATTAACTGAATTTGTTAATAATGCGCAATATTTTTTTTGCGTTTATTCATTTCCTCGCTGAGGTGGGATATAGTTACGTGTTGCACTCGAGTGCAAAGATTTTTCACCTCGTGCTCTTTTGATTCCCTCGCTAACGCTCAAGATTCTAAGTATTGAATCAATCGCTTCGCTCGTGACTCAATTTTAGAATCTTTCGCTTGCTCGGTCATCAAAATTGAGCACGCGGTTAAAAAACAACTTTTCATTACTCATACTCGGAAAGTAGGTCTGAAGTTGTCTGAGGAGCGGGCTGAAAAGTATTCCTTTCTAGGGAAAATCGCTTTCAACTGACGCTGTCACATTATTAAAAAAAAAACTAGTTCTATTTTCACATTTCTATTGAACCGTGTTCCGACTTCTATACAGCCTATAAATTACAGCGCGATGTAAAATTGAAATAACATAAAATTCAGTATTAATTAAAGAATACATTTTTTTTAAATAACTTAGTTATAATTTAGTTACAAATATTTCTTTAAAATAACAAAGATTTGTGCAAAATATTTACAATTTTTTCAGTGACGATAGTGAAAATAAAGGCTGAATAGCCGGCCGCAGAAAAAAAAACGAAATAGGCGGGAAGCGGCAATCCGATATCTTCATTTTTAGGGTTCCGTAGCCAAATGGCAAAAAACGGAACCCTTATAGTTTCGCCATGTCTGTCTGTCTGTCTGTCCGCGGATAATCTCAGTGACCGTTAGCACCAGAAAGCTGAAATTTGGTACCAATATGTATATCAATCATGCCGACAAAGTGCAAAAATAAAAATTTAAAAAAACATTTTTATTAGGGTACCTCCCCCAGACGTAAAGTGGGGAGCGATTTTTTTTTTAATTTTGACCCTGACGTGTGATATATTGTTGGATAGGTATTTAAAAATGAATAGGGGTTTTCTAAAATCATTTTTTGATAATATTAATATTTTAGGAAATAATCGCTCCGAAAGTCAAAAACAATGTGTCCCCCCCCCCTCTAACTTTTGAACCATAAGTTTAAAAAATATGAAAGAAATCACAGAAGTAGACCTTTATATGAACTTTCTAGGAAAATTATTTTCAACTTGATGAGTTGAATAGTTTTTGAGTTATATAGCACTTTTTCAAAAAAACGCAAATGATAACTTTGTTTTTCATACAAATACTATGAAAAACCAAGTTATTTTTGCTGACGAAAAATGTTGGTATTTTTAATGGTCTGGGAAGCTACGGAACCCTACAGTGAGCGTGGCCCGACACGCTCTTGGCCGGTTTTTTTTCGTGTTTTTGTTTTTATTTTCCTTGTATTCGTAATGAGAAGCACAGTGTTTACCTCGGGTTAAAGACTTATTTAGTCCCTCGAGCTATTAGCGCCCGCGCTACGCTTGGGCGCTAAACCCCGTCTCGGGACTAAATAAGTTACTTTCACCCCTAGGATAACAATGTACTATTTTTTTTATGGAACAGTAATAAGTCAATTCTTTATGAATGATGAGTAATGACTTTGCGTTTTCGAACACCGACGACGAAATTTAAAAAAACAGCTTATTTTCGCTAGGGCTATTATGAGCAATTTTACGCCCCCTCTGGTACGCTATTATGACGGTCTTTTCGAGCAAGAGGAGTGAAAACCAATTTTTGATCTAAAATATAATGCTGTTGAATAATACACAACATAAATTAACCCTGAATCCATCATTAATATCTAATCAATCAAGTTTACACAAGAACCTTTCAATCAATAAAACTCCTCTTCAAACCCCCCATAATCGTCACACATAACATTTATCACTAAGAAAGACCCCTTGATTCCTGTTCACACCACAATAATCTTACGAGAAGATCCTCCATATGGGACCCATAAACATTTTGAAAGGAACTTTGTATCGCTTATGAATAGATTTCCGGAACATTAGATAGGTAGCTATGGTGCGAGATTATGCTCTAAGGGCATTAAAATACTGTAGATGTTGGAATAAGAAGATGTTTGATATTGATGATGGTCTGTTCTGTTAGTATTATTTCAAGACGTTTTTTGGTATTTTAATCCTTTGTAGGTGTTCTGTAGACGTTTGTGTGGAGATCAACTTTTAAGCAAGGAGATGCTTGTGCTCGAACAAATTTATGAAAAATATATCTGATGACAGCTCAGTATGGGCAGAAGAAATAAAGGATGCAGTGGGCTCATTGAGCGGGTGCTGCAAACCTACGCTCAATGGGACTTTATCCCGCTCTCTTATGATGCCATGTTGACCAAGTCATAGGCGACAGCGGGTTGTTGAAATGATCCTAAACCTAATACTCAGAGAAATGAACTTGATTGGATACTGGAAACTGACGTTTTCTGCAAGCATCTCCGTGTAACACACAAATAATCCTACTAATATTATAAATCCGAAAGTTTGTGAGTGTGGATGTACGGATGTTTGATACTCTTTTACGCGATAACTACTGAACGGATTCGGATGAAATTTGCACACAGATACTTTATAACCTGGATTAACACTTATAATACTTTGGGACAATTATCAAACTTCACGCGAGCCAAGCCGGCTGGCAGAAGCAGTACAAAATAAAGTCTTCTTATAAAAAATGAGTAAAAATATTCATGTTTTCCCTCATCATTACCCTACAGCATTCACCTGCTGGACGTAAGGTCATCGGCATCTTTAACTTGTTTTTGTGTTCTTTCCTTTTTATAAACATATTATCGTGATCCTATACTTTACGACTTTTTAATTTCATAGAATTGTATCAAATTACTTGCACCTCGCTTGCCCCCTTGTACCACTCCTGGACGCTCTTTCACAGCTCCTTTGTCAGTCTTTTGAAAGCTCGTGGAGAGGCGAAAAATAAATTATGTCACCCATTGACAACAGTAATGATCTTGTTTGAATATAAAAGAAGCATTCGACTACCATCCTCTTCAAGGTGCTGCGAGACTATTCGGATATTATTTTTGGACACAAATGGAGGGTACTTTGCATTTTAAGACATTTTTGTATTGATGGATACAGTTATGGGAAAAAACATTAGCGTGACTGTGGACATTATGGTCAATTTTGGTGTATCATGTTTCTTTTAATTAAAGAGCTCAACTGCTAGTCTGTGCTAGTCAGATGGAAAAACAATTCAGTGGAAAACTCATGATAATTGCCCGAACGATATTAGCTTTTATGACTTAATCTTAGAAACGGTAGTACACCCGCCAACCTTTTGTGGGACGTATAAAACGCAGTCCAACTCTCTAAATAAGCCAGGTGGAGTGAATTTACTAACATCGCGGCACTAATCCTGGGCCTCGATTCTGCTATTACAATAGTGTCAGAGTATTCGATCATTGATTTCATAAGGATCAAGTTCTGTCAAATTTTGACAAGTTTGTTAATTCTACTATCATAATGGCGAGATTATGACTTCTCAATGAACAACCACTGACACTCCATTGAAAGAAATGTCATAGAATATTAATCTCGTACATGAAATCTGACATGAACAAATGTTCGCATTTAGTAGTAGATTTCGAAAACCATTTGTACTAAGGGTTTTATAATAATGACAATACGTCAATGCCATTAAAACACAATTTTATTACGAGACCATTGACCGACCATTGTGAATTTAGCAGATTACGAACTTTAAGCAAAATGACAATGGGATGAGAATGGAATCGTATTGGAGTGACGAATTTATTAAAATAGCAGAATTAGGCCCCAGGTCGTGTCGGATACGTCACGTCTCGTATCACGTGGCGAGGTGAGTCTGCTGGAACACGTAGTATTGTACGATATGAACATGCTCAGAATACGCTCGGTGAGTAAGTAAAGGAAATGGTATACGTAGTTTACGAGGAACATGGTGTGAGATTCGTCATATTGATCAGAAAAGGGAGAATCCTTCGAACAGACGGGTGTTAGGTCTGATGGGCTACTGCCCAACGGTTGTTGTCGGACTGTTGTAAGGGTCCTCAGGCACCACGCGGCCAGAACCACGAGTTTTGGCCACAGAAGCCGACCAGGAAGAAAGTTTAGTCGCACGACCGGGAGACCAAGAAGTTTTGTTCAAGATAGGGGCCGATCCTACGACAAGTCATGGCGAGGTGCCAAAATGGTCTAATCTCGGGAATACCTGTACTATTTGTGATTCGTAGGTGACGTTATAGATGGCGCCAGATGCTCTCAAAAGTAGTTCATCAAACTATGACATAGCACGATCTCTAATTTTTCCGAACAGTTCGGGGGACTCACAATTTTCTATTAACGATATAATCCCATGATATCGAGGTCAGTCTACAGCCATGAAAACGGCTTCCAGTCTATTTACTGAGAAATCTAACATAGATACACCTTATTATATTTTTTTTTAATCTGGCGATCGTTACCTAGGACGGCAAATGTTCCTTGAAGTGGTGACTGAAGACTAACAAGGCTGTCAAACGAATTTTCGATTAAAATCATTAAAATAAAAAGTATGAAATGGCCATGAACGTCCGTGTCCCAAAAGTTGCCAAAACTCGTGCTATGCGATGGTCGGCTGCGTTTTTAATTAAACTAACCTTCTCAAGGAAGTTTCTGTTACTTTCCTGTATTACCTATATATATTAACGCGGAGTAGGTATTGCACATTACCTTGTCATTAATAAAACTTTAATTAATTCGTTTTTTTTTTATACAAGAACGCCTAGTCTGTTGCTATCGATTACTTAATGACAAACTTGTTCAAAGTCGTTTTGAATAAGCAATGCTCTGAAAACGTTTATCACTGGTTTAGGCCTTTGAGGTTTATTTCTATTTTTTAGAATGGATGATTTTTGTTCAAAATACGAAGAAAGAAACTTTGGAATTGGCACACCACTGCCAGACATCTTGGATCTCGCATGCCACTCAAGATATTATCGAGAAATCGGTACACAAAACAAGACGCTACAGAAAGTGAGTTCCAAAGGCTTCAATATCACTTTCATCGAACATCGAACTCATCATCTCAAATAAAGTGTGAAGTTATTATTCATCATTAAATTTCATGTTACAAGCTCATTTTCATTACATAAAAACGAACGGTCTCACCGTCTCGTAATGTCAATGGGAACACCGCAATTTGAGCTTCAACACCCTCGTCTTCCATCTCTTTCACACGTCGTGGAGCTAAGATAACCGCGTCCCTGTCTAACGTTGTTATTTTTTATAGGTAGTGCATCGGATCAGCTCGTTATATCCGAATGATGGCTGATAGTCTGAGGAGGATTGCAGCTAGTGAATCAAAGGGTATGTGCTCAAGCAAAAATGTGGAAGAATTTAGTACTACGAAGATTATTAAAAAATTATACTTACCTTTAATTCAAAAATCAAGGAATATACTCGATTTTTGTTTTTCAAATTGGCTAGTGAAAAAAACAAAAAACCGGCCAAGAGCGTGTCGGGCCACGCTCACTGTAGGGTTCCGTAGCTTCCCAGACCATTAAAAATACCAACATTTTTTGTCAGCAAAAATAACTTTGTTTTTCATAGTATTTGTATGAAAAACAAAGTTATCATTTGCGTTTTTTTGAAAAAGTGCTATATAACTCAAAAACTATTCAACTCATCAAGTTGAAAATAATTTTCCTAGAAAGTTCATATAAAGGTCTACTTCTGTGATTTTTTTCATATTTTTTAAACTTATGGTTCAAAAGTTAGAGGGGGGGGGACACATTGTTTTTGACTTTCGGAGCGATTATTTCCTAAAATATTAATATTATCAAAAAATGATTTTAGAAAACCCCTATTCATTTTTAAATACCTATCCAACAATATATCACACGTCAGGGTCAAAATTAAAAAAAAAATCGCTCCCCACTTTACGTCTGGGGGAGGTACCCTAATAAAAATGTTTTTTTAAATTTTTATTTTTGCACTTTGTCGGCATGATTGATATACATATTGGTACCAAATTTCAGCTTTCTGGTGCTAACGGTCACTGAGATTATCCGCGGACAGACAGACAGACAGACATGGCGAAACTATAAGGGTTCCGTTTTTTGCCATTTGGCTACGGAACCCTAAAAATAAATCATAGCAACCAAAAGACACAGTGATAAAATTAATAAGCTTACGATAGGAAAGAGCCTGAAATATTTATTACAAAACGAGTCAAGCCGCGGGCCACTACAACTTATACTTACAGCGGCTTACAGATGCCCTCCTAACCCTCGACCCGCCGCACCGTCCCTAGACACAAGACCCCTTAATTAAAACATAGGAACACAATTATTAATAAATCCTCCCTTACCCTATAAAATATGCTCCCGTATAGCACGTCCACATCGAGACGAGCACTCCATTCCGATTCGTACAATTATGCAGGCGTTGGTAATTAAAACTTGCATAGCATTGCCACGACGCGGTCAGATCGGATAATTGCATTTGCAATTTAAAACTATCTGTTAGTAGAACAAAGTTATGAGGTGTGTGTTGTATTGGGGTTAGGATGTCGGGATTAATGTTGTATTGTTACTGCAGACGTAGGAGCTAAATACGACCATAATAGCGTGCAAAAATAGTGGAAAATCGAAAGGAAGGAAGTCTCGTAACTTCCCGTTTGCAAGGAAAAATGAAGTATGCAGTGTAGGTAAACATAGGAAGTCGGTTACCACACAACTTCTCCATACTATCAACGGCTAGTACCTAACTCGTTTTTTTAATAATGCAAGAAATTATAGTACCTACATTCTCAATCAAAATTGCAAGTCAGGTTTAAGAAACAGAACTGTTTTAGCTTCCTACCAACCTAATGACGCAATTTAAATTTCATGTTTCCCCTTAAAACAATACAACAACCTTTTCGTCAAGTTTTCCTCATAACAAAAGCTAAGCAAAGGTTAAAATGTCAAATTACCCGCGTAAAGTTATCAATTACCTCATTGTAAACAGGACTAACCACGTCTCACGAGGTATAGTCCTACTCCTAACCGGTCGGCAATTATATAGCGGTCAAACAAAAAATGGCGACTACGGTACGGTCCGCACAAAAAGTTAATGGCGCGTTTAATTGTCGTTTTTCCCCCGTTTCCCCGCTCTCGACCTTGGCTAGTTTTTGTTGACGCTACTCTTGTTGTGTTTCTAAATTAGAGTTTTGGGACGTGTGCAGTATTTACTGAAAAACTCTGGACAAACAGAAACCTTTTCGGTAAATGCTGAAATTTTATAAGTTTTGTTTACATTTTCTCATTTGGTAGCATTTTCGACAGCGTTGACTGCAGAAACTTTTTAATTTGTGTAGTATGAGGAAAATGTGTGTTTTAATTTACTTTAAACATTGACGTACCTATAGACAAAAAGGTTACAAGAAACATAAAATTCGATTGAAAGATCCTAATTTTAAATGATGTCTATCATCTATTTGATAAGTTTATAAGATCTGGCTCTAGAAGCTTAATATTAGCACCAGAGTTACTTTATATCGAAAGTAAGCGCTAAGAAAGGATATTTGAAAACCCATCCCTATAAGAGGATTAATCGGGGATGAAAGTTGAATGGAAGTTCGTCATTTTCGGGGATGGGAAATTCCATGAGACGCACGGCTTTTAATGAAGTAAGTAAATCATCAAGTTTGAATTCCTCTTTTTGGCAGTCAAGAAACCACTACTGCCTACCGTAACTTTGTAGTTACGGTAGGCAGTAGTGGTTCCCCATAGTGGTGGCCCATATTTGTGATCTCTACCACTGACTAACAGTCTCCAGCCCACAAGCGAGCCACATCGACCAACTGATGATTAATTAATCCCGGTATTTACACATTTTTTTTAATGACTGCTACCGAACGGGAGGGAGTGTCAGACTTTTACTGACTAATACCACTACACTAACATAAAGGGCGAGGAAGGAACATGGATGGGTCCATGTTCCTTCCTCGCCCTTTATGTTCCGGGACCACGGCATCTCTTTCGAACAGTCCCGCAGCCGTCCTGTCCCGGGACTTTGTTCAAGCGGATAATCGAACAGGACCTCACGCTTTAAAAAAAAAAGCCATTTTTTATTGGCAGTCAAAATTAATATTATCCCACTTTGACCACAAGATAAGCCACATAAGTGGCAAACAGCCCCTTATCCACAATCCAGTCACAAGCCGACTCCGACCAGCCGATGAATAATTCATCCAGGTAATTAATTGACATGTTTCATCAAATACATTAACCATTTCATATTTAATTGCTGTTGTGTCAATCACGACTCAATCAGCTTTGTAGCCGAAATGTTATTATAGAATTTGATAGAACTAATCATTGATTGGATTTTGAAGGACGCAGATGGGAAATGCCATCCTTCTGTGTGATTTTAACAACATAGGTATCAGCAATGGTATATTGATTGACATATAGTCAGTGGGTAGTGTGGGTATCCCAAAAGCACCTACGTTCGAACCCGGGGTACTGGGGTACCCAATTATATATGCAGTCCACCGTACAAGGTTTTCTTTTTAAGGAGGTGACGACTAATAGAAAAGTATGGTAGTGGAAGGCAGGCTGCGTTGACTGTCGTGTTGCTTTTTTTCCGACTCCTCCGCTATACTTTCTGATTCATTTCGTTGCGAGATCCAAGACAGTTTAATTCATTCACTGGGACTTCGTCGAGCTTCATTGTCTCGGCGCTTTTCTGGTGGTCGCCACTGTTGATTCTGGCGCACAGGAGTTACAGTGGTTTTGGAAAGGTTTGGCGGGCCTGTCCCAATTCAAAAAAATGCTGCGTTGACTTCGGATAAATTGGGAAAAATACAAGAGAATGATGATGACCGTCATGATCTATATTTTGTGACTGCATCTACATTCCAGAAAACCCGCGATCTAATGCTGATGAGAAAAAGGGTCAATTTCACACTACTGGAGCTAACTGGACTAATTGACGATTAGTGAAACTGAATCAGCTGAAATAAAGAAAGCAATTAGAAGGTAGATGGACCCAGTGACGACTGAGCAAGTACAACCGTCTTAATTAGGCGGACTGTTTTCTCAGAACTAACTAGCATTTATAATGTCAGTTCAGCCTTTTAACTGAGCTTTTGAAGAAATTCTTTCTCTGCGGTTTGACATAAGGGAAATCTATGGGATAATATTATATACCTACGGAATTCCTAATGGTTTGTTTAAGTTCTTTCGGTTAAAATTGCAAAGGTACTCGTAGCTTACATTTCCGGGTTAATTTTAAACGAACATTTTCGAGGAAAATATTTTTCTTCAAGGACCATTTTGCCATTCTTGAATTCTTCAGACTGGACATAATTTTGTTGAAAACCAAGTTTTTCCTGTAATTAGAACCAAATTAATTGATGTATTCCATACGACAAAACATAACAACGTGTTACCATACAGTACGTACGTACACAATTCCCTAAGTAATAATAACACTAAAATGATCAGCAGTGTCTCGGAAACAAGCAAACGATAATTGCTTGCAGTTATTACGGAGATAGAAGGGGATGCATCTGAGGCAGTGAGGCTGGGCGACGAAGATACTGCTGAGCGCCATCCATTGCGGTTTAGACGCCCAGAGAAGCGACGAGACAACGGCTATAGCCACCTGTCCCACCGCTATCGTAGCGACGACTTTCTCGCTCAAGAAACGTACAAAATAATGTTGGTATGAAGACAAAACTTTTTTGCAAAAAATAAAACCGACTTCAAAAAGAAAAAGTGAAAAATAACTTTAGCTTCTGAAGTCGGTGACGTTTTTATGATTGATTTAATTTTTTTGTCACCGACTTCAGAAGCTAAAGTTATTTTTCACTTTTTCTTTTTGAAGTCGGTTTTATTTTTTGCAAAAAAGTTTTTATTTTTCACTTTTTAGTGGTTCACATGGAAAGTGCATACCGTTACAATTACAACAAGCCCAAACACGACTAGGATACATTGTCTCATTATGGAGTTCCGTGACTCTTGGCTTCATCATCAGATCTGATGGTAGAATGGTTCTTATCAAACGCAAATGCTTCACTTGTTGTAGAAAATATAAAAATTGCTGTACGTTATCCTATAAAATTTGAAGAGTTCCCTCGATTTCGCCAAGATTCCATCATCAGATCCCGACTTGGCGACTATGGGACCAACTTGGAAGTATACCCTTTCAAACAAAAAAAGAATTTTTCAAATCGGTTTAGGCGTCTTCGAGTAATCGGGTAACATACATAAAAAAAAAAAAAAAAAAAAAAAAATACATACAGTCGAATAGAGAACCTCCTCCTTTTTGGAAGTCGGTTAAAAACTGCGAACTAGACACACTGCTCGTTGCTTGGCCACTCGTTTTTACTTAATCAAAAGTCATTAATGCAAATTGGGTTGTGAGTCAACACATTTTGAACGTCAATAATTACATAAGACGTTCCCCAAACACGCGACTTCACAATTTCCTAGTGTTTTCGCTGGTAAAAAGAAGTGCCACCAACACACGTTACTATCACTACTCGCCTCTCGCTACTCGCTGGCTGTGACACAGGAGCCATAGCCAGCGATGTACACGCGCCATTTATTAGCGTCGTATTAATATGTTACGCTGACTGGTGTAAGTGTTATGGCCATGGGTAACCTACACGATGGGAGACGTTGGCTACGCCTCAACGAGGAAGGAACGCTTTGAGGACGCAGACGAAATGGTTTGGAGTTTCCAACAGTATGAACGTACTCTACAGCCAAAATTAATTAGAAACAACCTGCTTTAATTTTGACAGTTGAACTACATTTTATTTGCATTATTTATTTACGCTATTGAGTAGACATATTTTTCAAATAATATGAAGCAATGGATCAAAATTTTCCCTAAAATCTTTCAGATTGTGATTTCAAGTGTTTTACGCAATTCACGGTCTTCTTACCATTTAATTTTGCAGATCATAAAAATGGTCTCTATACTGTAAAGAGACAATGGACTATTTGGGCCCTTGAGACTGTTGAACACGTCCTATTAATAAAGTTTTCGCCCTTTAGAACCGACATAACAATCGCACAAGTATCACCTAACCTCAACTAATAATACAAGTAATAGTTATAAGCGTCTTAGCAATTCGCATAACAAATATCTTAGCACAATAGTTGGTATTGTTTGCTAAAATGGGCCTCCAACGGATTGCGCCGCGACTAATGTCTCTCTACGCGTGACAAATCGACGACACGGCGCAATGATACCGCATTGTTTAGTGTCTTCTAAACACTTAAATGGTGATAAATAAGGATGTATACTTTGGATTTAAATAATGTTTTTAATCAAGAAGACGTTACCGAGTGGTACACATTTAAAAACCTTATAAAAAAACAAGTCTGAGTCGGTCTTTTTACTTGGTCTGCTAAATATTGGTTACATTCCAAGTCTGTGTATTTGAACCAAAGGAAACCAACAATTGAGCCAGGACGGCAATTCGAACCAGGGAAATCGGAACAATAAAACCAACTTAACGCTCATAAAACTACTTGTATGGAAAATCCAAGATTTTGTACGAAATCCAATAAAAAACCATCCTTCTCACCCATGACAAATTATAGTAAAAAAAATCTTAATTTCTCACCGTCACGTTGAAAATGATCGCGAACTCATAACTCTCGTCTGATAACACACATGATTACGCCAAGACGCCAAATGAAAAAGCTGCCATCCCGAATGATTTATAAGCACGTTAATTTCCATATGAAATGCTAGGCGGCTAGGCGCTAGGCGTAAACCGCGGGGTCGCTTGCGATAAATATCTTAGGTGAGAAGGTTATCGGAGATCTTGGTTAAAAGGTTCTACTTTGTAAGTAGGTTTATCGGGGCTTCATTCACTACTTACTTTGAAAGCGATTTAAGTCATAGAAAAGAAAACCGTTCAATCAAGAAGGTACTGCTTAGACACTTTAATCACAACTTCAAACTAAAAAAGTCATAAATATCTAAATTTCAGGCAAAATTAAACAACTTAATCATTAGGATGATATTTCGTCAAATTATTTCAACAGTAAAATATTCGATTCCAACTACGAACTGAAGATGATTGCGAAAATACCACTAAGTACTCGTACGTCATAGAAAAAAAACAAAATATTTAAGTACCTGAATTTATTTATTTTCAAATTGATCTCAGTAGGAATATCGTTTAAGGAAGTATTTACCGTAAGTTCGTGGTCCTTTGAGACCGAACTCCTTCCGATAAACTTCTTGAAGATACATAAATCAGATTATAAGCATTACTTAGTTATCTGCAAATGGAAATTACTCTAACCTAGCATCTCTAGATACTAGCACATTTTTTCATCGAATCAAAGAATATTCGACGAAAACTGGTGAACTGAGTACGAGAAATCACCAGCCGAAGATATCTCGCCAGAGTCGTGTGAAGTGTCCGTCCCCTGCGGATGTCCAATCAATCCAATTGTTGCCCATCATCGACCAGCTTCCCGCCGACAAGCGGGTCAATGACAACGTTCTAGAAGATTTGAAGGGATTTGTAAACAATAGATATTCGTGCTCGGTTGATAGCAATAAGCTCGCCTATTGCAATAACTAGCAATAACTGGCAAAATGAGGGGTAAATACTGAGCACACGTTGTAACAAAAACTTTTTTACAAAAAATAAAACCGACTTCAGAGAAAACAAAAAAGTGAAAAATAACTTCAGAAAAAAACCGGCCAAGAGCGTGTCGGGCCACGCTCAGTGTAGGGTTCCGTAGTTTCCCGTCTGTCACAATAAGTGTTCAATCCAATCCGATTTTAATAATTATTTTATTGTTTGAAAAAAGATACGTTCAGGATAATAAAATATGTTAACGAAGATAAAAAAAATGCCTTCATATACGATTATACTACGAACTTAGTCCAGAGATTATTTTGTACAACTTTTTGTCTTTTTTGTACAAAAACTTGTTTCCATCCAATTTCAAAATAATTGTCCTAGAAAGTCCTTATAAAGTTCTACTTTTCAGATTTTTTTCATATTTTCTAAACTTATGGTCCAAAAGTTAGAGGGGGGGACACATTGTTTTTACTTTTGGAGCGATTATTTGCGAAATTATTGACATTATCAAAAAATGACTTCAGTAAACCCCTATTCATTTTTAAATAACTTTCCAACAATATATCACACGTTAGGGTTGGAATAAAAAAAAAATCACTTCCCACTTTACATAAAGGGGGGCTACCCTAATATTTTTTTTTTTTTCAATTTTTATTTTATTTATTTATTTATTTATTTATTCATGTACACACAAAATACATAAAAGGACAATATATTAACATAGAAGAGCACAAAGGTACTGCTTATTTCAAAAGAAATTTCTTCCAGCAGACCTGCGAGAGGAAAGTCTGATAAGAAGAAGAAGAGAAAACCGGCCAAGAGCGTGTCGGGCCACGCTCACTGTAGGGTTCCGTAGCTTCCCAGACCATTAAAAATACCAACATTTTTCGTCAGCAAAAATAACTTTGTTTTTCATAGTATTTGTATGAAAAACAAAGTTATCATTTGCGTTTTTTTGAAAAAGTGCTATATAACTCAAAAACTATTCAACTCATCAAGTTGAAAATAATTTTCCTAGAAAGTTCATATAAAGGTCTACTTCTGTGATTTTTTTCATATTTTTTAAACTTATGGTTCAAAAGTTAGAGGGGGGGGGGACACATTGTTTTTGACTTTCGGAGCGATTATTTCCTAAAATATTAATATTATCAAAAAATGATTTTAGAAAACCCCTATTCATTTTTAAATACCTATCCAACAATATATCACACGTCAGGGTCAAAATTAAAAAAAAAATCGCTCCCCACTTTACGTCTGGGGGAGGTACCCTAATAAAAATGTTTTTTTAAATTTTTATTTTTGCACTTTGTCGGCATGATTGATATACATATTGGTACCAAATTTCAGCTTTCTGGTGCTAACGGTCACTGAGATTATCCGCGGACAGACAGACAGACAGACATGGCGAAACTATAAGGGTTCCGTTTTTTGCCATTTGGCTACGGAACCCTAAAAAGCTGCAGAAGTCGGTGACAAAAAAACTAAATCAATCAAACAAAGGTCACCGACTTCTGAATCTTTTTTTCTGGAGTTATTTTTCACTTTTTAGTGGTTCCCATGTGGTTACCCCTTCACAGCGTACCGGCGTGATTTTCGGTTATGAATTGGTGTAAACAATAGACAGATATGAGATTTCAGCAATTCCAGTACATTTGCTATCATTTATTGAGGAGTTCCGTTGCCTATCTACGAAGTTCTTCATCAGATCTTCATCAAATTGACATGGGATCACTTCGAGAAAGTACACTTTCTAAAACTACCCAAATCGCTTCTAGTGTGCCTATAAAATGTGAAGAGTTCCCTCTATTTCTCCAGGATTCCATCATCAGATCCTGATTTGATGATTATGGGACAACCTGAGAAGTATACCCTTTAGGTGACTCAAATATCCGGATAGCTTATATAAGATTCGGCTGAGTATCGTTAATTTGCTCTTAAGAATTAAAGAGTTCCGTTCCTTTGTCATGGATTCCATAATCAGAAGTAATCAGAACCTAACCAAATTCTCATCAATATACCCTTGAAGTACATCCTTTCCAATAAAATAAAAAACAATACATGTCATGGTAATAGGGCATATCCCCAATAAATGGAACTTAACACACCTACCTGTCGAAATCTGGTTGTATTATACAATTCTGAGTACCCCCTCAAAGCATACAGGCGTAATTCTACGTCGTGACATTGTATAAACAATAAACAACCAACCGTTTTTAGCAATCACTGCAGCTTTGCCGTGTATTTTTGAAGAGTTCCATTTATATCTCCGAAGATCAGCATCAGATCATCAGCAAATTAAAATGGGACCACACGAGCAGCACCAGCTTTCGAATAAAAAAAAGACCATCAACATCGGTTCAGCCAGTCGAAATTTCGGAGGTAACAAACACTGTCGAAATTTGGGTGTATTGTACACATCTGCGTACCCCCTCAGAGCATACACGCGTGATGTTACGTCATGATATAGTATAAACAATGAACCTACAAGCGATTGCAGCAATCACTGCAGATTTGCTGTGTATTTTAGAAGAGTTCCATTGTATATCTCCGAAGATCAGCATCAGGTCTTCAGCAAATTAAAATGGGACCACATGGGAAGCACCAGCTTTCAAACAAAAAACCATCAAAATCGGTTCACCCAGTCGAATGTTCTGAGGTATCAAACACAAAAAAAAATTAAAAAAAAATACAGACGAATTGAGAACCTCCTCTTTTTGGAAGTCGGTTGAAAAGAATAGAGACAGATCACATTTATTCATTTCTTAGCTGACTAAAGCCCCTGGTGCAAAATATTAAAACAAAAATATGATACCATAAGAAATAATCACGATAATAAGAAATAATCACGATACTCCTTGCGTACCGAAGGATTTAAAAACAAAAACAACGCAAGTAATTGAAAATGTTTCATTTCTTTTTTTTTTTTTTTTCAAGAAGTGCTATTCATTTCTTCAGCCAATATTATCATAAATCTCACGACTTTACTCTGCACCCGAGAAATCTGATCGCGCACACTCAGATTTCCACTCCCATTTTCCGATAGAAGTAATTCATATCGCAAGTCCGGTTCGACAGTCGCTTCTGTCTTCTTGAAATAAAATAACATCTCGCTTTTATATCCCTGAAGAGGTGAGATCAGAGCTGTACACCCCATTTCGGCAGTAATGTGTGAGTTTCATGCTGATTGCTGGGCCATCAAACGGGCCCAAATCCATTTACGGTCTGTGCTTGCCCCAAAACAGCTTCGAATCCTAGATCAACAAGGCAGATCTTGAGATAAGGGCCAACAAATAAATTCAAAGCTTATGTACACGCTTGTAAAATAATGATGTTTTCACAAATCAAATATCTCTTAAACGAGTCACAAAGATTCGTGAAGGAGAATTAATTTAGGACAAAAAGAAAATAATTGTAAGAGGTACTTGTACCGACGGATTCACGTTGACTTTCTTTGGGAAATGATTTTTGAGATAAATCGTTGTCTCAAGCAAAGACAGGGTAAGATCAGAAGACCAAGATATGGAGCAAGATAAGAATCCAAGAGCAATAGTTTTGTTACTGGCAGCTTTATGGGAGAAAACAAAAAAAGACGGTACCTATCCCATTAACTAAAACTTGGACCTAACACCTAAATCTGCAAAAAACTTACACATTCATTCAGTAACTGATAAAAATATGGGAGTACTTAAGACGTTAGGCAAGAATTCAACAAAACATTTTGAGTGAGTGTAAGGTATTCATCGCTCACTCTCGTACAAATTACAATATTATTCGCTTCTGCAATACTTACTTATACAGCAGGTTATTGTGATGAACATTTTTTGTAATAAAAACGAAATTGATGTGAGTGTTTATGTGAATGATATTAAGGAGATTGGTTTCAGCTTCCGTTTCGTGGTAAAATGACATTAGGATAGGGTTGCTAGCTAGTCAAATTACTATGAGTACACTAGATTTAAGTTTATTACACTTCAATTTTAGGCAAGAGCAGTATCCCAAATTAACAAACAAATTAATTGCTTTTTAATGTTGTTTTTTTTTTCGTTATGCAATTATTTGAATTGTGTTGAATTGCAAAAACGGAAGGCGTTACCATTGTAAGTGTGCTTTGCAATTATTCCGATATGAATTAAATCGTGTAGCACTCTTCTAATGTTCAAGCAACTGACCTACTGACTGGGTCTGGGACCAATTATTCCTTCAAACTCAATCTCCCACGTCACGTCAACTTCAAACCTATTACAAGACAAACTGCAAGAAAGACGTCCTGACATCCTCAGCTCTAAAAGCATCTCAGTGGCTGTCTATGAGCATTAAGGAACTGTAACATAGGGCAACACATGGGCATTGGAACGCGCCCCAGATCGGTGGAACCGCACTGGCAACACCGACAAACCTGTGCCGCCTGTGCGAAGAACCCTGTAACGGCTAACTAGTATAAGAGTTAAAATTATAATAAATCTAAATAGTAATTAGCTACAAATCGTTGTTTTAATTACTAAACAATACATGGCGCAGCCGACGGAAGAACCGTAAAAAAAAAAAAAAAAAACCAGGAAGATTTAAATTTTCATTGGCAGAAAAGGAGGTTATGAAGACGCCACTGACCACGCCGGTTGACGAACAAGAAACTTTCCAAGACACAATGGCGGGTGTTGAATATAGGTTGCCGGAACCCATGCGGTTAGACTCGCAGGGAGATCTGCTACCGAAATGGGTCAAATTTAAACAACAATTCCAAATATTTCTGACGGCGGCTGGATTCGATCGAGTTACGGAGACAAGGAAGGCGGCCATTTTTCTCAATAGCGTGGGTCACGAAGTACAGGACCTTTTCTTTAATGTTTTAAAGACAGAAGAATCGCCGAAATATGAACAAATCATAAAACTGCTGGATGATTATTTCGAGCCAAAACAGAATGAACTCATAAGTACTTACAGCTTTCATAAACGAAATCAGGAAGAAGGTGAGAGCTTCGATTTGTTTTACACGGAAATAAGAAAACTGGTGAAAAATTGCAATTTTAAAGAACAGGAAGAAAGGATGCTCAGAGACCGAATTGTGTTAGGTGTTCAAGATCAGAAATTGCAGAGAAAACTTCTAGAAACAAGCAAACTAACCTTACAAACAGCAGTGGATATGTGCAGGGCTTCAGAATTGTCAAAGAATCACATTAAGATGATGCAACAGCAGACAACGATGGTGGATATTGTCCGGAGTAAAACAACCTCTGATGTACAACAGTCAGCGGGCACTAAAGTTAAGTATGCCTCTAATAGGGACTCTAAAGATATCTACAATTGTAAAAAATGTGGAACAAGGCATGGGCCAAGAAATTGTCCAGCTTTTGGAAAAATTTGCTCAAATTGTCAAAAACCTAACCACTTTAAAAAAGGGTGTAAACTGATAAATGAAATTATAGAGTCTAATAGTACTAGTAATGGGGATGCAGATAATAATGTGCACAATTTGTGACTAGTAAAAGGGTGTCATAACATTGGTTCTCATAATAACGTTAAAAGCAATGAGTGGATTCTAACATTAAGAGTAGAAAATAAGAAGGTGGATTTTAAATGTGATACTGGGGCTCAAGTGAATGTCCTGTCCGTAAGAGACTTAAAGAAAATTGTCGATGATGACACACCTAAATGGTCTGAGACAAATATAGTTTTAGAAGTATTTGGGGGAACACATTTATTTCCAGTCGGAAAAACTGTCTTAAAGACATATAATAAAAGTGGCAAAATATGTGACACAGAATTTGTAATAATTAAGGAAAACGTTAAACCTATCCTGGGCTTAAGCTCACTAAGAGATTTAGAAATTTTAACAAATGTTTATAGCATTAAAAGCAAAGACATGATTATTAAGAAATATTGTGAACTTTTTCAGGGTGTCGGACAGTTTGAAACACTGCTGGAGCTACACACTCAGCCCGGAGCAATACCAGTAGTACAACCTCCAAGAAGAGTCCCTCATGCTCTGCGGGAGAGGCTTGCTGCAAAGCTGAAAAGCTTGGAGGATCAGCAGATTATTGAGAAAGTCGAAATGCCAGAGAGTTTTGTAAGCAATCTTGTAATAATAGAGAAAGTTGATAAAAGTTTGAGGTTATGTCTTGATCCTAAAGAGCTTAATAAGGTACTAATAAGAAATTATCATTTGATTCCAACACTTGAAGAAATATTAGCTAAGCTATGTAATAAATCAGTATTCTCAGTACTTGATCTGTCGGATGGTTTTTATAACATTAAATTGACGGAAGAATCAAAAAAGCTCTGTACATTTAGTAGTCCATTTGGATGCTATAGATTCCTACGGTTGCCATTTGGTCTATCCATAGCTCCAGAAATATTTCAAAAATATAGTGAGAAGACCTTTGGAGATATCCCTGGGGTTGTAATATATTGTGATGATTTGCTAATATGTGCTAATAGTGATGAGGAACATGATCAGGTATTAACTCAAGTGTTAGAGCGAGCTAAGAATTGTAATATAAAATTCAATCAAAGTAAATTTCAGTATAAACTAGAAGAGGTAAAATATTTTGGTCACATTTTTTCTAAAAATGGAATGATAGATTCAGAACGAATAAAAGCCATTTGTGAGCTCAAAAGCCCGAAAAATAAAAAAGAATTACAAATAATATTAGGAATGATTAATTACTTGCGTAGGTTTGTACCAGGATTGGCAAACATGGCAGCACCATTGCAATCACTACTTAAAAAAGATATTGAATGGGTTTGGACACAAGTTCATGAAAATGCATTTAGTAGTATAAAAAATAACATTAGTCAAGCACCAGTATTACAAAATTTTAATAGTAACTTAGAGATAACGATTCAATGTGATGCATCCAAAGATGGTTTAGGATGTTGCCTGATGCAGGAAGGTAAGCCAGTAAGTTATGCTTCCAGAAGTTTAACCTCAGCGGAAAAAAATTTTTCACAGATAGAAAAGGAATTATTGAGTGTTGTCTGGTCAACGAAAAAATTTCACTATTACATCTATGGCAGAAAATGTACCATTTTAAATGACCATAAACCATTAGAGACATTATTAAAAAAGGGAATTCATGAAATACCATCAACACGGCTACAGAGACTGAAGTTGAAATTATTAAAATATAATATTGAATTTAAATATATAAAAGGAAAATTAATGTATGTGGCAGATTTGTTGTCGCGATCTTTTCTGGAGGAAACAGATAATGATGACTCTTACATGTTTGAAGTAGTGCATTGTATTGGTTTGTCTTCCTATTTACAGTGTTCACAAGAACAAAAGCAGGAATTAATATCAGAATCATTACAGGATGAGGAATTAGTACAATTAGCAGACACGGTTAAAAATGGGTGGCCAGAAAAAGTAGCCAAGGTATCTGATGCTATTAAATATTATTTTAAATTCAGGCAGGACATTACAGTAGATACTAATTTAATTTTCATGAATAACAGATTGATAATACCAAAAACTTTAAGAATGTCAATAATAAAAAAACTACATGAAGGACATCTAGGTATTACTAAAATGAAACAAAATGCTCGTAACTTGTATTATTGGCCAAAGATAGATGAACATATAGAAGAATTTGTTAGAAAATGCTTCATATGCCAAACTTATCAAAATAACAACATAAAAGAGCCACTAATGTCACATGATATCCCGGACTTACCATTTTCTAAAATAGGAATAGATATTATGGATTTTAGAAAGAAGAGTTACTTAGTTATTTATGATTACACAACTAAATGGTTAGAAGTAAAGTTAATTTCAAGCAAGTCAGCGAGTAACGTAATAAACAGTTTAATAGAAATTTTCTCACAGTTCGGAATACCATCAGAAATTGTGTCTGATCATGTACCGTTTGACTCAAGAGAATGCAAAGAGTTTGCATCACAGTGGGGTTTTAAATTTAACTATTCAAGTCCAAGATACCCACAGTCCAATGGGATGGCTGAAAGAGGAGTACAAATTGCAAAGAAAATGCTTACAAAATGTAGTGAGGATAAAACAGATTTTAGGTTAGCATTACTACAGTATAGAGCATCACCAGTCTCAGGAACAAATTTATCACCTGCACAGCTGATGATGAACAGAAATCTAAAGACCAAATTACCAGTTACTCACCAACACTTGAAATCAAAATTAAATATGAATGTAGAGATACAATTTAAAAAAGGAAAATACAGAAATGAGAAAAAATATAATGAAAATGTAAGATACAAAGATAACTTTAAAATAGGACAAGAAGTATGGTTCAAAAAAGAACCAAATAGTAATAAATGGCTTAAGGGAAAAATTGTCAAAAATAATAATTTTAGGTCGTATGATGTCTTAGATAATAAAGAAGGATGTGTGTACACCAGGACCTCATATTATGTTCGACCTCAATAGTCTGCTGAATATTGTTTAGCATGGGTTGAGTGTGAAGATTCAGTGGTGACATAAATTAAACTAGAATACAGCTTGATAATGGAATGGTTAAATAAGTAAGAACATAAGGATTTGATTGTAGTTTATACCTAAATTATCACGAAAATGAAACATTGTATATTTTTGAAAACTTAACTTTGTAAACATTGTACTTTTTTATTTAATTTTTTTGTTTGTTTTTTTTTATTATTTGTAATAAAAGGGATAGATGTAACATAGGGCAACACAGGGGCATTGGAACGCGCCCCAGATCGGTGGAACCGCACTGGCAACACCGACAAACCTGTGCCGCCTGTGCGAAGAACCCTGTAACGGCTAACTAGTATAAGAGTTAAAATTATAATAAATCTAAATAGTAATTAGCTACAAATCGTTGTTTTAATTACTAAACAATACAGGAACAAGCACAAAAGACGGAGGAACGGAAATTAAATCAATCAGCAGCCGACGGAGCGTCATGGCGACTGACGTTGGTTGGAGGATATTTTATTCATCAGGTCTTTATTCTGGGAGATTGTGGTGTGTGTGGTGGATAACCAGGGTAGTGTCGAGTTTCTTCGGAAATTGCGCTGATATCATGTAATATTTTAGATGTCTGTTGAGCTTTATTTAGTGTTTACATATAACATTACACCTGTTTCTCTCAAAGGATTAGCAGAAGTGACCTAAATAATACACCCTCATGTCGGGGTACTAACAGGCACAAATACAGCTTTCGGACTGCTACTCAGAAATTCCTTATGTAAAAAAGGAAAAAACAAATTACATATCTTATCCGAACTGGGAATCAAACCCCGCTATAATGAACAGGACTTCAGGAGTTCCGCTTGCAACCACTTGACCAACCGTGTAAACATCTTGTTCCGTCAATATTATTGTAAAACTTCAAAGGTCCAATAAACTCGTACCTTAACCTTATTTGACAGGCAAAAACAGCGATGAAACCGTCAAAACGTGTAAGTGTCAAACTGAAACACTTTCCCTAATTTAGAGCTTTCAGAAACGCTTACACTCATTACGAAGTTATTCAACAAAATCCTCTTTACGCTGATGGAGCCATAAAAAACGCGTAAAACAAATCTGGCCACAAGAAAAGGTCGCCCAGCTCAAAGGACCAACCGCGGACCGTCGGACCAGTAATTAGTATGTTTGTGCAGATACTTCTAACGCCCAAGTTATGAGCTGTAGCGGTAGAAGACGTAATATTATTAATAAGTGATAATTGCCTTCCAACCAAGCTCTACTGCTGAACGTTATGTCTCGGGTGCGATTCCCAGGTTTGGATAAAGTGTTATTTGGGTTCTTCCATTGGGGATTTCGCAGTAGCAACCCAGAGTCTTGATTTGGGTCCGGTTGATGGAAATAAGCTCACCCCTATGACATGACAAAACGAAAGTGATTGCGAATTGGGCTCCAGATCCGTAATACATGGGAGTTGTTGCTAAAAACTGGCGAAATTTAGATGTAACGCTGCATACCCGTTCTAGGATTACAGTCATAGTTTTATGTTACGAGTATGTGTTGTTTTTGTCATCAACTTGTTATAATATTTCAAACGTGTGTATTAATTTTGTTAATTAGCATTGAATAATGCTTTCCGTAATTAAGTGTTGTATTTATCAAACTAATTTATTTCTGTTTTTTATTGCTATGTTATTTATTAACATATAATATATAAATTAATTTGTTGTAATCAAAATTTATGTTAGATAAAACTTATGATTTAGGAAAAAATAAAGACATAATATAAAAATAGTGTTAAAAGACTGCAGGGATTAGTCTAAGTCGGAACTAAGAAATGAAAAGCTTTTCTAAAACAAGTTCAGACGTTCAGAACTACCCGCCAACCACATATACCGCTCGCATACAGTATCTGCTACGTCAGCTGATGTCACAAAATACTAACATAAGAAATTGACTAGTATTTGATGAACACAAGCTTGTGTCGGGTCAGTTCAAAGGGTGACCGCACTACCCTTTACATTAGGCAGATAATTAGCACGTTTACAGTACGGCCCAAGCCATAGGCGATACGATATTACGTGATTTACGAAAAAAATATTGTTAGGTAGTGCAAGAGAAGAGTTGGGGCGATTTTGGCAACACAACAAAATTAGTAGATGTTTAATTGAATATAAGCTTTTTGCATGTACTCGTAGTATTTAAAAGAAGTCGTGTTCTTAATGTTTTGATGGTTAGGATTACGGATGTTATTCATGTTATAATTAGATTTAGAATGTCATGGTTACCGATCATTAGGTTCTAGTAATTCAATTAATCGCTATCAGAACCTGATAATATTGAGTCTGATATTAGTTTCGCCTAAAAAAGTGCTGAAGAGGAAACAAATCAATATTGACCTTGAACTTTTGTGCAAGTTCCATCATTATGGATTAGTTTTTATACAAGTTTACTGGCGAAACATTGGAGGAGTAATCGTCCAGTCGGTGTTTCTTAGAACTAAAAATAAGAACAAAATGTGACATACACCAACTCTCTCAGACCGTGAGTGGATTACGTGCATATTGCTCTCTCTCTCTCACACACAATGTCACGAGCACGACGCGCGACCTGTCACCGTGACGAAGCCTGTGATTTAGCTGTATGAAAGGTAGACCGATTGTGCTTAAATACATGTATATGTAAATTATACTTTGTAATTACGTGACCTAATCCTTAATGCCCATTTATTCTGCTATAAGTTTAATGTGTTATATTACAACACCACATCAACCAATTATCCCTCGCTCATCACTTGTAACTTACGTCCCTCAGATCCGCGTATTTGAGTTGCACGGCGCGTTACAGCGCGGGACTAATCAAATATTTACCTGTATCTCGTGAAGCCGCGGGATTCGCTGTATCCGCTGTATCCGCTCACCGCTGCATTTTCGCGGAATATTTACACTATTACACACCTACGGCGCTGTAAAGCGCTTTAGTCGACTTTATTTGCCGTGGCGATGTTGGAAGTTCTGTTTTGAAGTAGTTTTAGTTGGGAATTTTATAGAGAGCCACTACAGAGGTGATTTATCAATGCCGGAGATGGGAGATTTCGTGACCAGATTGATTGCGATACCAAAAGGTTCGTCACTAATTATGTAAATAGGACTTATATTATTCCTCTACCTACACGTGAGACCTCTACCTACACGTTTCGGGATTACAGGCATGATGATATGGTCGTTGTTTCTCATCTCATCAATCCGTAATAAGGTGACAAAGTAAACACTTGTAATGGACGACGAGCCCTTCATAAATATGTAATTTTAGTTTAAGTAGTTTTTGTGTAAATAATGGGGACCTATATGTCTGTCTACCCCCAAACTATTATATACATGGCTCAAAATGTTGCATCAGCCATTCGTGAGAGGGGATACGGTCAGGTTCGAACCTGACCGACCTGGAATATTACGCCATAAAGAATATTATTGCATCAGCAATTGGGAAAGTCCATTTTTACGGGCTGTAGTTGGGTAAAGTTCCCTCAAGGACGCTCAGGTGCTCCCACAACTTGCAATGACGTAATTATTTATGTAAGGGGGACCGATTAAATTGGCGAGAATCGAGTCAAATAGTAGTAAATAGAAACATGTAACCAAGTCATTCTACCAGCTAATCAAGGAGAAGTCTTCAAGAAGTTAAGGAAGAGCTCCATATCAGACAGATTGTCATGAGAAGTTAAAGTAGAATCATAGTTCTAATGATTCCCACGCACCCCAAGTGTTAAATTCCTTATATACAATCTTATGTAAAGTCTTGTGCCCCGCTATGTAAACCTATAACTATAAAATATAAAGTGTTAAAAGTAATCGCGTTTAATTCATTAGACGCATAGAAGAACCACCCCACCTAGTTTGTCCATATAAGCTGGGTAAGCAGCTGAGTCCCAGCATTGGGATCATATGGGCTGGGTCAGCAGCCGAGCCCCAGCAACTGGTCCACACGAACCGGGGTGAGAAGAACAATAATAATACAGTCCACAAAAAGGTATTTGGCCTCCCTACGAGCCGAATACATAACAACACTACTAAAAAACATTTCCGTTGACCCAAAAAAGTTCATAAACTTGTTCCTACAAAACAACAAGGTTGGTTTTATGTTCATCGGAATAATCCATTTGAATCCTGCGTATCAGGATATAAATATTAATAAACACACTCGATGAGTCCATCATTCCATTATTGAGATCTACGTCTCGCCAATATCCAGTTGTATGGAAGCTGCGAGAATCATCATCATTGTTTTGTAATGAACCCTGTATTTCGTAGCGATCTGCTCATTTTTCGTTCCAGTAAGTATCATCTTTGTAACTTAATATTTTTAAGCAGAAATAAAAAGATTTAAAATAATGGTTAGTTAGTATCATTAGAAAAGTTAAACGGATAAGAATTGCAATTACAGGAATAGTTAAATCTGGACGTTACTGTAGCTTAGTCGTAATGACATTGTCGTAGTGGAATGGACTAATTGATTTTGAATAATAAGTAAAATACGAGTAAATCCAACAATATCGCCATAAATACATTACCCAAAGGTTGTACTCCCCGTCCGTACCCCGTACCCGAGGTCTACGCCCCCGACCTTTATCCCCGAAGGATAATGCGAAAGAAATCGTATCGTTCAATGCAAATTTATGTAGATCGGTCATTATCCGGTACTTTCCGTTAATCCACAAGACAGGGCTCGGTTTAAATAATTCAAATATTATTATTCATGCAGATTGTCGCAGCAGTACTTTTGGGGAAGAATCTCGTATATTTTGTACCCCCTGACTCCGTGACGGGAAGAACTTCGGACTAAAGTACCTGAAACAAAAAAAGTTTTCATTAGTATAATTGCCATTTGGGACGATAGAAATTTGAAACAAGTTAAGGTTTATTAAATTTTGTATAATGGCGGTCGTTCGGTCCTTTTACGAGGAATTCGGATTTCAAATTTTAGTTCGCTTTAGGTAAGTTTTTTTAACTGACCCTGAAGAGATTCGCTATAAGCACCATGAAATTCGATATCCAGCCGTTATTAGTTCAACTTGATACATGCTCCAGCGATTCTGGGAAAATGATAAAGTTCTATCCAAGAAACATTAATATGAAGAATGAAGGCATTGTTTCTAACAAAGGATCGCAGTGGCGCAGGCTCCTAACAACTCGATTCCCACCGGCTTACCTTCAGAAGTTTAGAATACAACCACTCTCTACCTACCGTAATTGAAAAATTGCATAATCACTACTTCTTACAAGCATCACCAAACGCCTACTCGCATTTAATCAAAAAAAAATTACCCTTCAATAACATTTTGCTATAAAATAACCCGCAGGCGCTATCGGCTTTTTGGCAGTATAATTTCTAAGCAAAATAAACGTCATGACGTCACTAGCCAGCCCGCCATATTAGGGCTCTTGGTAAGCCGAAGCAAACCGAGTTATTCATAGAGAAAGTAATAGAAAATGCGTGCGCGTGAGCGAGATGGACAGAAATCGTTATCGCTCGTTGAATTTCGTAAAGAATCGGATACATTTATGCTTGATGAATGACATTATTTTGTGCAGCCGAATTTTATCGAGTTACGACAGGGGCAGAAAAAGAAAGTACAATAGGGGAAGAACGAGATAGCATTAGTAATGGTGGATTTCGTATTTGGTTATTTATTTGGATGTTTATTTTGTTGTTCACTTTTATTGTTTTCCTATGGTACCTCTGCATTTTATTCTATTTTTTTTTACCATGCCAATTTCATTATTTTTGGGGTTGCTGCTAATGAAAAATAGGTCAAAATGAAAATACAAAATGGCATTTTTTGGTTGTTTCTTCATGGGTGTTGTTTTCGTGGTATTTGAGGTCGCTGATAATGAAAATGAGGTCAAAATGAAAATCCAAGATGTCGCCGACTCGCCGACGATAAATTTCGGTTTTTTTTTCATGGGTGTCGTTTTCGAGGTTTTTGGGGTCGCTGATAATGAAAATGAGGTCAAAATGAAAATCCAAGATGGCGCCGATGAAAAAATTCAGTTTTTTCTTCATGGGTGTCGTTTTCGTGGTTTTTGGGGCGCTGATAATAAAAAAGAGGTCAAAATGAAAATCAAAGATGGCGCCGACGAAAAATTTCGGTTTTCTCTTCATGGGTGTCGTTTTCGTGGTTTTTGGGGTCGCTGATAATGAAAATGAGGTCAAAATGAAAATCCAAGATGGCGCCGATGAAAAATTTCAGTTTTTTCTTCATGGGTGTCGTTTTCGTGGTTTTTGGGGTCGCTGATAATAAAAAAGAGGTCAAAATGAAAATCAAAGATGGCGCCGACGAAAAATTTCGGTTTTCTCTTCATGGGTGTCGTTTTCGTGGTTTTTGGGGTCGCTGATAATGAAAATGAGGTCAAAATGAAAATCCAAGATGGCGCCGATGAAAAATTTCAGTTTTTTCTTCATGGGTGTCGTTTTCGTGGTTTTTGGGGTCGCTGATAATAAAAAAGAGGTCAAAATGAAAATCAAAGATGGCGCCGACGAAAAATTTCGGTTTTCTCTTCATGGGTGTCGTTTTCGTGGTTTTTGGGGTCGCTGATAATGAAAATGAGGTCAAAATGAAAATCCAAGATGGCGCCGATGAAAATTTTCAGTTTTTTCTTCATGGGTGTCGTTTTCGTGGTTTTTGGGGTCGCTGATAATAAAAAAGAGGTCAAAATGAAAATCAAAGATGGCGCCGACGAAAAATTTCGGTTTTCTCTTCATGGGTGTCGTTTTCGTGGTTTTTGGGGTCGCTGATAATGAAAATGAGGTCAAAATGAAAATCCAAGATGGCGCCGATGAAAAATTTCAGTTTTTTCTTCATGGGTGTCGTTTTCGTGGTTTTTGGGGTCGCTGATAATGAAAATGAGGTCAAAACAAACATCAAAAAGTCAAGTAAAAAATAATCATTCTATTTTTTTTTCTCGGCTTACCCTGACTCTTTTTTCACCCTTCGCCACTGTTCCGTACCGAATGAAGCTCAGTTTTGGGTATCCGGGAAGTAGATAATTTAAGAAACTGTTTTATTTTTAAGTTTTTGTGTTCTATAAAACGTATTCGTGATATAAAAGAAAAAAAAAATAGTAATGTGAAAAGATTGATTGGCAATACCTTATATGTGGCGTTAAGTTTGCCACATTATACAGTACCTACCATCATTACGCATAAATGAATACAAATTAATGACTAATTTATTATTCTAATGAACAATGCCTTTAGACAGTCATCTCCATATTCAAATAAGTCCAAAAATAGCCTTCCTAGAATACCAAGGAATTTAATTTCCCTCTTTATAGCTCAGACATCTTTAAGGGCACTCTCTTCTGCCCAGCAATAAAAAAAAGAGAAATTAAGTCAGTGAATAAGGCACAGAACTTAATTACTATATCCATCTGGTACCGAAGGACCAAAGATTAAACCCGCGTTAGGGGCAGGTGGTCACAGTCTGACCTTCGGTAACTTGCTAACTTCAACTGCTTAAGTTTTGTATCGAATAAGGCTAGTTTGGGTTAAGTTTGGCATGATGGTGGCAGGCCTATGGAGGTGAATTACATAAAGGGAAACCACTAAAGGGAATTTTGGTTGATTTGTTAACCGTTCCAACTTAGCAAATGTACGCATTAAAAGTGTGTTTTTTGATTTCGGACTATTTTTCCGGAATGCCATTCACCTGGAAACATTTTGGTTGATTTTATGTTACTGTGGCACTAAGAATGCCTTCCTTAAATATTTACAGAAAAAAGATCATTCATACACAACACACAGGATACATATCCTATTCGCAATATTCCGCATATACACCAGTGAAGTTGTACTCCATGTAGAGACTATAACTTTACTGGTGACAGATGGATGTAATGTATACAGATACCTCTGCCTTACAGTGGCGCAGGCTCCTAACAACTCAATTCCCACCGGCTTACCTTCAGAAGCTTAGAATACAACCACTCTCTACCTACCGTAATTGAAAAATTGCATAATCACTACTTCTTACAAGCATCACCAAACGCCTACTCGCATTTAATAAAAAAAAAATTACCCCTCAATAACATTTTGCTATAAAATAACCCGCAGGCGCTTTCGGCTTTTTGGCAGTATAATTTCTAAGCAAAATAAACGTCATGACGTCACTAGCCAGCCCGCCATATTAGGGCTCTGGTAAGCCGAAGCAAACCGAGTTATTCATAGAGAAAGTAATAGAAAATGCGTGCGCGTGAGCGAGATGGAAAGAAATCGTTATCGCTCGTTGAATTTCGTAAAGAATCGGACATCATTCATGCTTGATGAATGACATTATTTTGTGCAGCCGAATTTTATCGAGTTACAACAGGGGCAGAAAAAGAAAGTATGATAGGGGAAGAACGAGATGGCATTAGTAATGGTGGATTTCGTATTTGGTTATTTATTTGGATGTTTATTTTGTTGTTCACTTTTATTGTTTTCCGATGGTACCTCTGCATTTTATTCTATTTTTTTTTTTACCATGCCAACTTCATTATTTTTGGGGTCGCTGATTATGAAAATTAGGTCAAAATGAAAATACAAAATGAAATTTTTTGGTTGTTTCTTCATGGGTGTTGTTTTCGTGGTATTTGGGGTCGCTGATAATGAAAATGAGGTCAAAATGAAAATCCAAGATGGCGCCGACGATAAATTTCGGTTTTTTCTTCATGGGTGTCGTTTTCGTGGTTTTTGGGGTCGCTGATAATGAAAATGAGGTCAAAATGAAAATCCAAGATGGCGCCGACGATAAATTTCGGTTTTTTCTTCATGGGTGTCGTTTTCGAGGTTTTTGGGGTCGCTGATAATGAAAATGAGGTCAAAATGAAAATCAAAGATGGCGCCGACGAAAAATTTCGGTTTTCTCTTCATGGATGTCGTTTTCGTGGTTTTTGGGGTCGCTGATAATGAAAATAAGGTCAAAATGAAAATCCAAGATGGCGCCGATGCAAAATTTCAGTTTTTTCTTCATGTGTGTCGTTTTCGTGGTTTTTGGGGTCGCTGATAATAAAAAAGAGGTCAAAATGAAAATCAAAGATGGCGCCGACGAAAAATTTCGGTTTTCTCTTCATGGGTGTCGTTTTCGTGGTTTTTGGGGTCGCTGATAATGAAAATAAGGTCAAAATGAAAATCCAAGATGGCGCCGATGCAAAATTTCAGTTTTTTCTTCATGGGTGTCGATTTCGTGGTTTTTGGGGTCGCTGATAATAAAAAAGAGGTAAAAATGAAAATCAAAGATGGCGCCGACGAAAAATTTTGGTTTTCTCTTCATGGGTGTCGTTTTCGTGGTTTTTGGGGTCGCTGATAATGAAAATAAGGTCAAAATGAAAATCCAAGATGGCGCCGATGCAAAATTTCAGTTGTTTCTTCATGGGTGTCGTTTTCGTGGTTTTTGGGGTCGCTGATAATGAAAATGGGGTCAAAACAAACATAAAAAAGTCAAGTAAAAAAAAAACATTCTAATTTTTTTTCTCGGCTTACCCTGACTCTTTTTTCACCCTTCGCCACTGAAGGATCGACTTGTGAATGACGAAATAGTATATTTTATAACGAGGGACTAAACGAAGCCATAATATTAATAATATACCCGAGGTGGTTTGACTCCCGAGCTTGCGAGGGAGTCATTGAAAGCGAGGGTATATTAAATTGGCGTTTAGTCTGGAGGTGCAAACTGTACTTTTCACTTCGAGTGCGAGAAAAATAGTCATTTAAAACCGAACAAATTTACACTCGACAAAAATTATGCACAGCGGTCAGTTTTTTCTTCCTTCAGGCCAGCCACAGATTAACAAATTAAACACAACACAAACTCTCAACATTTTCGCAATGAAGCTGATCCACACTCCACAGATAATTAGTACCTACATTACTGCAGCGGCTAGCAACAGTGGCATTGCAAATACTTTTCAAAATCAACGATGCACACAAACAACAATTTTTCTCAAAAAACATTTTTCTCGCGTTGAAGAGTTCATTTGTTTTTTTTTTCAATAATCCGCTTTCTATTTGCAAGCCAATTCAAGATTTAAATAAAACCTTTAAAAGTTACTCTTTTGTTACCATGTTTCAAAGTAAAAGATCGTTCAATTTTTAAATTACTTTTTACTCCCTAGGGAATAAATGGTCACTTTAATCCCGCTTCGTAGGGCTATATTGGCGTACTTTTAGAGCATGAGAAGTGAAAAACAATTTTTGTCCTTCTACCCTATTTTTCGAAAAAATCGAGCTAAATGTTTACCTACTCGTACATCATGTTCATGAATAACCTCTTTTATTCACCGCCATACTACCTATATAAACGACTCATGTTTTAATGTATAAATACCCGATAGCTACAACTGTGAACTGTAGCTGATAGTGACAGGTGACCTCTATCTACTTCGAGAACAAATAACATTATAACGACGTGCGTTTTACGATCTCGTGTAACAGATGGACCGTGAAGATTTACTATAGACAAGTAGCTACTTATCTATCAAGTTTAACCCTTGAGGCAAAATCTAAAATAAGAAACTGTTATTGGCATTCTATCTTATTTTACGTCGACACGTACGTTTTTTCTACTATTTTTTAAATTAAATAGACTTCTAGAATACTTCTCCGAAACAAATCAACAACATAAGGACATACTACAAAACGTTTCCATCACAACACATCTCATAATTCAATTCTGGGAATCCGCGCCAAACGTACACAGAACTTTATAGACACATAAAAAGTTCATACGCTCATCGATCAAGGTTGTGCGCCGGAGTGCTGTCACGTGGTGAGTGCAAGCGAGACGGCAACAAGCTAGACACGCTGCGCGCGCGCAAGGCACCGGCTGGCACCGCCCGCCGTAATGACAAATCAGCAGGTTTACACACCCGCAAACACGATTTTTCCGTCCTCACAACCTTTTAACTAACATTTTTCATACAAAAACGTTAAAACCTTCATTTTATTAAACGCAAAACCTAAGTTTGTAGTACCATAAATAAATTGGTTGTAAATTACGTAAATAATCCGGAATTTAATCGCAGTTTTCAACGGATTCTGTTTTGAATTATTGTTATTGCTGTTTTTATTGAGTATGGTTAGGAATTTAGGATGTTACGAAATTCACTAATAAATAATCGTTTTAACGACAGTAATTAAAATCTGAAATCTCAGTTATGCTTCTATGACAGGTAGGTAATCTAAACAGGAAGTGTAACTTAGCTCGACTGCCACTGTCCTGTTGTTATTTTTAACCACGGAACTATTCCTATAGTTCTGTCGTTACAGATATTCAGGTGCCGGCCGGGAAGGACCTCGTTCCATGTAAAAACGCTGGGCAGATGATGATGAGCTATTCTCAAAGTGTTTGAGACAGTGCTTCAACGGTAACAGCAGAGGTAAAAGGAATCCTACTGGTATTACTTACGCTTTAATATGACCTTTCTAAGGCTAGGCATGGGTTAAATCTAACAATGTCCAAGTCAGATATTTGAGACAGACATCAATATTCAATATTCAATCAGCGTTGACATCATTTAATATCTGGGAATCCCGATTGACTTCTTATACAATTTTATTAATTAGTAATTGAATAGGTATATTTATTGATATTATATTTATTGCCTCATTGAGATAAGTTGCTTTGATGTTTCGCCTTATTGTTTTTATTATAATTTGAGAATAAGCAAGGGGTGAAATGGTTAAAAGGATCGTGACACCAAGTTATTTTGAGAAACAGATTGTTAACAGACAAAACAACAATTTAAAACATGCTTTTAGTACAAAACTCGTTTAAATAGGCTGACTACCATGTTTCTTCCTGACAATTTAAACAGACTTTACACAGTACCTACCAACAAGTCCAATAATATTGTCAGCCATCCTGCATGCATTGAACAAAGACTGTGATTCAAGTATTTCTTTTTACATCATACACGTCATCAGTTCTTTGAATCGAAGACAAAGCACCTTTTCCTGCACAATAAGAAATAAAGAAACATAAAGTACAGCCACAAGTAATTAATAGATTCAATTCAAGCTTGCATTCATTAATGAAGTGCATTTTAATGACGCGCTGTAATTACTTGGTGTAAGCCTTTTGAGTGTTTAAGAAGATGAAAAAATATGCGCGGTAATGGGCAGTAAAAAACCTCTAAGTTTTAAAAGTCACTGGTTTATAATAAAGTCTGATTTGTAAAGCCTATGATCAAAGTTACAGTCCTGACAATTGATTTTTGAGAAGACACCAGTAAGTATAGTGACTTCAACTTAATGCATTGATTTTACCATTTGGACCAATTAGAGACACTCGAATTATCCAAACAAAAAAATGAAGCAACAGTTCAGCCAGAAGGCATAGTATACATTTCAAAGTGTAGATACTTGGGATCTATGGAGCTACCACAAATGTACCTACTTAACTTATGATCAAACGCTTTAAAATAATAGGAGCAAGATTAAACAATCACCAAATTCCACCATTCATCTTAACTCATCTGACAATAGGAGTGGGTCATTAAGCGAAGTACAAATAAGGATTGAATGCTGCACAAAGGCTGATGGGCGAGATAATGCAGAGGGTAGTCGACAAAATTTAATGGAAATGTCACAGGCACTCCGCGCCAGTTATAGAAAATACCACTTAATAGGAGCTTTCAATTGCTTTGCAAATGCGGAGGGAGGAGGGGTGGAAATGTTACAGGCATCAGAAGTGGGATAGTCACCGGTCAGAAACGAATATGATGATCATGCAATTTTGAAATAAATGGTAAATGAAGCCAATTCAGCACACCCATTGTGGAATTTGAAAATCTATAATAGATGAAGTCGTTAGACCGAGCACTAAGATTAATTAAGCAATATTAATCACATTCATAATTAAATACGAAACAATACCAGCAGGTTTATATGAACTAATAAATTATTAACGCTTCATTAGCTATTCAGACTCAATTAGGTGGATACCTTTGTTCTTTACTGCTATAATCTGATATTTTTCGGCTGAGAATAAATAAATTCAGCTTGTTGGTATTGTATACAAATAAAGATTATCAAAGCTATCGCAAACTAAACAGTCAACAACTACGTATAAACTACACAATAAACAACAGGGAACAATGCAGGAAGAGCTAACAAAATAGCTGAGAACTACTATTATGTTCTCTAATACTGTTCACACAAATTCGCAGCTGCGGATCCCGACCGATATGGTCGGTGAGAACCTTTATTTTGGTAATATTAGCGAGTGAACAAGTCCCGCGTTGGGCGCCAAATATACAAACAGTACTGTCACATCCACAGTACTTACGTTTGTCACCTTTACCGCTTAATGGCATTATCTATGTCATCATTATGTAAAACCACAGCATTCAGCCAACTTCTTTACCCGTCACACCGAATTAAAAATTTGACAGCGACAAACGCCGCCAATGAAAGAAAAAACAGTTTGTTAACAGGGCGAGATGGTCAAAGGTGATTGCCATATCGATCTTTGTCTTCAATTAATTGAAATAGTTTTCCATAGGCAATTATAGTTTCACTGGGAATTAATTGTGTCTCGCTGACTTAAACAGAATTTAAAGGAAGGAAGGAAGGTAACAGACTTGACTGTACCATGTTGGGCGCCAAATACACGGTACGTGTTGCCAAATGTTTAGCGTTCTCGTGAATCTGGTCAGGCGGCTGTAGTTGCGGGCCGTGGTCGCGTGATGAGGCGGTTTCGCATTCAGTTTTATGGGATAGAGAATTAGATTTAGACCAGAAAGTCCTTAGGAACATAGCTGCACTTAAACTTTACTAATTTCAAGAACCATTAGGCAGCAGTTTATTGCTCTTTTCTTTCATTTGTTTGTTTCTGCGTCAAATTAAATGTACCTTGAAAAAAACACGTAAAACACACTTCATGAAATGTTAGGCAAAATTTTTGCATAAAAATCCTATCGTTAGATAACGCGTAAACTTTGGGTTTGTGCCATGGCGTCGCTTTATCATGACAACTTTGAATTACGGCTCCCTTGGAATTATCACTGAGTATTAAATGACCAAAAGGTTAACTGTACACAACGCCGAAAACCAACCTAACTCAGAAACAAGATAATGGAGACAGAGTGAAAGACACGGTCTGTCGTCTTAACCAGTTAAATGAATTAACGAATAATTGCTGTTAGCATTCAGTTCAAGCAGTGGCTAGTCTAAGTTATTGTTAAATCCAGTAATCCCTTTTCGATTTTATCAGCTGCTTGCTTTACAGCCATCGAGATGAGAAGACACATTAAACTGTCTATTGCCGTCTGTGTTTACTATCCAAGATCCCTTGTAGGACCATCAACTTTAGAGCTAAGATTTCATCTAAGAATAAGTACCTTTCTGTGGATCCTATGTGTGGTTGAAAGTGAAGTAAATCTTCTGTCCGCCATCTTTTTGTGGCACTCCTTCCCCGTCCGGGGAACGTTTAGCGGACTTTATAAATAGCTGCTGTCCGTTTTCACTTGTTTTCCCCTGTTTATTAACGGACATGGAAGCGAAACGACTCTTTTTTTGCCTGAAATCTCTGCACATCATTTCGTATTCAGGTTTTTTAATGAAGCATTTTAATGCTGAAGTAAATATACACCATTCTTCACGCTTTAGGATTATTTAGTTCTTGAAATGCATTTTGAAGCACTTCTTATTTATGCTTATATTTTAACTTCACATGCCAACCACTTTGTTAAGATTTAACGACTCTAAAACTACTGATTTTTTTTTCGGATTTCTAAAATAATGCTTAATGTCTGGAACAAGTAATAAAATATGGTGCATATTCTAATACATATTGACGCTCTTGATGGCCTATTTACTTTAAAAAATGGCGTGTTTGTAGTTAATTAAAATTGCACTAGCCGACGCTAACCAATAATTTACCATTTGCAAAAGGGGTTATTATATCACATTCACGACAGGCGAATTAATTAGCTTCTGAAGCGTGATCATGAGTTTTATGATTGATATGAGCCCGGATTAAAGCACACACATAACATTAAGCCAGTAATAGGTACCCGGAAGGTTCTACATTTCGCGAGTGATGTTTAAGTCCCATGTTAAAGGGAGCGAGCTTATTGCCATCAACCGGGCACAAATCTAGGCTCTGTTACTGAGAAATGAAAGCAAAACCAAATAACACTTGCCTGACGCGGTTATCAAACTTAGGACGTGGTGAGCAGTAGCGCTTGCTGCCGTTCGCGGTAAGCTAAGGAGGCAGTGTGTTGTAAACTTGTAACACATGGCTAAAACTCCAACCCTTGACAACGACTTTTGAGGCCAAGTTTATAGCCGTTTATAGGGCAGAACTAACTCAAATACTCTCCAAATCAAACGGTACATCACCAATCAAGACAAAACATTCTTCAAATCGATTGGTTAGCGTCAATAAAGCAGCTTTACTATCGGTAGCCATTAGAACGTATCACGGAGATCTTCTCATGACATTTAGCAGGGATCGATGACCTGCTGAGTCGTCCGACCGGTCGGCCAACTAGTTGGGCGACCAGTGGCTTGTTTGCAGATAGCCTGATAGAGATTATGTTGTAGATGAGGTTAGATAATTAACATAAGTAGGTAGAGTAGGTACATTTTTTTGTATGGGATTTAGTATAAAAGTACATCAGAAACTACTCGCAATCAGTGTGCGTGTATGGCTAGGTATATGAATGTGCACGAAGCAAGAAGCAGGAAGCATTCTTCAGTTTCTACCTACCCCTATTACACAAAGTCGTGAATTTATGTTATATTTTTAAGAAATAAAGTATGTATATTTTACATCTACACAGATTTGAGAATGTTTTAACAAGTGTGGGGCGCTACAAAAATATACAACTTTAATATTTACTTTAGCTACACACTTGTTTCATAATCTAGCAGCCATATTTCTCTAGAAACAGACTAATGAGATATGAGTTTTGAAAAACGAGGTTAACTTCTAAGAAAGCCATTTAGATGTAGCATCTGTCGGCTATAAAACAACGCCGACTGTTTTAGCCGCACTTGATGTTACTTTTATAACAGCGAAACTTAATTACTTTACTTACTTCCAGACAATATTTCGCCGGCTCATATAAACATAATTACATCTTCTCTTATTACAAATAGTGAGTGTTTTGAACTGTTGTTCCAGAAAAAAAAAGAAAATTTTGTTTCATTTTTAGGGTTCCGTACCTCAAAAGGTAAAAACGGAACCCTTATAGGATCACTTTGTTGTCCGTCTGTCTGTCTGTCTGTCTGTCTGTCTGTCTGTCAAGACCTTTTTTCTCAGGAACGCGTGGAGGTATCAAGCTGAAATTCATATCAAATACTCAAGTCTATGGTCTCTTGGAGCTGTGAAAAAATCAAACTTCTAAGTCAACGCGATCAAAAGATACTCCCGTTTATGCCGCAAATTTTCGACACTCGCAAGGGAATCAAAACCTACAGGGTACTTCCCGTGAACTCAGAATCTTGAAATTTGGTACGATGCAACGTCTTATAACACAGATAAAGGAAAAATTGCGAAAAGCATAAATTTTTAGTTACATCATATAATAAAAATATTTTTAATAATTTTAAACTTATTACCCCTTTACTCATGAACGCGTAGTGGTATTATATTGAAATTCTTAACAAATACTCAAGTCTATAATATCTTTAAGCTGTAACAAAATCAAACTTCTACGTCAACGCAATCAAAAGATACAGCAATTAAAGCCGCATATTTTGAAACTCGCAACTACTCGCAAGGGAATCAAAACCTAAAGGATACTTCCAGACGACCTGGAATCTTGAAATTTGGCATGAAGCAACGTTATAAAGTACACATATAGGAAAAATTCCGAAAATCTTAAATTACCATAACTTTTACTTATATACCTACAGGTTTGTACGGAACCCTCGGTGCGCGAGTCTGACTCGCACTTGGCCGGTTTTTTGACTTATGTTGACGGTTTGCAATTTCCAACTACCCATTATTTGCACATAATATTCTTGTCAGTTGATTGGACCACGTATTCGTTGATTTCTGTTTACAAATGTCGTTCACCTTACACAAATTGTCTCAAAAGCAAGATTTATTCATAGAGTCCGAGTAGGCATTCAACCAGCCAGTGATTTGGTTTTAAAATTGACGTTTTTGCTTTGTTTACTGCCTCTACAGTTATAACGAGTCTAGGAAGCAAATACGAAGTATTCGAGAGGATTCGAGCCGGTTTTCATACATTTTACGTGTAAAATTTTGGCCCGTGTTGTTCGTGTCTGAATATTTTACTTTTAGCAGAATTTTGGTTACCTCAAAATGTCGTCGACCAAAATAATAGAACTTCAAGCGTTTATTTTTAAGTAACGCCAAAGGCAGCTTTCCTTTAAAAAATCTTACTAAACTAAACTTTACGCGAAACGAACAAGAACATCGTAGGTACCAATCTCCTCAGTTTGCAGTAATAGTTTCACACTTATGCTTGTAATCTCTAAAACCGCATACAAACAACAAGAACCGGTATCGGTTTCAAAACAAAGGCACTCAGGAACACTATCTGGCTCAGTTCACAAAGCAGGTCAGTCTGACAAAAAGCCAGCTCATCGCGGTTGGCGCGGCGCAGGCGCAGTGAAAGTGTTCCCACGAGTGCGTGCGCGCACACCACACGACCACGGAGGAGACGGCGTGAGGCGCAAGCTTGTAGCGAGGTGCAGTGACGATGAAATTGACCTTTCTTAGCATAAAAGACGTCGAAAAAAACCTTGTTGAAAGGCAGTGATGATGAATTTTTGTCCTAGCATTTATATTAAGTCGAAAGTTTCTGGGCTGGTCCCGTCGTAAAGTAAGTCTAGCGAGGATAAGGAATTGCAGGAATCCGCTGGTTGAAGAGAGATTATAGGTGAGTAGCACAGGACCGAACGATATCCTACTGACGCATATATGAAATCCAGCAATTGACATTATTCTACTGTTTAATGACGATGATTGGTGCTGAATTGCTGATAGATACTTCAAAGAATTCAGCAGCGGTAACGCCACTTATTTCAACACTCTGATGAAGCAAAGAAAGCCCATACAATATCTATCTATCACCTCTTATAACTTGGTGACGGTGCAGTCGTGTCGCGGAGCTTTCCGGCTCATCCTCAATTCGGTTTGTGTGATTGTTTCGTCACGCGACGCGCACGGCGCCGGCGGGGTGCCCACTACTTGCGCTACTTATGTTAGTATTAGTTGTTGTATCTAACTTAGCACTAAAGCCGTTAGTAGATAGCACATTATTAGAATCTGCAGCAGTGGTTGCAAGGGTTACTTCTCAGCTTGAGGTCCGGGGTTCGAGTTCCATGTGGAAAAATTGCTGTTGGGTTTTTCCATCAGTTATTTCTCAGTAGTTGCCAATGAGTATTGAGTCTATTATTTTTTTGTTTGACCGGTGGATGATATCAATGGGGTCGCCCCTAATTACATGGGACTTAAACGTAACTGGCGAAGTGTAGGTGTACTAAGTACACCTCTGCCTAATACTTCAGAGACTAAAAGCGTGATGTTATGTTCGTAACTCTAAATAGCACATTATTTAAGAATGTATGCCTGCAGTATTGTGTGATCTGTATTGTATTTTCGCCCATTGTATGGTTACGGTAGATATGATTGAGAGGTGATTGTCGCGTGATGGGTCAGGGGTTCAAACTTGATTGGTGTGACACTTTACTGGATCTCTGCCAGGGAAAGGTCTTCTGTAATTGGAAGAAAGTGTATTTGTCCATTATGTTACGATGTTAAAGATAATTTGACATAGAAAGCTTAAATGACGTTATTTGAAGTATGTGTATGTGTACATGTGAGTAATACAAATGAAAAATGTGTGTTTGAAAAATTAATGTAAGTATTAAGAAATACTGTGATGAAATTACTCTCTCCCTTTTAATAGGTACTCGTATAATCTATTTAATGTTATCGGCTTTGAAAATGTACAAAACAAAGACACATTATAATTAAATAGTTTTATACGAGTACCTACCATGTTTGCCAAGATGAATGACTAATACCGTTTTTACTAATTAAGCGGCATCTAACTGAAAATCCAAAGGTTGTAAACATAAATATACTATCGATGTTCGAATTAACAGATACAATAAGGCGTCACCTCGACTTATTGAAAACAGGAATAACTACCATATTGCTTGATGATGTTTTATGAGACCATTTCTCTCATTTCCATATTATCTATGATTCTCTGACTTTCCATCGAGCATGCCCTTTGATCTCACACGTGCTTCGGTGAAGGGAACGAATGAACGAACGAAGACGTCTAGTGCATAATTGCGTTGCGAACATAAATAAGATACACGTAGGTATATGACGAAAGTTATAGATATTTCGCGTCTTTATGATAATTGTATTGGCTATAGACTTGACTGAAGCAAGTGTGAAGGTAGTCAGTAACCTGTTTTGCTAAATTGAAAATTAAATCTTCACAATGGGATACTTACCTACTGCATGTTTTATAAGCTTGACCTTTGAGAGAAAACTCATGACATAGAGAAAGACTAGCCGCGGGTCTTACACCTTTCATAGTAAATGTTCCCTTATAATGAAATGACATTACGTCTGTTTCCACGTAGTGTTAGGCAGAGAAGAAAGGAAATCAACAAAGAACCATCTTAGCTAAGATGCACTTTTATCAACAAATATAGCATAATGCGTTCAATAGATAAGCCTACGACGGAACAGATCATTTGTGAGATACTTAAATAGATTTAGCTGAACTTTAATCAATTTAAAGCCCAATGCACACTTGTTCACAAATACGTATTATCAGGCACACGAGCACTATCCCTCCACTCGATCGCACTCGACTGCCAACCAATTACGTCGGACTAAAACAAACGTACGTGAATTATAATAAACTCGTCCACAATAGCAGCTCTTCGGACACTTACGCGCTCGTCCGAATTTCGGGCGGAATCGCATCGAATCGCACGGAATCGGCAATCGTTTCCGCGCGAAATAAATTCGCGATAGTCGCACGATGAAAGCCGCCGCACGATAATTGGCCGGTATCTGAGTAGGGTTGCTGCTAAATAGGATTTTGGCGGTACACATTGAAGGAATTTTGGTTAGATGCAAGCGATTTTGTGAGCTGGATTGCGGTGTAATCTAAGCTCGACAATCGATTATTTTTATGTAATACTTACAGGCCAGTTATATGTCGTGGCCTTAAGTGGGCTACCCAAACCCGCATTTCTGACCTATCTAGGTACATGAACCTTTATCAGAAATTAAATTATGATGATTGTGAGATCTAGCTACTAGCTAGTCTGGAATCTGGATGTTTCCACTGGGGAAAATGCGTTCCTCTTCCTACTCCGCACAATTTTGTTTTCTTATGTACGAACTTCATTAGTTACTCATTATGAGCCTTATGTGTCTCAACTCTCACTGCAGGGCAAAGGCCTCCATTACCTCTTTCCATTTTGCTCTGTTTTTGGCTATCAGTACGCATAAAATTACCTTACACATAAAGTTAAACTTGTGAACCCTACTGGCTGCATTTGGACAATACAACTGCACAGCTCATATTTTGATTGTTATCTAGTGACGGAGATCAAAAGTACCCACCGCGCGCCGCCGCCGTCGTATTGCGAATTAAATGCAGAGTAGCAGCGCGTGGTTGCGGCCAAATATTTAATACCGCGGAACATAGAGAACAGAAGAATCACTCGTGTAACTGTCAACTCGAGCAAAAAGTACCTTCACTAAATACTTAAAAGTACCTATAGAGGCAAATTCTTCACAGTAGGTATAAGGGAATAAGATTACTTCTCGCCGCAAACAGGTATCATTGCAAAATTATAAAAAGCTGATGGTTTTTGCGTCATCAGATTGTCACATAGTGATCTATGTGATGATGTGACGACAGTATCAACCTTAACCAAAATGGCAATATAAAACGATCACACGCAATGCGATGAACAGTATCAATCAGGCAGTCGTCACTAGATAAGGGATAAAAAGAGAAAAACCTTTATCGCAGTAAGCCAAATTGGTCAAACTCGAATGATTCCTAATTGATACAGCCTTGATTCTAATTGTTGCGTGTTACGGTAATGTAGTACCCACTGAGCAGATACTATAGTAATCCTTCTATTTCTATCTACTCCGTGGCACCATGCTGAATAATTGTTATTGTTGTCATTTCAATATAACGAGCTGGGAAATCATTTGTGAGTGCACTTCAATGAAATGCTATTGATTTGCTTTTCACAAAAGAATTTTAAAACTTTACATTATATTTTAAGACTGTCATTACAACAAATTATAATGGGTTGTCTTGTCATGTCAATTCGTACAAGCAATTATATTTTTTCTGCAGTTTATAAAAATGTATTTTAGGTATCAAGGTTAGTTCTTTTACATTCAGCTAATATGGTGATAGTAGGTACCTTTCAGAGTTACAAGGACTATCGATATTCGGGTCTTATTTAATTCGTTAACTAGTCTATTTCAATAAAAGATTCAAGTATTGTTATTTAGAGAATGGGTAGAACAAACACTATTTCAATTATAGACTCTAAAATGGCAAATAATAAAACGCATACAACTAGAAGTCACGGGGAAATCTTAGCCCAGCAGTGGGATGACGCAGGCTCAGTAAAAAACACATTGTCAGCGGTTTCGGAAAGTGACCCAAATACGGCTAACAATGCAAATAATAAGGTTAAAGCAAAACGAAAATAAACTACAAGTATAAAGTGCGCGCGAAACGGAAAGCTGATTGAATACATTTTCACTATAAATAAATAAAACATTCATTCTGGAGTTCCACACTGCCACTCAACAGTTTATAAATGTAGAAGACACATTTCACCCGATAAACACGCTTTTAAAACAAACAAATTAATGTATGTGCAATTGTTTTCTGTGGGTTTCTTTTGTTTCATCTACCAAACGCTTTACCTAGGTATAGTTTTATCAAAAGTATTTGATAGATGAATCTCTTACTTACGAGTATTGGAGCATGTGTACTATGACGTTTCAAGCATTGATAACGAAGGCTTTCAAAAGATCTGCATTATCATTATTACACCCCGTCTTTATGCCATTTATCATAGATTTTCTCAAGTTATACTACTGTCTCTTAACTCTTAACTCTGTGGCAGTGTTAACACGTTTTGGTTCATTAATTATTTCGGTTGGACAGTTTTTCGGACTGTTCGTTTAATTGACTAATTATCGCTTGCAACTGTTTGGTAACGATACAATAGTTTTTGTGTTATATAGAGAAAGCGGTGTTTGATACGATTGGTTAACGTAGCACAATCATTACGTGTACGTACAAGGAAATTGTGTTGCATTCTCACCTTATGTTCACAAAAACAGCACTAGATTTTGTATAACTCATCATTTACGAGCATTCACACAAACTTACATAACCAACAAGTAAAAAGGGTATTAGGTAAGTTATCGAATAGGTTAGGTAGTTGGTATGGTTTTGTCTGAAAGAAAACTCTTCTTCCCTAAAATCGATTCCCAGAAAAATTAAAAGGCCTAATAAGAAACAGAAAGTATCAGTAACTGTCCAACCAAATTAAGCGAAGGTCCTATGTAAGGCTGCTTGCATACAGATACAGGGTAAATGACCCCCACCAGGTACAATAATGCACTTGTTTCTTTATACGCACAGAAATAATTGCCGCTTTGTTCGTACTGAAAACTTGTATCTTTATTGAAGCACCCTAAAACATTACTATAAAAACAGAAATACCTAGATGAAATTAAACACTAACTCGTAAAACCCAGGTAGAGAAGCAGAGCACTCTACTTTAGACTGTCGTAACGAATAAATCACAAAAATGCAAGAAACACGCCACTTAAAAGCTTTATACTTACAAACGCAATCCAAGAACAGTGGTTGCATACAGGTGGTATGTTATATCAGGGCTGTTCAACACACGAACAACCCATGTGTATTTGTGTTACGGGTGTGTAAAAGACTCCAGTCCTGGGATATCCAAAGTATTGTCGATGTGATGCCGAAATTACAAACTTAATAGCCTCTGTAATGAAATCTCATAAGACCAGAGGATCCTAATTAAAGTATCTATGATGATGGCAAAATCAGAGATTCATATAGTAATACACCTATGAGTACACCCTTCTCGGTAGTCGGTTTGAACACTGTTATGTTGCTTGACAGCAGGAATAAGTAGAGGTTGCAATAACAACAGTATTAAGTTCTGGTCAGTCAGGTGTAAGGTCCTAAGAATAGAGTTCTGCCAACATCTGTTTTTTTTAATAAAGATAGGAGAAGACATGACGTTGCGACCTGTTCTCAGAGGGTTTCAACAGAACTCCAAACTCAAAATGACCCCAATGTATTAGCGGTTTGAACTACGACACATGAGACAATAGCCAGCCCTGGCCAGAGCTCGCAGGTTCCATTAAACTAATGCACTAACACAGCAGCCTGTAGCCGACGTTATCCCGGTGAAACATCGCATTTTTCAGCGAAGCGTCTCATATCGCAGATGGTATCGTAAGATCGCCCTGCAGCTGTAATGTAATGCATGTACCAATGGTTGGTAGGTTTCGACTATGGTTGGGTTATGTGGGTTTTTCAATTGGTTTGTTATTGGCACTAAAATTTTCTGTGATACACCCGATTAGGATATCAGGTACTTTCTAGTGAGTTGATTGTACAAAACTTTGATCATTGTTGTGTGTTTATGGACTTGACAAAATATGCATATTTCTTTATTTTATGTAATGAATGTATAACACATAAATCTCCGGAATAAATGAAGGTGGCATCACAATAAGTTGCTTTATAGTTTAACCTTTTGGACGCCATTGTCACATATACGTGACAATCAAGCGCGTGCCCTGTACGCCAAACGACACAAATATGTGACAAAATAGTAGATGAAATTGTGGCTTGGCATGGAGGGCACGCGCGAGCGTTTATGCTGTGGTGGTCAAAAGGTTAAAATAACAATGCGGTCATGCAGGGACACACAAAAAGTTTATTTGTTTGATGTGTTCGATTTATATTTTGTTATGTGTTTATAACATACTAATTATCTGCTTGTAGCCATGATATCTCTTTTTGAGAGATTCGATTTATCAATGGTCTACCTACTTAGGTCCATGTTCACCGAAAAGTAATCAGTCTGATTATTTTAAAACAGCTGTCACTGTGACATGTTCCCATACAAAAATGTGTTATAAACAGCTGTTTTTAGATAATCGTCCGTCATCTTTTTGGTGAACATCGACCTTAAAAGGCCAAAAGTTGAACGGTAGATACTTAGATAATATTATCAGTTCATTATTGTCGAAAACAGTCAAATAAACCTACTTTCAGTAATCACGTTAGTTAGCAACCTAGTAAACTTTGCTTTTCATTTGTTTTGTGAGCAAAGCAACCTTGAAATTCGTAAATGGCCAATCATTGACATTGAAAATAAATAATGAGATGAGAATGGTCACGAATTAGTGTTGAAGTGACAAAATTGGCGAAACATCCGGGTGATTGTGACGAGGTCACGCTTCTATTTCTTAGTGCTGAAAACTAGGCGTCACAGTGGCCTACAGGCCTGATAACCTGAAACACTGAGATATACTTTGAAACTAGAGTAAATAGAAAACGAGACTGAATTCATTTGATTTGTCTTTAAGTGAAAGTAAATGCTCTGGGGTTAAAAAACAGCCTTGTTGTGATTTTTGCACAGCTTATCAATGGTGCGGAATTTGGAGTTAGGTCCTAAACCAACTAATCTGAATGTTAGGATTGTAGCAAAGTCATAGGGTACCCTCAGGGTTGCTCTGAGGGCCTGAACAACCTGTCACATTGTATCAGTTCGAACGATGATAGTATTCGGTTGCAGCTACAGAGAAGCTTAAAAAGCAATTCTTACTTGTCTATGACAGTTGGACCCCTGCGAAAAATAGGAGACACAAAAGAATACATAACGATTAAAGTGCAAGATCCCCTGGAGATCCAAAGATCCAAAGATCGTTTAACCAAACAATAATGTAATAAATTCATGCCAAAAACTTGAAAGTAGAAAAAGAAGCGATGCTAAACAGATTATTAAGTAAACAGTGCAAGTCTCGAGCCGGCTGTATAGTTGGAACCGCATAATGCACCTCTTCGTTGGAGCAGCTCACTTCGGAAACATTTTTGAGATTTAATTATATGAATAGTTGATGAGGTTCCAAGTTTTCGGCTTTACATATTTGTTAGTTTAGAGGTGGTTTTGTAAGGAATTAGTATTGCAATTGTTCCATAACTGGGTTTTCTGAATATAGAATTAAAAGAATGTCTGCAGTTTTTTAACTAACATAAAAAAGAGGTTCTCAATTTGTCGGAATCTTTTATTCAATCAGAGGTTAATCACTTTCTTACCCACTGTGGCCAAGCTCAAAAGAGGACAATTTTATCATCATATTCGAAGGTGTTCAACAGAGTTTTGACTTTTAAATCTGCCCATGGAAAATTAACCAAAACATAATGAGAACTTCACCCACCGACGTTATGAAGGTGTTCCTATGACCTATCAACCATTCATGACCTAAGAACCGCTAAGAATATTACACTTTTTCCACAAAACCCACAGCATAATTCCGCGTTGCATAGCGGGCAGCGGCAGATGTCTCGTGCCAGTAATATGATATTAAGCAGTAAGCACGAACGTAGAACCTCGATACGCGACTGGTTTAAAAGTGCATCTTGCCGGAGCTCTGAAACGGCATAAATAACCAGATACGTGCCGCACAAAGCAAGGCTTGTAGTGCTGTTGTGCCGTGGTGCTATCACAAGGGAATGTTCAGGGTAAACGCGTAGTAAGACCACGGTGTTGTGAAGGTTTCAACAGTATATTGTCAGGAAATTCTATTTGGCGAGTAATTCATGATGATGCACACTTAGAGGAATTGCCTTAGAATAATTCTAAAAGTGATTTAAATACAAGAAAGCGAGGCTGTATTTAATCGTAGGTTATACTGTTAACTTCTCAGCTGTACCATGTGGTATATCGGCGTCGTCGCGTATGCGATGTTTCCCGTAGTTTTAATTTGTCCGCAGTTACATGACCGTATAATGCACATGCAGAAAGTGTTAACATTTACTTTAGGTAATTATTAAGAAACGTGCTTGTGCAAAGAACGTAGCTTCGTCGGGGCATTTCTAGAACCTCGCACCGTATTGCATCTTGCTTGGAATATTAATCCAATCTAGGAATATTTCCAGGAACTCCTTCGTGAAAGTATTAAACCTGTAACACCTGCGTTAATTGTTGAAGCTGTAGATTTTCGTATAACGTTACAGCATTTACATAAGTTACTGTTAGTATGATGTACGTGAGGTGCACAAAGGAACGCCATTTTACCGAATTCATGTGGTTCCTCGGGAACTCGGGATAGCGGGGAAAAACTTTGTTTTCTAAAAACTTAACGTACGCTTAGCTTAGAATACGTGCTTAATTCAATTGTCAGGTTTAAATGAATAAATACGTGCCTCATGGGGAACTGTATGAGTGAAAAATGTGTGTGGAGTTGATTTATTTTATGAGTCTCAGCAACTCAGCTTGAGGTTTTGGGGTAGATTCCTTTGTCGGACAAAAGATGTTCCCTGAATGTTATGGTTTTGTAAATGAGCTGCGTCATTCTCAAAGCAAAATCATCACCACTGGTCTCAAAACGATGAAGAAAAACATCGCAAGGAAACCCGGCATGCCCCAGAACCAAAAATGCAAACCCATTTGCCATCTACCAACCCCCACAGGGTTCGCCTGGTGGAATACATTCCGTTCTCCCAAAAGCGAGGCCTGTGGGGGTTGGTAGTCAATAGTGGGAAACTGGGAACACTATAGGCTGATCATGTACCCTTGCGGGAATACAGCTGCTTTCTTACGCAACATCTTTTATGCAGGGTTTCCAAACCGCGCATGTTTGAACTACGCCTTAGCTAGGACGCTGGGTACACTCGCACCCCTAAGGCCCCTATACACGATACACAATACGAGTACCAAAAAGACATTGTACACACTACACACTCACGGGATTGTTCTGGTTGACGGCATATTCTGGTAAGATGCGACGGTGCTTCATTTTGCATTGTATGATGACGTTGATTTTGATTTGATTTTGAAAGAAAACCTGCTCAAGTGGAGATCCATAGATGACTCTGATCAGTGATCTGGAATGTAAATGTGGTGTTACTCCACAAACGATGGGACATTTGCTAACGAGTCCTGCCTGCTCTGCTGTTTGCACACCACAGGAGCTGATTGACTGTATAACTAAACTTATAATGAGTGAGAATATTTAAATGATTTACATTCAGATAACTTTACTTGCTCAAACATGAGTGTACATACAATTATAAATGAAAAAAATACATACAAAGTGTTATAGGTAGAGTTGTGCTGACATGTTTACCATATAATTTTCATGGTGTGAAATTTTCAATACAAGTTTAGAATTAAAATCATCAGCTACAAAGCACAGTGTACAGTCCGGAACTCCGGAACGTCAATACCTATCTAAAAGTGCTCAAGGGATATTTTAGGATGATCAATGTGACTAGCTAGCTTTTTGTGACTAGGATTGAGCATTTATCTAAAGTCTGTTATTTTCTGGAAACACTAGTATTTTATGTAGACAGTTTTGTGATCATAACATTGAAAAAGCTTATATTTTTTAATTAAATCTGGCTCGGGTCGAGCAGTCAATGCAGGGTCCATCGAAATGGGGTACTGTCGATACAACGTATTATCGATAAGGTATACTGTCGATACAGCGTACCATCGATTTGGTGTACTGTCGATTCATTAACCCGTCGATGGAACGTTGTCGATACAGCGACTGTTGATGTAGTTACTGTTGATATTATGAAGGTAACCCTACATAACCATTATGCGGTGCCGAGATTCCGAATGTTGCCACAAAAACGACAGTGCCGCTAGTGTGCGATGGCACGGAAATTTTTCGCGCCAAACGCTTTGATTACCGCAGTACGAGTATGTTCTACACTTGATTTTATTGCATAAAATGGCGACAACAAGTTATCCAGTACCTACTTGTGGGATTTTAACTAAGTACTAAGTTTGTGTTGGGGCTTTTGGTACGTGTATCGTAGGTACCTGAGGACTATTTTTTTCACTCTCTATTTTACATTCTTAGCGACTGAATCTGCAATGGGTATTATTCATTACAAGCTGCATTTATTGAGCAATGTTCATTTTGGCTGTATTTGCGAGACTGACGACTTCAATTTTACCATTCTTCGAGATGTAATGGAGAGTGCATTTATACCTTCATTGCATCATGCCTATAAGGGAATCATAATTTGCAACGGTTCATAATTGCAAAGACAAACAAACGATTGTACTTATAGTAAAGCTATGCATAATAACACAGGTATTCCCAAGAAGGCATAGACAATCAACGATGGTTTCACACGCCAAGGAAGTGCAATGGTACCAGGTTGGCACGCCGCACTATTTACTATAAGCTACGTTGTTATGGATTTGAAAGATGGTATGCATTTATATGTTTCCCTCTCAAAGAGATGAGGCGTGTGTCCCAGCAGTGGGAACACTAATAGACTGACGATGAAGTTGATGATGCATTTATTTATATTGTTTGTTCTACATGAATAGCACTTCACGCAAAATGTCAGCAAGAGACGAAGTCGACACTCGACACCATCAATCACCATAAGTTAACAAAAGAAACCACTTGATAAGTGAGAAGATCTGATTTTGGTTTTTGTCTTCAGTGGTTTGTTACAAAGTAGGAACGTACATTTTGACACACGAGAGTTCTCACAAGAGACAGGACAATTTGAAGATTTCAAGTGATTGTCTCAAGATAAAATATAAAACTTCTGAGTTAGCTCAATGAGTCATCGCTAAACGTAAATGTCAGTCGCTAGTGCATTATTGACCTTTATCGTGTTGTAAAAATACATGTTGAAAACTTCCAATATTCTTGCGAAGTACCTACTCGTATCTACTCTTCTATTCAAGTTTTTAGCTCAAGAAGCAAGTATTCAAACAAAAGCGTTATAAAAATATGTGGAAACTGAATTAAAACCAATGTCAAACTTCAATAGCGGATCTTATGTTATACTATAAATAATAATACATAAAAATATATTAGACAGTATGACGCCAGACATGACTATTAACAAAAAGATAACACGTAAAAACCCACTATAAAAATCTAGCAGAAACGGGCAAAACAAGATGTTAGATATAAATAAGAAATACTTAGCCGAGGAATTGTATTAGATAAGTTGTTATGAATTCCAAGATGTTCTCTACCATAAACTTTTATATTTCATTGAATAAACAACTTTTGCATAGTATTCCCATCTTTTCTACTAGGTTCTAAAGCTTACAACAACGATGCTCCAATAGAAGACAGCAGATTTCGTCATCAATTTGATACGAATTGCGAATCAATTCAGGAGAATGTCGCTTAGAATATAAATATAAACGCAGATGGGCTGCTGACGTACCAAGAACAATAAAATGCCAATATCAATAATACTTAAGCCGATAACATACTCGTATTATCTACTGGGGTAACGTATACCGAATTACAGTCGTTTGCAAGATGTTAAGGCAATACTGAAAGCAAAGCATCTTCAAAGGAGGAGATCAAATAGAATGACATTTGCTAAAATGTAAAAAGGACCTCTGGATGATATACAGAATTTGCTTACTGTTGTAATGTCCTGTTTTTTCTTTTATATTATGGCTTTGTCTTGTCTATAACGGAGAATCACTGACTCCTAAGACACAGGCACATACACCTAGTTTAGGAGTCAGAGAATTAAAATTATTGTGAACTAGTTATAAGCCTTATTATGCTCTTTGTTTTTGATGATTGTACTGTGATGGCTTTTGGTGCAATAAAGAATTTATTTATTTATTTTATTTATTTAGAATTACAGACGAGAGGAATATAAAATCTCATAATAAAACATAGTTTTTCAGAGCCTAATGTCGGCCAAGGTAGCGGAGACAAAAGTCGGCGCGGGAGATAATGCACAAATATTGCACAAGACGTGTGTGAGCAAGCACAGGTGCTCACTCGACCCTTACTATCTTAATCCGTTGGGACAGCAATCCAACATGACTGTAGAGAGATCAGCTGTACAGGCTTTCTGACCTGGGAATCAAAACCACGGTTCAGCCACGTTTTTAACGATTTTTAACTTCACAAGCCGTCGAACAAAATATGAGAGACGAAAAGAACTCTTTCGAAACAATTGAACATCGGAACCAATCTTTGCACGCCATATACAAAAAAAAACTTACTCATTCCATACCTTGAGTGATGTAACAAATCGGGCGTGTAATGAAACGTATGATGTATCACTGGTAGCGTACCTGTAACAGATTCGAACCATTTGTTACATTCTTGTTACGAGCGAGTTCCTATTGTCTCGTTATTGGCGGATTATTGTTCCAGAATATTCGGGGATATGTTATTGTTTTGAAAAGGTGGGACGTGAGCGAAAAAGGTTGAAGTTAAGAGGATTTAAGTTGGGTTTTAGTTTTACATAATCAGCTGTTGGTAGACAGAAGGGGTTTGAGACAACCATAAGATACAAATAGACATGATGTGGCTTAAGGTGATACGTTGCAGGTCAGTATGACCTTGAACTGGGCTAGCGTAGTACGTTTCTATAGAATAAGCTGCAGATAAAACTGGTTTTGTTGTACCGCTAACGTGCGACCTACTGTACCTATAAACAAACCAAGACGAACACCTAACTTAGGTGGTCTACCATCAGAAAGCTAACAAAATCATCATACTGAACGAAGTTAAATCCAACCAAAACCTAACTACTTTATCCCACCCCATAAACACAAAACTACCTTTTATTTCCCTCCTAAACTGTTCCCAAAAAACGTTGAAAACACGAGAACATTCTGGAACGTTCTGGATCGCAAAAAAACAAAGCCTTGGGGACAGTTATTGGTACATTTGTCGGTGCACTCGTATGCCAGCGCCGCCACCGGCGACATACATAGAACTCGCATTAGGAGCCGGCGTCGTCTGCACAAATATATTTTATGCTTTGAACACGAGAGGACTTAGAAAGTGTGAACTAGGATTTGGAAGATATGTTCCACTAGTTAGTTGTCTGAGTTTTATTTTATTGGAAAGGATCTTTTATTTGCATAATTCTAAAGTAATCGATTCCAAATAAATCTCATCCTGGCTCTTTAGTCGAACTTATGAGGAGTAAGGTACTCCGAATGTCTGAGCAGTGCATTAGATCGTTTAAACTTCACCTAATTTGAGCTGATCCGAGGCGATGCCGTTATGATATAGAAGTCTATGTACAGTATACAGTTACGTAGAAAGAATGAAGAACGACTCGAGTTAAAGCGATGCTTATCTGGTGTAGTAGGTACCGTTGAGCTTATAGCAGAAAATATCCTCATCCGCGAAGCCAGTGCAAAAATAATGTTACCAAACTGCGAAAGCCATAAGTAGGTACATGTCAAATGCTAATTTTGATTTTTCTAGCTATACCCGACAATAACATGTGGGTTTTTCTTTCCACAAGGAAAATAACCGTGTTATTTCTACAAGATTCCTTAACCACTCTGAGAAATCTCAAATGATTACAACTTAGTAAGCCAAGGAACTTTTGTTTTTCAACCAAAAATATTTTTAGTACGATAAAATACCCGCAAAATTGTGAAGTTCATTATTCTAACCCATTTTACTTTGAATGGGAAAATATTTGCTGAGAATCTCGGCTATAGTAGAATAAAATAAAATGATGAAGGAGAAACGTTTTTGCATTTAGCAGAAAGTCATAATTCTGAAATAGCGTATATTTGGACAGGTCCAAGTTAACCGCAGGACGGCTGAAGATCCCTTCAAAATAATTAATTTTAAAATGTGGTTACTGAAGCAAGTAGTAATGTGCGGTTTCGGCCACCTTTCCCCTCCCTTGGGGCTAATAAAAACAGCTAAGGTATGGGAGGAGAATGGGCAACAAAAGCATCATTCTCTAGTACCTTTATGCAATGTATCGCGGTCTCAATGAGGCTATTCCAACATTTAAAAGGTTATAAGAATTGGCATAACGGCCTTTAATATTCATAATCAGGTTTCTAAAGGTGACCAGTCAGTTCACCAAACACAACCAAACATTCATTCACAAACTTTTACTTGACAAGCAACGATTAGCAAACACATTATTTGTCATTTCAACATTATATAACAACAAATTAAACAAATAATTCACTTCACAAAATAATTATTCAATAAACTTTTATTTAATAACGTATTATTTGAAAAACAATTCATTATTTTTTCGTTTTATCTCATAAAACAACGTTTGAAATAAAGCCATTACACATATTGATTTTGCCAATCATAAAAAAAAATGAATTTGGTTTGCTATAAGGACAAATTCTTTTTTTTACGGTTAAATTAATTTAGGATGAAATGTAAATGCACATACGTAAGTATATCCTCTTTTGCAAATCTCGCTTTCTAAATTAGGTTTGCTGTAAGAAAACCCAACTCTGGGTTAAGCTCGCCTTTGTACATAAGCTATATTATTGCAATTTATATGTATATTTTTGTTGTTTTTTTGTGTGCAATAAAGAATAAGAATAGAATAAGAAATTTTGTGATAGAAATGAATCGCTGCCCCTGCCCCTAGAGTGTTTTTTAAAATCGCGTAGGCGCGGAGGGGCGAGGCTTTAACACTCGCCGCCGGTGGTGAGCGCTAAAACCCTCTGCGACGATAATCTCGCGTGTGACCGCCAGAGCCCCGCAGCGCCGGAGCCGTGACAGAAACCATGCCTGCTGCATGTTGCATACTGCATGCTTGTTTGCTGTATGCATACTGCGTGCTTGCTGTATGCTTGCCGCTTGCTGTATGCTTTCTGCATGCTTGCTGCTTGCATGCTGCTTGCTTGCTGTATGCATGCTTCTTGCTTGCTGCATGCTTGCTGCTTGCTTGCTACATGCTTGCTGCTTGCTTGCTCCATGCATGAAGTATGCTTGTTTGCATGTTATGAACGTTTTCTTAAAAAGAGTAATAAAAAAATACTAACCTGTAAATTATTTTGTTGAAACGTGATTTATCCAAATGTATCTAAATAAGAAATGAAAAATGTATAAATGAATAAATATCATCTGATGCATTTGATAAAAGATGTATTTGCCAAATAAATGTTTGTAAAACGAATACTTTTAAAATAAAACATTTGCGGAATAAGTTGTTTGCGAATTAAATAGTATACGAAACGTTGGTTGTATAATGAAAATTTGTCAATGGAGTTTTGGTGAAACATTAGTGAACCGTTTCTAAATATAAAAGATGTTACTTAATTAAATAGGTACACTTCAGAAATGCAAATATTGCCGATTGATGCTTCAACTAAAACTTTTAGTATCGTTAAACAAAGTCTATTTTGTATCTGTTTTAGTTTCTTCATAATTAGATTGTCTTTCGACATTGCGTAACTGTAAACTTTCAGCTGAAACCGGATATTACTAGTTTTATCTAGTTATTACCGGTTTGAGCTCTTGTTGCAAGTACACTGCTGAGTTTATTTTATTGGAAAAGTAGTTACTTGATTTTATCGACAAGGAGGTTATTAAAAAGAGACTTGTGTTACTTTCTATCATGAAATCTTCTAGTTTTTTTCTTGAAAAGAAGTATTTGTAAAAACCACATCAAATCTCACTACAAAACAATAATCCGCCAGTATTCAGTACATTTCAAAATTAGTCAGTTCAAAAGACAACGCAGCCTACACTCAATCAAAAGCGCCCTATGCATTACTATCCAATTTTCAGGCAACACAATAACCGTCCTCCGTACTTCAAAGTAACTTTCAGCCAGAAAACAGCAATAAACAGATATTCTCTACAAAAATCTCCCTAACGAAAGCACAAATGGGATTCCCAATGTATCTCATAGAAGATTTATGCCGAGTTAATTGAAAACGACGTCGGGCGCCGCCAACACCGGACTAACGACGCGACTTTTCTATTTTGTCGTATTATACCGCTAAAAAGTGCTAAAAGTCTGTATGGGCACGGAGAGAAGTTATAACACTCCTTTGATTTCTATTTTTGAAAAGCTTTATGAGTTGACTGTTCATTTGACGTCCGTTTTTAATGTCGGGCCTTCGGTACGAATGGAAATGTTTTACTTTTCTTTTTCACGTTCTGATTACATTTCCACATCATTGCAGGAAAATAACAGAATACAAACTCTCGCAGTAATGAATCAATTAATGAACCCTCACTCAAGGAATAAAGATCGAACTCAATCTGTCACTACTAAGCAATATAGCACTGGATCACTGCCTCGCTAAGTGCTACAGCAGTAATTTCTTGAAAGTCAACGATTAGTGTAGTTCTTTTCCAACATTTTCCATTACTAATCCTAATCTGTCTCCAAAGACTAACACAGTAACCTAAATCACAAAACATTAAAAACCTATCAACTCCCAAACCTGTCATAAAACTGACAGCATAATTTTTTCACGTTACTTTGGCAAAGACACGTCCCTATACAGCCTTTACGGCAACAGAGGTGTAACTCACAAAATTTAGAATCTTTCCCACATGGCTCAAAGTTGGCAAGTAGTCGCGAACTCACGGAGACTTATTACCAAGGGGGGTAGCCATTTGCATAGTGCACCTGTGAGGAAGGATGTGTTGACTCGCAGTTCGCAGGTCGAGAGTTAGGGGAGCGGTTCAGTTTACTGCTGTTAAGATTGCATTGTGCAGCTGTCCGTGGAGTTAAATTAGCCATATTGGACGTATGAGGTGAGGCAAGCTGTTGGTTTTGAGTTCACATGTTGACTTAAGCAGTAACTACCTACACTTATGACGTGGAAATAGTTTTAGCTGGTCAGAAAAAGCTTTAAATCATCGCAATTAAGCTAAAACTCCGACACGGTGTTGCGTCGTGTCTTCTGAATCAAGATAAGTCTCATGACGACTTTTTCGCTTTAGAACAATCGAGGATTGACAAGACAGTTAAAACAATACAGGAAAGTATTTTAAGGCTCTCTTTTAGGTCATAATAGGTAATTAAGTAGATAGATTTACATGAAGCAAGCAAACCTTTTCATAATCCCCAAACATCCAAACACCACGAAATAATAATAACATTCTAAATTTCTAATCTAAATGAATCAGAATGTAGAGTGCGCGATATAAATCTGACGCGAGACGAGATCAAGTCGACGTAACAATGGTAATGCACTGCCGACCTACGTTGTGGAGGGAATTTCATAATATTACCCAAATTACCAGAATATTTGTGCACAGGTTAATGTCGGGGTAGTAAGCGAGTTTCCTGAGAGGGTTGTGTTGGTGGAAGCTGAAATTCGTGAAGTGGTCCTTTCATCATTTTGTAAGGCTCAAAGGACTAAAATAGAATTTGTTTTCAATCCATCATTTCAGCAAGTTCTACAGTATTTAAAAAATAAGACTAATATCATTTAAAAACTTCATTATATCTTTAAATACCTAATTCTACTAAATGATTTATTTGTGTTATTGGTAAAGTAGTTGCTTTTTTAGGTCAGTACAAAATATGAAAATAGTACTTATGTTATTTTTTAACCTAGGATTTACCTCAAAAGTATTTAGAAATAGTTTATGTACGTATTCGTAGTATTTGACAATTCTAATATTTATTCCTAAGTTCTTAAGTTTCAGAATCGCTTGTTTTCGAACAGAATTTATTCGAGCGCTCAAATTTAATAGAGCTCAGAAGAAAGTGGGAAATATAAGTAATTCGGGATATTCCTTACAGATGCTTAGGTACGGGAGAGTAAATAAATTCCCGATTATTGATAAAACAGACGCTATTCTATACAGAAATCTGTGATACTGGATGATGGGTAATCTATTTTCGTTTAAGCGCCTGAATTTCAGGATATGGCAATTTCTACACTGTAATAATTGTGAACATAGAAACAGCAGGCCAAAGCAAAAGTCATCGTTTGCAAAACTCTGTGACATTTATATCCGTAGAACTTATTGGCACTAAGAGTTTCTTGCCGGTTGATAGTACATTCCCACATTACCTTATCTTTTCCCATGAGGAAATGGGGGTAGAGAGAAATTACTAAATGGCACCTTACGATCCTTACAAACGCCTTTTGCTTTGCTTTGTCTACATTTATACACCTGGTGGAACATAAACACGAGTTAGTTACACTACTACGAGTATTCTTGTGATTCTTTATAGTGTCACCAAGCAACCTAAATGCAATCACCAATCCACAGTTAGATCTGTATCTTTCGAAACCGCTAATATACCACTATTGCCAAACTCAACACCTTGATATTTGCAGTGAAACACACTCGACTAAGTAAAACAGTGAGATTCAGTTATTAGTCGTCAAAGTTAGAGCCAGTATCACCAGTGAGACGTGAGTACTAAGTAGTGCTGCGATACGATTTAAATAAACTACACTCACTCATTGGAGTTATTTAGATTAGGGTTCGCGGTTACCGAGTTGTAACGTGACGTGACAAACGTAGGTGAAGGTGGACGAACTTTTAAAGTTGTGTTGGTTCTGCTTTACTAAATGAGAGAACCTGTGTATGAACCTTGTCCCGCAAATGTCCTCTATTATCAAAAAGCAAAAACTAATAATATAAAATCAACAAGCAAGTACTGAAGATTATTAGCACGACTTATAATTTTCACCTTATAAAGATTAATACTATAAACTGTGTGGGTACTCGTATGGGTCGTAGTCCCATGCGGCCCGCGGGCCTAGTGCAATTTGGTGGGAGTCATAGGTCTTCGATTTTTTGGGTCTAGGACATGTAGCTTTCTTCATGATGTTTTCCAGTTTTCTTCACCGGTTAAAGGTCAGTGGTCTTGAAATTAGTTACTCAAAGTTAAGTCCTGTCCTGAAGAGTTTCAAGCAGGCACCTGCTTGAAACTCTTCAGGACAGTAAAGCCGACGATACAAATCACAGACGTCAGTGTACGCGGACCTCAACCTAGGCAACTTTAAATAATTCTCAAGTAGTTAGCAAATGAGCGCAGTAACACGACGGCAAACAAATGGCAACGCTTTGCAATGGCAATTTCATTATTGTTTAAACGTCCCAGATTTGATAAAATGCACCTTTGTGAGATATTATTCTTCCTTACTTAGCAATTAGCTTTATTGCTTCTTCCTCGTTTTTCATGTTACCTTTTACGTTTTGGTTAAGCTTTTCCTTGTTTTGTTCGTTTTCGGTTTTCGTTGTGTTGACATGTTTTGTCGTGTTATAAAATGATAAAAAGCTTATGAGTTTTTAGACTGACATGGTCACTAACACAAACACCACCACCACCACCGCCACCGCCACTTCAGTTCATCCGTGACCATGGCGCTTGTAACGGTGCCGAAATATCGGAAACTCAAAACAAACAATAAACATGGTAAATATCCCGTTCTTAATTCTAATGTTTGATAAAAAGCTTTTCCAGTAACGTGTTTTTATTAAGGATATAAATAAATTAATTTAGGCTATTTACAAAATTACAAAGCAGAAGTGACGAATATTAATTTTATAAACCACTTTGCTTCCATACGCAAAATACGCGCTTTGAAGTGGAGTTGCGGACCGTTGTACAATACAAACCACTTTACCTACGTGTCATACTTTTATTGGTCCTTCTTTCCGCAAGTCGAACGCAAAAGGCTAAAACCATAGGCACTCAGCACTTTCCCAGTAACTTACTCTAAAAGCCAATCTTATATGCCAATCTATTTTTCTAAGTGTTATTAGGCTGGTTACACACCAACCACAATATCAAGAAGTCACATCGAGACCAATCGCAAGCACTCTATAAACAAGGAGTAGACCTAGCGCAAACTTTAGCCGACACTAAATGTAAGTTTAAGCGAAGCCGCGTGCGTGGAACTGCCCTAATCACAGTTTGAAGTCACCGCCGCCAGTGGTCAGGGGGGAGAGAGGGGGGGAGAAACTTGTGAGAATGGGACATGCTCCTCATTGTGAGGGACAATTATTTATTGTTCTAGATTTGAATTAGTGTGGTGGAGGGCTATTTTTATTTTATTTTATGTTTTTCAATGGTCATTTTTGTTATACTTATCAAGAACGTGTATCAGTCACCATTCATTAAAGTTATAACATTACGCCTTTAATCCCCCAGTGGTAAGGCAGAGGTATCTGTATACATTACATCCATCTGTCACCAGTAAAGTTATAGTCTCTACATGGAGTACAACTTCACTGGTGTATATGCGGAATATTGCGAATAGGATATGTATCCTGTGTGTTGTGTATGAATGATCTTTTTTCTGTAAATATTTAAGGAAGGCATTCTTAGTGCCACAGTAACATAAAATCAACCAAAATGTTTCCAGGTGAATGGCATTCCGGAAAAATAGTCCGAAATCAAAAAACACACTTTTAATGCGTACATTTGCTAAGTTGGAACGGTTAACAAATCAACCAAAATTCCCTTTAGTGGTTTCCCTTTATGTAATTCACCTCCATAGGCCTGCCACCATCATGCCAAACTTAACCCAAACTAGCCTTATTCGATACAAAACTTAAGCAGTTGAAGTTAGCAAGTTACCGAAGGTCAGACTGTGACCACCTGCCCCTAACGCGGGTTTAATCTTTGGTCCTTCGGTACCAGATGGATATAGTAATTAAGTTCTGTGCCTTATTCACTGACTTAATTTCTCTTTTTTTTATTGCTGGGCAGAAGAGAGTGCCCTTAAAGATGTCTGAGCTATAAAGAGGGAAATTAAATTCCTTGGTATTCTAGGAAGGCTATTTTTGGACTTATTTGAATATGGAGATGACTGTCTAAAGGCATTGTTCATTAGAATAATAAATTAGTCATTAATTTGTATTCATTTATGCGTAATGATGGTAGGTACTGTATAATGTGGCAAACTTAACGCCACATATAAGGTATTGCCAATCAATCTTTTCACATTACTATTTTTTTTTTCTTTTATATCACGAATACGTTTTATAGAACACAAAAACTTAAAAATAAAACAGTTTCTTAAATTATCTACTTCCCGGATACCCAAAACTGAGCTTCATTCGGTACGGAACACAACTGGTCCAAGTGCCAGTGAAAGTCGTGCCTTCTGTGGACCATTCCGAAACTTGTTCTGTATGTATTTCACTCTTTTCCATAATTCGCTGCTTTTACTTTGGGCAAGAAAGGGACGGTGCATGGGCGAGAATTTTATGAGAGCAATTTAATGACCAGAATATGCAGTTCAACTGGTTTTTTGAGGTGTTCCTGAAGCTTGATTGACATTGACATAATATTGTTTTAAGTTTAATCAGAACCGCATGCCAGCTACTATTTACTAATGATGGAATCATTCGTTTTATGAGAATGTGACGTGTTTTTCTCCCAACTTATCGTTATTTCAAATTACGGTAAGAAACAAAGTGAAAGCAAAATCACGCTTTGAACCACAACTGTTCTCACAGATGTAATTCAAACTAAGCCTAACTTACAACAGAAATGTCCTAAAACATTGTCTAAATCCTGTAAAAGCCCGAGTCCACCCGAACTTCCCCGACGAAACCCGAAAGCAAAAACCGTGAACTGTCAAAGAAGCCACTTGCAAGTTGGCAGCGCTCGGGCAAAAACTGATGAACAAAAACTTTGTCTAACTGTGGTCGTAAGACCGTGAGACCGTGACTACAGTGCAGTGTGCTCCTACTCTCCCAGTTAATAGAATGGGTTGAATTATAAGGGTCCAGTCAAGTTTGTGGTCGCTCCTCGGTTCGTAGTACGAAACAACTGCAAATACGTTTAAAATTAGAGGGCTAACATGGTAAATTGTAAGTTAGTTGAGAAAATAAATATTAGGAGCCCGAAGACGGGTTAATTTAAAGGTTGGTGCGACCACATGTGACCAAATGTTTAAGCTTTTGATGACATTAAAAAGTTCAAAGAAACAGAATTTGTATTTCATTAAAATATCGTAAATCTTCAAAGGTCAAAACAAAGTTTAAAAGATGAAAAAATTCGCCATAAAGACCTAGCTCCAAAGCACTAACGTGGAGGTAGCTCCGGGAACATGGGAACTAATTCCGGGACACCAGTGTGGCAATGCGGTAACATTTGATTGGTCAAGTGTATCTGTGGTTCGGTGATATACTTTGGTCCTTTCGTTCGGAAATGGCGAACACGGGATTACACGTTGAGGTTTAATCTGCGTCTACCTTTGTGCTGCTTCGGCGTGTTTTCAGATTTATCTTGGTACGTTTTAATGCTTCTTACAGAGTATCATTTTCAAAAAGTATTTCTTTCAGATTGACATGACAATCTATCATTATTCAATCATTATTCAAAAAGTCACAACTCAAATATTTCGGCGGCCAATTTTATTCGTTAAAAATAATAATGTATGCTATGTATTAAACAGGTAAATATAACTGTGCGGTATGATACTAAACCTACAAAGTGAAACTTTGAAACAAAATGTTCGGTCACGTAAATCTCTTTAAATAAGTAGCTAGTGCTTCAATTAATGCGGCGCACTCGAGCTAATCCCGGGACACGGCGGCTAATTCTGGGGACCGCAGCCCGGGACCAGCCCGGTACCGGCTCAACACTCGGTTTGGCGAGTGGAGCCGCGGTTTGAGGGTTGTTACTGTACTTATACTTCGGCGGAGATTGGGAATCGTGAGAGCTTCTCAAGTGATACTTGTTGTGAATTTTGGAAGAAATTACAAGGGGCTTGAAGAATTACGGTTTACAAAAAATATGGTCCAATTTTAGAACGTCAATTAAGAATGTTGAAACTCGCGTTAATGCTATGCGAGTTAACTGAGCCTTAATTAAAAAGCTAAATCTAGCATTCATTGAACATTAAAATCCTCTCTAATCGCTCATAATTAAATCGTGATATTCATCATAAAAAGCGCTTCAACAGAAAATATATGAAAGCGATGCAGCGCTTTAAATTAAAAAGTTTTTTAAAAGGAGATGCAATTGAGGTGCGGTTGCGACGATCTGAATGGTTTATTGCGCAGAAACGGACCGTACTTTAGTATTATATTTTATTTTTTCCCCAGTAATTAAATAAAGTGTTTTGTTAAAACGCTCTGTGGGCAAAATAAATGGAGTAACGTGAAAATGTTGATGGAGTGTTAAAGATTTAATCGCTTTTATAGCAGCGTTTATATGACATCGTGATGGATCGTATCGGACCCAGAGTGGATCCAGTGATTAGAGAAAAACTCGACTCAACTAAGTTTTCAATTACACTTGGGTAACAGATTGTGAATTGTTTGTGTTATTAAATAATAAATAAATATCGCTGGACATTAACACACAGCGCCACCTAGTGCCACACTAAGCAAAGCTTGTGTCGTGGACACTAGATAGTTGATATACTACATATATACTTTTTGTTTGAAAATTCATACTTATTATACATATAAACATCCATGACTGGGAAACAAATGTCCATGCTCATCACACAAACATTTGCTCCTACCGGGATTCGAACCCAGGACCCTAAGAACGTAAAGCAGCCTTACTACCACTACACCACTACGCCATTCAGGTCGTCTTATTAGGTAGGTAATGAATGCAGCTGATTAACATGCAGCGACTTCGTATCTGACCAGATTGAGGTTGTCAAACTTTCAGACCCCTGACCACCAACGACTGTTAAACTGTCCAACGACTGCCAAAGATCTACAAATGGAAGCCGGAAGTAAGACACTTAATGCCTGAAATAAAGGGCGTTGGATTGTGAAAACGAGCTTTTGTGACTAGACGGCTTAAAACACCCACGGCTTGGGTAAAGGTGGCTTTTCTATTCAGATGGCAATCTGCCGTGTGTTCAAATCAAGGTAAACCGTAAAAGCTACGTTTCTACGAAAGATCCCCAGTAATGTATTCGTTATATGCATCAAGTAAAGCCAAACAAACTTGTAGCTAACACACACACAACTGTTTCACACTCTCCGCGCGGCGAGCTGTTTATAGTGTTTATCGACGGTACAATTTAGTTTACATTCTGATAAACTCCATTGGGCTTAGCCTATATACCTCCCTACCTTTCCACTAAAACCTACTTTGAATTCTAAACGACAAAGTTCTGTTTTGATTGAAATGTTGAAAGGTATTTGGAAAACAATAGGTGATAAAAAGTGAAGTAGATATAGCTAAGAGCTGAAAATTTTCAGGAAATGAAATTAAGTTTTCATTTTCTGCTCATTTGTTTGAGGTTATGTGGAAAGTACGTTGTTCATTGTACGTTGAACTCTACAACAGGTACTACTCGTATAGCCACTATAGGTGCTTATTTTTATCACCAAGCCTACACCTATTCCGACTGGAAGGACCATTTTTAAGCAAAGTATTGTAATATTATAAAATCGCGGGAATCCACTAGATTCGGGACACATAGAACCAAAAAGTGTGGTAGAAGAAAGAGGAGGCATATGGGTGTATGCCTTACTCACTGCGGGGTGGCTTGATTCTGGGCTGAAATGATGAGGAGAAATATAGAAGACTAGCCATTTTATAACATTAACGTGGCCAAACACGGGTGCACCCTCTCTTTCCTTACTTTCATTCTTCGATGGAACACAGATCATATCACAAATCAATCCATCGTTTACCCAGATACCTGTGCGTATTAACACAATACGGTAAAACAATACACCTTGTAAATTCGTTGTCAACCAATTACAGTAACTGTGGCTGAATAGCTCCCACAATTGACTGCATTGTGACACAAATCATATCGCTGGGCCCTTTCACGCTGGTAATAACTAATTTACTGACATGCATGTCTATCAGCTCGACGGACAGTGTTGGCATCTATTAACTGTTACAAAGGGGACATAGATATTTGTAATTGAAGTGTAGTAAGGTCAATGAGAATGATAGAAGTTTTAATAAGAAGATGTACATACAGAAACAAATAAAATCACGTTTAAGTCCCATGTGGTGGGGGTAAGCCTATTACCATTGAAACTAAACTAAGGAATTTTTACCCTATAGCTGGCTGCTACCCTGGCCTGGGAACGGGTCCCAAGATCTATATCAAGAGCAGTAAGTGGTGTTTGCGACCACTAGACCGACAAGGCAAAAATAAAGAAATGATGTCAATCAATAAAGTTTGCAGGTACTGATCAAAGATTACTTTATTCTTTTTTGGAAAACCCACCCTTATTTTCCTAGCGCCCCAAACGCAAATGGAAATTATCCAAAAACAACATACATGCCCCTTTCGACCCCAAAGTGATTATAGGCGTTAAACCGAAATGCTGCTAATTGGACCCATGTAATCAAACGCCCCATACAAACATTCCCGTGGCACAGGGGCCAAATATACCGATAGATAGTCAAATACCCCTTGCTGGGGGGGACAAGCAAGCCGATATTAATTGCCGGTTCGATGATCAGCTATTGCGTTTGCTAAGCAAGGAAAGGGGTAGGATTAACGCAAGGCAGCTGCTTGATATTAAAATTCATAAAGTATTAAAGGACCAGGATTTTAAAATTGGTCCTTTGAGTCGCAAGAGCGATAATTAAAATTCAGTCAGGCAGAACTCCACAACATACATTCAACTTCTACGTTCTTTTGAAGCGTGATCAGGATCAGAATGCTATGCCGCCTTTTTGTATTTTTTTCACATAAAAGTGACTTAAGGCGCCTATACGAGCTAAATTAGCAACTCTATTTGTGGTGGTTCAAACTTCGTTTGAAATGCTGTTAGAATAAAGTTCTAATCAGCTTGCACTACAAAGTGGTTGTTACGTCAGCCACTGCGGGCCAAATAGCGCGAAATGAGGGGTTTCGATCGATTTACAAAAAAACTATTGATTGGATTAAAAAACTAAAACAGTATCATGCTAATATATTGCTTGTAGAATTATTTGCCAAAAAATCAGAATGATCGCATGCATGTTAGTATGTTTTCTATTGTTTGAAAGATATTTTTAGAGGTAAGTTCGTGATTTCTTTTTATCGAGCCAAATTAATTATATTATGTTTTCAAAACAGTATCATGCTAGCATATATCCGGAAGAATATCATATATTTTTCTGGTCTTGTTTATAGCAGTGAATCATATACTTTTAGTAATTATAAAACTCGCGTTTAGCTCGTGTAGTCGCCTTAAACTTTAATGTTTATCAACAACGCCAATCTGTCAATATCATTGAAGCGCCAAAAGATAGTTGTAGCTCTACATATTAATTGACCCGTATAATTTACACGAAAATATGGTTTTCCGTTCATCTATTCCAAACACTAAGGTAATAATCCGCACAGAGTGGACCTGCGGACGGTTCCAGCTACAAAAGGTAAAACCACTGGCTCAAACATTCAACTCTAATTGACTCAATAATCCTATCATTGAGCTGCTCAAACGAACCGTTTTGTTCATTTCATGTTTACAATCTCATTTATAAACGTAAGGGATTATAGTTTTTATTAGTATTTGGGATTTTTAGCCAATGTTTTATTAATTGCTGAATTACTGTTTCCGAGCTCTGTTGGTACCTACTATGGACACTGTTCGTGGTCTCGCCTTTGTCGCAGTTCTCTCGTTTTTCTTTCTTTCTTAACAAGCAACAAGCTAAAGAGAATAAATAAATAAATAAATATCGCTGGACATTAACACACAGCGCCACCTAGCGCCACACTAAGCAAAGCTTGTGTCGTGGACACTAGATAGTTGATATATGTACTACATGTATACTTTTTGTTTGTTACATACTTATTATACATATAAACATCCATGACTCGGAAACAAATGTCCATGCTCATCACACAAACATTTGCTCCTACCGGGATTCGAACCCAGGACCCTAAGAACGTAAGGCAGCGTCACTACCACTACGCCATTCGGGACTGCACTAGAAACATTAAATAATAAAATCCTTTGACGTCATAAACATCACAACTATGCGGAATCACAACATTACTATTAACCAAAATCTTCGCGGTCCATTTTTTAACGAAATCACCTCCATTTTACGAGCTTGGCTAGTTACCGATGCAAAAACTAGGAACTAGAATGTATAAAAGCGGTAGATCTTGATTGTAGAGCAAAATGGACATAATTGCCCCGGGATGGCCGCCCGAGCAATTTGAAGAATTAACGTGGAACCGGTCAGGAAGGCTCGCTGTGTTAAATTACTGAGTTTGTGAGCTAGTAGTGAGGGAGATGTGAGAGTTTTATAAAACTAGCAATTTGTGGGGACGTGAAATAATAACTGGAATTTGATCGTTAAGTTGATACTGTATTATTTTTCCAAAAAGGGAACCTACAAACTCCTAGTAGACTGCAAGAGTACCTATATAAATCAAGTTATGAGGAAATTGGTAATATTGTGATACTCGTGCTGTTGAACTATCAAATGACTAGATAGTGAGTGTGTAACACAATTACTATAACCGTTACAGAAATCAAATCACAATCTATGGTAAAAGAAAATGTTGCGTGAGCAAAGAGCCTTCTTCAATTCTGCTGAAAAACCAATACAGCCAGCCATTCCTCCATTATTTTGTCCCTTTATGCCTTGAACCAAATATAAAAACGCGAAGCCATGCTGTCACTCACGTCAACTTTATAGCCGGGTGTCAGCAGAGACAGGAGTGACACGTGGCCGCGCAATGAAACGTCGCGTCTGTTTGTGTAAATGTTGCCGGCTTTGACACTGACAGTTATTTGTATTTATTGTTTCCATGGGTATGAGCCGCCATCCATGGTAAAGAGGAAACAATCTTCAAATTATTATCAGAAGAGCAATAGTCCTTGCACATCGCACATTTACGTAGCAACAAAAATGAGAATGTAGAAAAAAAATGGGCATCATTCTTTTGACTTACTTTTTCAGAAGTCAAAAGAGCTTGTTAATCGTTTCTTTGACAGAAAGTGGAGTTTTACGAAAGTAAGAAGTAATAATTTTAAAATCCCCATCAATCTGATGCAACCACTCTGTCCCTTATAGCTGTAGACCTTAACAGCACAACTTCATTATCTATCAGTGCTTCAGTTCAACGTACAAAGGATTCAAACAGCACACTACGGCAAGTTGTAACAAACATCACTTAAACGTTGGTAGCTTCTCTAACGTATACTAATGAACCCATTCGCATGTCCCGATCAGTCTCAGCGCTGATTAGCTGAGGTTTCTGACACAGCACAGTGATGCAGAGAACCGTTTACGTATCTTTAACTAATGTTGCAATTGTTTTATTTGTGTCCAGCAGCGCTGTCGAATTTGGTCCTTGGTGACGAGAACCAAACCGAAAATAAGAAAAAAAATGATTGCCACGCAGTTATAAGAAACTAGCACCTCGCCTGCGACTTCGTTCGCAAAAATTTTGATAGCTCGGCTTATTTGCATGATATCGATATTGTTTATAGCCTATGTTACTTGGTAAAGATGTTGGTTTCTAGTTCGAGAAGTTAAGGTCGAGAATTTTGTTTAGTAATGTCAATGTCATACTAATTTCCTTCCTTCTTTCATCACAAGTGACAGAGCACACACGTCTCTTGTAATTTAAATATATCTTAGTGATATGGAAGTGCTTATTATCTCCTATTAATGTAAATAGTGTAACAGTGTCCAATAAACGATATTTCAGTGCATACTAAAGTGGTTTCTATCAAGATCCCAAACAAATTTCTTGAGATAAATCGGACCTAACAAACAAACAAAAAATCAAAATTTCCTCTATTATTATAGAGGAAAAATTTGATTTGAAAGGGTTTAGATTAGATAATGTTCTGCAGGACATCAATAAGTATCTATATTATCATTTTCAGAATTCAAATCATCATAGATAGAACTTGATTTATTTGTACGAATTGTGAAGTGTTCACGTAAAATGTTTTCCCTTCTTATAGAACCTTCCTACAAAATAACCAAACTCCTATTCACCTTTGTTGACAACTAACTCAACAAAAACCCGTCCATATTTTTCCCAGATATACCAATAAAAAGCTTTTGCCTAAGTAATTGAAACACATCAGTTCTTCAGTTGAAATCCACTAGAACATGCACAAATAAAATCTGCGATACTTCAAAAATAAACCCCGTTCTCAATAGCATTTGCAATTGAAAATAGACTTTAAGCATTCATGCAAAAAGAATGGTAATGGATTGACAAGTATCCTGAAATAGTTACTGCTGTACACGGGGTGCTTAGAATGCAATTCGTATGAGGAAAGGTTTTATTTTAAAATTCTCTTTTAAAAGGGAAACAAGAAAAGAGTTTATGTGTATTAAAAATTGCTTTGATGTTACTTATTATGATACGAATAATTATAATTATACTATATTGTGTTGGTTGATACTCTGTTGATCTCCCATTTGCCAGTACCGCCAAATCTCGGAAATATGCCCTTTTGAAGACAAAAGATGTATTGTAGACGTACCTGTAACAAACAATAAAAAAATTGTATACAAAAGCGAAAAAGATAATTACGATGCAAAGGAGGGTGAGAGAAGAAGCATGATAAAATTGATTTAAATTATATTAGCAGCACATTGGATTTCCAAAAATATTATTTCCGATAAATGGGTGTGACCCTTTTTAAATGAGTCTACACAACGTCAAAGCCTAAATTGCCGTACACCGGAACACTGCGTACCCTTTCGAAAAACATAATCAACACACCTTCCTATGACGTAAATTGTATCAAAATTAATTTCCCAGTCCCTTTTCACGAGAATTCCGCTCGAAAAATGTCCACTTCTTTATTCCAAATCGATAATTTAACCCTTTAATAATCCGCGTTTCGCCGATACAGGTAAATCGGCAATCCGATTAGAGGCACAGCCGCACAGGGCGTCAATAGACGGCGATTAGCTCGTCGGACCGAACGGACCGCTGTGCAGCCGGGGAGCTAGGGGTTGAACATATTATTGGGGATGTTTTTTAAACCCCTACAGGAAGAAGGCCGTTTATAGGAATGTTTCCAAGTTATGAATATTGAGTTGTGGGGTTTAAGGGAGTCTACCCACTACACCGTACCAAACCATGAACGTGTCAGGCACGTAAAGAATATGACAAGGGCTGCTGGGCCCAGTAGATCGTATCATACCCGTTCATAACGGGTTTAGAACGGTCATCATAATGAGAGTCAACAATATTGCCGGCTTCACGTCGATGTGCTACATGCATGACACGCGGCGGTGTTGGTCGGTGACGGAACAGTGTAGAAGGCATTATAGTCTCATATTTTTCAATACGAAGAACATTTGTTTGCCTGACACGGTCCTAGCACGGTATGATACGGTGTAGTGGGCTAGGGTAGACTCCTTTAAATTGGATTTTCCTATGTTAGTAGCTAGGTTCTGCAATTTGCTAGTCCTTAGTAGTAACCTCGTCATGGATTAAGTTTACCTAATAACATGTGCCATAGAAATAAGAACCTTGTTTAGTCTGTGGATACGTCATTCATAATCGTGGCTTTTGGAAATACAGTTCAAAAGCTGCCTGTGTTGTATTTACATACAACACAAGCCCGCTTGTGGCAAAATTTAGATAGGTACCTTAGTAAACTTATATTGTCACTTACGGGATATCTTCCGTGATTATTTGTTGGTTCCGCGTATGTTCTACGGAAAGCGAGTGAGAAGTTGCTACGTAAACTGATTCGCACAAATCGATATCATTTGGACAAATACCAGTGTGAGTTGTATCAGTTACATCAATGGTGCAGTTCGGTGCTAGAGAGAGATGATTTCGATCGATGTGACCGGATAACATACTTGCAAGCACAACGATCTCGTGAACTGAGTGCCTCAAAACAACAAATGAAATTTGAGGCCCTACTAAGGAATAAAAACTCAAAGAGTTTTGATGGTAATAATTTCGAGGTACTGACGGTGATTAACAGATCGAATAAAGAACTTAGTGAGACTGCACTAAGCGCACTGAAGAAAGGTTTGAATTTTGCGCCCACTCCGTTGCGTGTGCCTTTCGAAGAAAAGCGACTTAAATTACAACCCAACGGCGCAGGGTCTCACGGCGCACTATCCAGGTTATTAATGAGTGCCACGATGTTTTCTCTGATGAAGTTTTAAGCAAGCTCCTTAGACCTAAGGTATCACAGCCACCAAAGATCTATGGATTACCCAAAATTCATAAGAAGGATGTCCCATTGCGCCCAATAGTGAGTCAGATTGATTCTCCATCTAGTCAATTAGCGAGACACGTTTCAGACACGCTTCAGAAACTGGTGGGCCACACTACATCATTTGTCAAGGACTCCCGACATTTTGTGAGTTTTTTTAAACATACCAGGGTTGAGGATGATGAGATTATGGTCAGTTTTGACGTCGAATCCCTCTTCACTAATGTTCCAGTACTGGAATGTGTAGAAGTCATAGGAAAAAAGCTTCCAGAAAACGATATCCCGATGGATTATGCTAAATTGCTGGAGCACTGCTTGTCCACCGATTTCTTCCTATACAATGGCCAGTTTTATCAACAGATTGATGGTGTAGCCATGGGTAGTCCAGTGGCACCGGTGGTTGCTAACTTGTGGATGGAACACATTGAAGACCTGGCTATTTCGACATGCCCGGTGCCTATCAAGGTCTGGAAGCGGTATGTGGATGACGTTTTCTGCATTCTCAGAGGTGGATTACCGGAAGTTGAGATATGTTTGAACCATCTAAACAATATCCATACCGCCATGCGTTTCACAGCGGAAATAGAGAAAGGTCGGACATTGGCTTTCCTTGACGTTAAAGTCATGGTAAGGAGTGATGGGACCCTTGGCCATTCAGTGTTCAGGAAGCCGACTCACACTGACCGCTATTTGCACGCTACCTCGCATCATCACCCTTGTCACCTCAAGTCGGTAGTCACCTCACTGACTAATCGCGCTTTTGATCTGTGTGATTCCCAACATCTTACTGGTGAATTGTCCCATGTGAAAATGGTTTTAAATAGGAATGGCTATAATACCAATACTGGAGCAGGAAGACCAAATAAGAATCGAGCCAGCAGATCTACAGTGGAACGTCAACCAACTTTCTTGCCATATCTGAGAGGGGAACGGACAGGATAGGTCGTTTACTGAGTAAATACTCAATTAAGACCGTGTTTACTCCCCATGAGAAAATTGCGCAAAGTCTGCGTTCCCCGAAGGACAAGATCCCTCTTGAACATCCTGGCGTGTATAAAATTGACTGCAGTTGCGGCAGTTCATACTTCGGTCAAACTAAGCGAACCATCTCATGCCGCATCAGAGAACACATAAAGGCTGTGAAAAATAAGGATGAGCAAAAGTCTGCTATAGCTGAGCATCTACTGCTGTCAGGGCCCAATCACTGGATCGAATTTCACAAGCCACGTATTTTGTCTAAGGACAAACATTACCTACCAAGGCTGACAAGAGAAGCAATTGAAATAAAGAAGTATAAAAATTTCAATCGCGAGGATGGCTTCAAATTGTCGAGTACGTGGAATCCAGTTTTGAGTATGCTCAAAAGTAGCAGCCGGCATCATACAAAAAACTCCAAAAAAAAAAACCTGGTGATACTGTGAGCGCGTTTTGTCGTGACTTAGTGTCGAGTTCCAATAGTGCGCGTAGCAAAAGACAAAGAAAGAGGGTAGACAGATTTGTCTGCTCGTAACAATTTTATTTTCCATCCACCCGCAGTCTCCAGTCAACCCGCGATCATGGCGCTTGCAACAGCGTCGAAATATCGGGAGCTCAAAACAACAAATAATCACGGATGATATCCCGTAAGTGACAATATAAGTTTAGTTTTAAACCGTGAAAGCCTAAAACAGGTACCTTAGTATTCTACCTTCTACATATTTTGGTTAACTAAACCTTCAAAGGCACTGTTTTACAGGCTAACACAAATCTATTTCAATTATTTCAAGCTCTTAAAAGCATATTAATATAACGCACGGCGATAATTAGTGTTTCATTCAGTATTACAGTTATCACAAACTAAATAATTTTACCGAAATGGAGACTAACATGATTGGAACAGAAATAACTATTGGGAGCAGTTCCCGTTAATTGAAGGCTTAAAGCTTCAAGTTTATTTTAAGCTAACAATTATAAGTTCTTAATTAAGAAACATACACGAAATGCCTTTACTTGACAAAAGACTAATAAATCCTCACTAATATTCTAAAGACGTAGAGTAAAAGGTAATTTGTGTAAATGTTATGAAAATTATTTCACTGATGCGAAGCTACCCTATGCCCGAG